>VXAK01015320.1:5008-145905 GCA_013399435.1 Arenaria interpres
TGAGGTCTCCCTGGAGCCTTCTCTTCTCCAGGCTGGACAACCCCAACTCCTCAGCCTTTCCTTATAGGAGAGGTGCATCATCCCTCTGATCCTTTTTATGGCCCTCCTCTGGACCTGCTCCAACAGGTCTATGTCTTTTTTGTGCGGAGGGCTCCAGAGCTGGACACAGTACTCCAGGTGGGGTCTCACCAGAGTGGAGTAGAGGGACGGAATCACTTCCCTCAACCTGCTGGCCAGGCTTCTTTTAATGCAGCCCAGGATGCTGTTGGTCTTTTGGGCTGTAGGCATGCATTGCCAGCTCATGTCCAGATTTTCATCCACCAGTACCCCCAAGTCGTCCTCCTCAGGGCTGCTTTCAATCCCTTCATCCCCCAGCCTGTACTGATACTGGAGGTTGCCCCAACCCAGGTGTAGGACCTTACACTTGGTCTTGTTGAACTTCATGAGGTTCACGTGAGCCCACTTCTTGAGCTTACCTAGGTCCCCCCAGCATGTGAGCTGCACCACTCAGCGTGGTGACATCTGCAAACTTGCTGAGGGTGCACTCAATCCCACTCTCCACATCACTGATGAAGATATTAAACAGTAGAGCTCCCCATACAGACTCCGGAGAGACGCCACTTGTCACCGATCTCCATCTGGACATTGAGCCATTGACCATTACCCTCTGGATGCGACCATCTAATCAATTCCTCATCCACCGAACAGTCCACCCATCAAATCCATATCTCTCTAATTTAGAGAGAAGGATGTCATGGGGGACCATGTCAAAGGCCTTACAGAAATCCAGACTGATGTCATCTATAGCTCTTGTCCACTGTCACTCCATCATAGAAGGCCACTAGGTTGATCAGGCAGGTCTTGCTCTTGGTGAGACCATGCTGATTGTCTTGAAACACCTTCTTGTCCTCGATGTGCCTTAGCCTGCTTCTAGGAGGATCTGTTCAATGATCTTCCCAGGCTCAGAGGTGAGGCTGACAGACTGGTAGTTCCCAGGATCTTCCTTTCTACCCTTTTTAAAAATGGACATAATGCCTCCCTTTTTCTGGTCACTGGGGACTTCTCCTGACTGCCATGACTTTTCAAATACCATGGGGAGTGGCTTGACAACTACATCAGCCAGTTCCCTCTGGGGTGCATCTTGTCAGGTCCCACAGACAGTCCCTGTATGTTCAGGTTCCTCAGGTGGCCGTGAACCTGATCTGCTCTTACAATGGGAGGGACTTTGCCATCCATCCACTCGAGAGATGTGTCACCCCCTGCATGTGTTTCGTAATGCTTTCTTTTGTTATAATTTCTTCTTTACTTAGTATTTCCTTATTATTTACTTGAAATTCCATGCCTTATGAAACAATGGATTCTGTTTCATATAGATATGAGAACAACATTTAAAATCTTCTCTCCGATCTGCTGCGTTAAAACATTAAGTGCCAGAGGAAAATGTTGTGGGTCAGATGCAGAATCTTTTTAGTCTGATGGGCTGTGGAGTCTTCAGCTTTTGTAGTGGGTTTGAAAGGCTGTTTACCTGCAATAGCATATGTTAGATGCTTGTTTCTTCTTAAACACATCTGTCCTAATTGCGCTGTATTCTTTTCATGTTTTGAAACAAAATATTGGAAGCGAATGTGTTAGCCAAAACCTGCACTCAAGCTTCTGTCTGCTTTTCTCACTTGAAGCAATGAAGTTAACCTTTACAGGCATTATTTAATGCGTTGGAGACCTTCAGATAGTTTCAACATTGAGTTCAGCTTTCTGTTTGCTCTTTTCCACAGTTTCTGCAGTTGTTCTGAGATTTGCTACTTCAACTCATGAAACTAAGTACAATTTGAAGAGGGCTGTTTTTGCTTTTTTAACTGATTGATTTAGTTTTCATTGAAAGTAAGTTCCAAAAGAACGGTATCTGTCAGCCTGCTGTATACCTGGAATATTCTGACAGTAGAAGTTGTCTTAAAGATGTATCATGTGTGTGGGGAAAGACCACATGTTCTTGCCTGACTTGGCTGGTGGAGAGGTGTAGGGATAGAAGGGAATGCAGACTGGTGGAGAAATAATCTCTAGGATGGCTGCTTTGCTTAATATTCTTTCCCCTTTTTAAATTGTCTCTTATTTGTGCTGACTTTAAAAATTGGTCTTTGAAAGATAGCACAAGATGTTATTAATTGGCTTTTTTAATAAGACAGATTAAAGAAGCTTTTATAGATAGAACAATTTTAAAGGATTAATGAAATGTCTTCTTGAATTTTGATCTGTTTCAAAGTTGGTGTAGGTTACTCAATTACTG
This sequence comes from Arenaria interpres, assembly GCA_013399435.1. Lineage (NCBI taxonomy): Eukaryota > Metazoa > Chordata > Aves > Charadriiformes > Scolopacidae > Arenaria > Arenaria interpres. The sequence goes on from VXAK01015320.1 coordinate 7,290, forward strand.
TATGCTGGCATACTTAGCATATTGAAAGATTTGGCAATAGAGGAACAAAAATGATCGAATAATGAAAACGTGCAGTCATAAACTTTCCTTCCCTGCTGTTCCAAACCACGGCTGCCTGATTCCTGCTGGTGGTGGACTGAAAGGAGGTGGTGATTGGCACCTGGATCCTTTCTTTGTGGTAGCACAGCTCGGGTTTTCAGCACCAAGGTGAAGATTGGCGTGGGGTGCTGGGGTGAGTGCTGAGGAGTCAAGTGGGGTAGGGGGGCAGGCGGCCCCTGCGCTGTGCTGGGGCTGGGCACCGGCTGTGGAAAGGCTGGTTGAGTGTTAGCTGGTGCTGTCATTCACAGCTCCCTGGCCTTACGGGCAACCCGTTTGTGTGTCAGCCCCCAAAAAGCTAGGAAGAAGTGCTTGTTTTTAGACTTTGGTCCTGTATCTTCAGCCATTGTGGAATATACAGAAAATACCTTGCAATTATATTATGGTTTTGTAATATAATTCTTTGCTTCTGTGTTCTCTGAGGTAGATAGATCAACAGGGCACATAAGGTCCTGTGACCTTGATTAAAACACATGGAAGGCAGTTTTGCTATTCCTTTTAAGGCTCAAAGCAGCTTTTCCCATTTGCTTGTCTTTAACCTACAAATTATAGAAGAGATTTGGAACACGTTGCTGGGGAATCTGGAAACCCATTTATCATTTGGTTTTTTGGTTTGTTTTCATTTTTTTTTCCATGTGTCTTAATTAAATAGCAGTATAGAGAACATAATTAATCCTTTATACGCAGTCTGGCACAGTGGGCAGTTTCCTAAAACAAAATTCAGCTATGTTTGACTAGGAATTCTATTTTACATGTAAATGTAAAATGTTCCTTGCTTCTACAGGAATGGGAGGGCGAGTTTGGTGGCTGCTGTTCGCAGTGGAAAATAGAGGGCAGCTCTGTACTGGCTGGGAGTTTGCGAGTAGACTATTTGTAGGGGTGTCTGGTGGGGAGACAGCTACCTCCATGTGGAGGAGAGGCAGGCAGACCCCATGTGTGGGCAGTGGCGTGTATCTGAATTGGGAAACAGGAGGAAGCAGGGGGGGATGACAGTGGCTGGGACTGGGGAATGGAAGAGCAGTATCTGGTGTCTGTAACTTGGAGTGCCCTGGTGCTGTCAGCCTCACCAGCTCTTGCACCAGCGCAGTTCGGTCAGTGCACAAGAACCTCAAACTGTGAGCTGTGTGATGCCAAAAGCCATAGCTTTAGATGCTGCTGTTTCACAAGGTACCAATTCTTAAAATGTGTGGCATAACTAATTTGTTCACATTTTGAATGATACAGGGTTTTAAGAGTAATGACAGCATTGTGGTCTGGATCCTTCATTTCATGCCATATGTCACACTTGTAATTTAATTCTGAGAAGTGCTTGCATAATGATTTAAAAGTGCTTTAAGTACTTGACAGCACATCATCGGCAGGGGAGAAGTCAGTTACTGTCTGTGTGAATTCCCTTCTAGCCCTTTTGACTAGATTATTCAGCACCTTGTTTTAAAGACAGATGACATGCAAGTGTCTTCTGAAAGTCAATTGTATAACTTGAAATTAGAAAGTAGTACATAAGTATTAATGATGGTACGAGACAGAACACTGTGATGCATGGCACAGTGCGAAAGACTTGTGCCTCCTGCATACTCACCTTGCCACAGAGCCTTCACAGCATCACAGCTCTATGGTTAATATCAGTCAGATGCGTCCAGTCTCACAATCTGTAACCCCCATAGCCTCAGCTGAGCTCCTAAGGCCCAACACATAGAAAGCTCAATGAGTGTTTGGACTTTGACTTGGACTCTCCCAAGCTTACCAGCCATGCTGGGAGAAGAGGATTCCAAGAGGATGGCGCCAGTCTTTTTTCAGTGGCGCCCAGTGACAAGACAAGAGGTAATGGGCACGAACTTGAACATAAGAAATTCCATCTAAACATGAGGAGGAACTTCTTCACTTTGAGGGTGGCAGAGCCCTGGAGCAGGCTGCCCAGGGAGGTGGTGGAGTCTCCGTCTCTGGAGACGTTCAAAATCCACCTGGACATGTTCCTGTAGCACCTGCTCTGGGACCTGCTTTGGCAGGGGGGTTGGACTAGGTGATCTCCAGAGGTCCCTTCCAACCCCATATCATTCTGTGATTCTGTGAGAGCAGAGGTGGTGACAACTGTAATTAAATGTGGTCTTGTTTCTTTGTCTCCCTGAATGCTAAATAAAGTGCAGGGGAAAAGAAATAAATTCAGTGATCTAAAGGGGGGATTTCTTTTGATCATGAGGCTGTAGATTGCGCAGGGACCTATTAAAGCCTTTTTTGAAAGATAAGGTATACACACATTTTGCACACTTCTGTTTCTAACTCTTGACAACATCTGCCTCTGGTGTTTCTTCTATATAGCACGAGCTCAGATTTAAAACAAACAAACAGAAAACCCACCCAAACCCAGTGTTATTGGAATCTGCACTGGTAGGTTGGGGTTTAAGGTCTCCCTGGGACTGGCAGCTTTTGTGGGAGCTGAGCGCTGTTTAAGAGGGGAGACTTCAGTTATAGAGCTTTCACTTGTGTATTTATATATAATATATGACAAGTGACTTCTGAAATGGCACAGTTTTTATCAATTATGCACTAAACCTTAGATTATGCCACAGGACTTGCTTCCTTCCAGTTAATGCCTTAGGCAGCTTAGTGGGGAGTCTGTCTTTAGCAATGCCATGCGAAGGATTAAATGTATTTTTTATAAACGTATAATAAATTAACATCCTTATTTGAAAAATGCCATTACTTGTGTAACAAAGCAGCATGGGGGGAACTTACTATTTTGGAGAGTTCATTTTTAGTGTGTGTTGTCTGAACTTTATTTTTTGAATAGCTAAATAATGAATGGCTCTAAAATTAGATGATGATTTTTGTTATGAAGATTTCATTCTTGGTAGTTTCCAGTTCTGAAAGCACTTGCTAGTTATGTTGTGTGAATTTTGAACACATTTTCTAAGGTTTAATCAAATAAATCTTAATGGACTATTGAAAATCCAGTTTGCTAATGTACTAACAATTCAGGAAAAAAAATCATATTTCTAGTTTTTCAGTTGTTTCAGACTACCAAATCATTACTTACTGAAGAAATTCTGCCTATCTTTGAATTTTTGAAGCAAATATTTATTGGTTTTTGTCAATCTTTGGGTTTTTCCGTGCCTAGATGGCTTTGCTTTGTTTATGTCAAGTAAAAGGATGGGGGTTTTCATTGCTAACTAGCTAATATTCTCAGAAATATTGAATGTTCACATTCAAACATTTTACACTACAGATTTTACTGTGAGATGCTGTGTGTCCAGAAGTTGCAACAAATGAGTTTTATATTGCTGTATGAAATCATTTGAGTTCTAAAATAACTCATTTTGTGTACCTTAAAAGAAAATGTAAATTCCACTGTTTATTCTATCATAAGCAAATGCTCTTTGTTTGCTATTATTCACCTTTTTTTTTTTTGTTATTAAACAAAAAACTGTTGTTTTCCTGCTGGATTTCTCCTCCATGAGAAGAGTTTAAGCATAAGAGAGTTTTACTTGATTTGTTTTCTTCTGGATTAATAAGCCCTGAGGTAGCAGGGTGTAAAATATGTCTTCTCTTCATAGTTAAGGCATCCAAATACAAAGTAGTAATAACAAGAGAATAGTTGGCCCCCCTGCCTGCCATCTGTGATAGCCAGCTGCTGGATTGCTGTGCTTTGGATTGGAGGAGAGGCACGTGTCTGGCTCGTTTTGAGATGAAAAGCTGGCATTGGGAACGCTGCTCTCCAGGAACACGCGGTCTGCCTTGGTGTTCTTCTGTGGCACAGGTATCCTCTAATAAAAACCTACAGGATGTGAGGAGTTAAATATGTGGTGTTTACCTGAGAGAGGGGGTAGATTGCCCAAGGTGGGGAATGATGTGAGGAAATAGCACTTTCTATCTATGTCCCCTTGGTTCTACTGTTCAGAAGCAGGTAAGTGGCTGTCACCCGTGCATGTGTAAAAGCTTTTCCACCTGTGTTCGTGGGTGGGATGAGGAGACCAACACTTCAATTCTTGCTTCTTTGGGCAAGATGGTCTAACAGTGGCCTTGAAGACCGTCCACCTGACCTGCTGTCTTGTCTGAGCAGAGCTACTCTGTTCCCGCCAGAGTTCTCTGCTATGTGGTTGTTTGGCCAGCGAGTAAGAGCACCTGAAGTAGTCATCCACCAAAGGTGGCTTAGAGGCCATCATATTACATCTCATGGTGCAAAGTGAAAAGAAAAGGAGAAAGAGGGTGGAAAAAAATGTTACATGTGATCCATTGCTTTCTGTGAAGACTGGGATCTCCTGCTGAGGTACAGTAATGAATAGTTGGAGATAGTAGTATCTTAATTTATTCTGGATAAATTCTCAAGACAGTGAAGTTATAGTGTTGTTGTTTGTTTGCTTTGTTTTTTAAGAAAACAACTGTTACTGTTGGTGGACAGTTTCCTTAGTATATTCATGCAGCAGTTGCATAGGCAACATGTCAGGGCTTGCTTCAAAGAAAGCTATGGGATTGTTGGGGAGGCATAGAGGGAGGAGAGACAGGAGGAGCGTGCTGAAGAGGAGTGTTCACTTCACACTGATCAAGAATCTGAAAATGCTTGGTTTTGTGTGGAATGTGTCTGTTTTGAAAGATGGTGAAAGAAAAAAAGCAAAGCTTTCCTGAAAATTGGTGTGGTTTTTTTTCCCCCGATATCACCACAAGAACCAGGATTATTAAAGCTAAAAAGCTAAATTTTCCTTCTCTTTAAAATAACGATAATAAATGAGGTTTATCAGTATGGTGATTTGTCTGTAGTCATTTGCATTTATAGTCTGATTGTGTTTGGTTATTTTCTGTTAGGGCATGTGGCTCACTTGATGAGATGACTAAGCCTTTGTTGCACTTTTGTGGTCCTATGAATGTTCTGTTTCTTAATTTAAAGTGATCCCTATTATTAAACATGAGCAGTGTCTTCTGAGCTACTGGACGGTCACAGCTAATTAAGGGAGCTGTGAAAATGAGGTGGTTTGATGTAGAGAAGGATCAGTGAGGAGATGCTCAAAAGTGACCGTTGCACCTCGTACTATGGCAGAAATATTGGAAGGAATATGACTTGTTACACAATTGTGTTGCTCCTGTTTTGGCAGACAGTAAGATAAAAAAAACCAAAAAGCTAATGTGTAAAATATAATGGTTTTGTATGCGCCATAAACTTAGCTCCTGAAATTATTGCTGAAAGTGTCTTCAGGGCCAAAGATTCAGGAATGAATTCTGTGTTCGTAAATGAAAAAGTATTTTCCCACCTCATAAATCAGGTTGAGGCATCATTACCTATGGGTCTTGAAGCAGCTTCTCTTGTAACTCGCTTGCTCTTATGTTTCTGGCACCTTCTTCTAAAAAGTCCTGTGTGCCCCTCTGCCAAACTGCCAGGCAAGAGAGACTGCTGTGACCAGCACGTCACTGATACAGAAATTGCTAAGCAAAAAGACCTTATCCTGCTACTGTTTTTTTTGCATTAGCTGACTGTCCAAAAGAGTATCTGGAAGAAGTTGTAAGGACTGTCTGTTACTTAGATTATATTCTTGCAATTTTTGTAGCTTTCAGTGTTGGAGAATAAAGAAATGCCTGTCGTATCAAATCACTGGGTTTTAAGAAACAGCAATAACATTAAGTACCAAAATACTATGTTTTCTTGTGTGAAAACTTGTAAGAAAATGTATTTTCTTCATGGAGAATAAGTACTTGCTGGACAGTTTCAGAATAATTTCCATACCTTCTATGTATGTAGCACATGGCTGTTGAGAAAAAGTTAATTTATTCATGATGTTTAATATTTGCAAGCTGTACACAAATCTGTTTTATACTGAACTGCTTTTTCTTCCTTCATTCCACAAATAAGCATTGGAATAAAATTTTTTACTTTTGTATTCGTAAAACATATAATTCTGTGTGGAATACAATGGACTTCTATTGCCACTGCCTGATGTCAAAGCCCTCCAGAGAAAGAGATTTGCAGATCTCTTTGACTGTATTCTTTGTATCTGTACCTATACCTCTTTCAATGAAAATACTGGTAAGTGAAATTTAAGGTAAGCGTAGTCTATATTAGGTGTAGAATTCAAACTGACACATGGTGTAGTGCAGAGAAATGGGACTGTGCTATCTAGCATGAAAGCCCTGATGTCATGTATAGTTTCTAAACTTTTAAAAAGTAAGTTGTTAATGCCAAACAAGACTGTTGATACTTTTTGGTGGACCAAAATCTGAAGGAAGAAAAGAAGGTGACACCACCTGTGTAGGTCCTCTTCCTAGAACTGCTGGGGTGGAGGGGGGAGGAAGTGGAGGTTTTTCCATGCGTACTCAGAAGTGGCTTCCTTTGGTTTCCATCTGAAATGCAGATTTACATAAATAACAGATGAAAAGTTAACCATTAATTCTTGGTAAACAAAAATAGTTAGCAATGATTCTTAATGCATGAAAATGTGAAAATTAAGAATCTGCAAAAGTCTGTGTTAAAGTTGCACAACTACTCATGTACATGAAGAAGTATATTTTGTGGTTAGCAAAGAAGGATTTTGGTACAGAGACTCTAACTTCTCTTGAGACTGGAGTTTAAAGCAGGCGATTTTATTTTATTACACAAGTTAGAAGTTTGATTTTAAATTGTACGTCTCCACTACAGTAAAATGGAAAGCAAGTAGCTTTATATAACTGTGCTTAACCTTGAATCCTTTCTGTCTTACTTTTCAAACCAAGCTGATTCTCAAAGCCGTTTCAAAGCAGCAGAGTTATCCTAAAGATAACATGAAGTGCTTGCAAGTGTTGAAGTGGTAACACATTTTGTGGTTAGTGCTGTTGAGACACTGTAATGGTTAAGATTTTGGTACTATTTCTGTGGTGGCATAAACTTCAGCATGTTACTTTATACTATTTTGTCAGAAGCTGCCGGTCACAATTAAAATTGTTTAAAGAAAAATTGATTTAATTTTTAGCATTTTTTGGTTCTGACTGAAATATTCCGTTAATCAAATGTTACAACTTGGTTGGAAGAGAAATACAGTCTTTGATCAAAGGAGGAAAATATCCATTCTTCTTCAATGAAGTGTTAATTTAAGTTTTTACTGTGTTTTGGGACATTTTTCAGCTTCATCAAAGTGCTAGTCCCAAATTAATAGAACATTGAGATTGGAATGGGAGATAGTGAGATTCATAGTTCCAGTTAGCAATGATGTAGAAAAATTAAGTTTCTCTTCAAAGTAAAGTAGTAACTTGAAACACTTCCACTGGCATCTAGTGAGATATTTTTTTTTAAACATTTAATATTGATTATAACATAAAAGGTTAAAAATAAAGTTGTATTTAGAAACCATTAAAGGTGTAGTTTGTAACACTGTAAGGTTCTTTTTCACTTTTTTGTGAAGTGATATTTAATGAAATGTTAAGTGTTTCAGTTGCTGTATTTTTTTCAAATGGAAGATAGGTTTTCTGTTGAGCTTCAGTATTGATGCGTTTGAAATATGTTAGCGCTGAATTTCAAATTGAAACAATTTGAAACTTAAGTAGTTTTTTTTTTTCAAGTAAAAGGAAATTAGACTTATGGTACAATGAGGTAAACAATTTGCTAGTGCAGACTTGATAGAAATGGAATCTGAACGACTTATCCTGCCAGCTGATGGATGAGGGGGTTCTTGTACTCCAAGGTCTGCTGATGACACTGGGCTTTAATGACACTGTCAGAAGCTGAACTATAGCAATGTGCCTGCAGCAAACATATCTAAAACCCCGGCTTGAGCTGTAATGGCACACTAGCTAGGGAACGCCTCCGTGCTGCCTGTTGACGTGCAGCTTTATTGCCAATAATCTACTTCAGTCTTATCAGTTATTCTTTGTAAATAGTATTGAAGCTGAGATGGCACTTTTGGGGAAAAATCAGTTATCATGGGAGAGGGTGCATAGTAAGTTTGAAAAGTTTCAAGTGCAGGTTTGAGATTGCCTTTTGATATTAAGTTAGAACAGATGTTGGATTTATTCCAAATCCTTAATAAGAGATGGGGGTTACAGTTTCCACTTGGCAAATTACCAGCCTAAAGAAAAGGGCTTCTATTCATGCTGTTATAATGGAAACTATTCTCTTTACCTTAGTCTTCCACAAATGCAGCTCATTTAATGGATAAAAATATCTCCTCATATTCATGGATTTCAGTCTCCTGGTTATTCATAGCTAGACTGGTTTGTTGCACTTTCAGAGGTCTTGGGCGATACTGGCAGATTTATACAACAGTGAGAAAGCCTCCTTTGACGCTTGACTGGTACCTTCTTGTGAAGTGAAAGGAGCTGAAGCGAAGAGAAATCTGGTAGTGGACTTGGCGAGTCATTTGTCCTTTAAGCAGGGGTATAAACTTAATCTTGCAGCGTCGCCTGCTGCACTGGGCTGACAGGGACAGAGACAGGACGGCAGCTCTCATGCCTGTCCCACGGCTTCTGGGCTGCTCGGTTTGTGCAGCGAGGCCAGGTTATGGGAATGTTAGGAGCAGCAAGATAAGACTATTCTTTTTGGCAACTTCATTGACAACAGTTGTTTTCAATTCTGTATATCTCTGTTTTTCAGAGAAGAGCCCTCTGAGGGCTAAGCTAGTCTTGCTTAGTGCCCCAGGATTTTTGCAAGAATATTGTCGCCTCCTCAGTGGGTGATCACAGAATCCCAGAATCACATTGGGTTGGAAGGGACCTCTGGAGATCATCTAGTCCAACCCCCCTGCCAAAGCAGGGCTGCCTAGAGCAGGTTGCATCGGAACGTGTCCAGGTGGGTTTTGAATGTCTCCAGAGAAGGAGACTCCACCACCACTCTGGGCAGCCTATAATGCAGATGTGATGGAGATGTAGATCTTTTATTATGATGTGAATAGCAGGCAGAGATGTACATGTTCTTCAAGCATGTTTTCTTTTATACATCTAATGCCTTTAGATGTATAAAAAGGTAATCAGATGTAGTCAGGAAAGTATTCAACTACAGGGAAGGTGTAGGTGACTCTAAAGGTATATTGAAAATTTTGTTTGTTTTCGATGGCAGTATGTAGGGTTTGCTGTTGAGACATGACCAAATTTTATTTGACTGGTGTGAAGGTCAGTAGAGTATTTGATCTCTGGGCCTATTAAGAATCAAAAATAAAGCATAAAAGAAGTTCAAAACTTTGTCAGTAAATGACTTAAACTTATCTTGAGTGGCAGTTGGGCCTCAAGGCTGTCTAAGCTTTGTTCTCAGTAGCAGTAATGGGGAAACAAACAGAAAACCAGCCAACAAAACAAACAAAAAAAAAGAAACACCGAAACATTTAAGCATGCGTCAAGTATGTTAACAATAAAGTAAGAAAAACCTTCCTGGTATTCCTAATTAGTTGATACTAATAGGTATGCATAAGTACGTGCATATAGCATCCTGAAAACAAGTGAAACTTGCTCATTTCTGTTTCGGAAAAGCATGCATTAGCAGGAAGGAGACCATTAAAGGTGAGATACAGTTCTGAATTACAGCCTTCTAACAATAACAATTAAACAAAATTCAGTGAAGAATGGCACAGAAAGCAGAAGGGCCTTCGAGCTGTTGGTTACGGGACAGTGAAGTATCAGATTTTATTTCAGACGTTACAGTCCAGTGCACTTCTGCAGAGGCCGATATTAGCCTCAGCACTGAAACTTCAAAGTACTATAGTTGATACTGGCTTTCATGATCTTTACACCAGTGACTAAAAGTAGGTCATCGTTTTAAAAACAATGATACATTTGCAGCTTACATTATTTATAACCACATCGTGTTGCCTGCATAGCACAACTTGGCAAAATGCAAGTTGGTAATGACAGATCTCTCGTGTCATGGAAGAAGGCAAATGTGAAGTGAATTTGCAATGTGTAAGAAACCCTTAATAGAAAATGCATGACTTCAGTATTAATCTGTAAAAACTGGTCTAAATGATTCATTTGTAAATATTTTTGTTTTTTAAGTTTTCATCACTTCTCAAATTTTAAACTTAATTAATTCTGTTTGGTTTGTTCGATTATACATTAAACATACATGCTCTCACTTTTTGCCTTCTTAGTAATATTGTTAGGCAGTTGCATTATTCCTCTGAAGTAGGAAATGAAAATGGAGCACAGAAATCATAAGGAAAAACTAGTAAAATCAGAGTCTGTAATTAAATTTTATTTTTTTTTCCCCCTACTGAAAGCTAGTTAAAAGAAGTCCACCATCTTCTTAGTCATAGGGTGATTATTGCTCTTTTGGTGAGACTATGTTGTTGTATGTTGAGTTCCGTTAAACACTTCTGCTCCATTATACTTCCATCCTCCTTTTTTCAATATTTACAGAAGTCTCAGTTACACATTTGTAATTGCTTAGAACAGAAACAACTTTTTTTGGTGTTGGTTACCATATGGGGACTCTGATAAAAAGAATATTAATACCTAATAAAAGATTATAAATAGATTTAATTTATCTAAAAAATCATGACATCTGAGAAAACTGTTCATTCTGTGATATTTAGTCTGAAGAAGAGGAGGCTGAGGGGAGACCTTATCGCGCTCTATAACTACCTGAAGGGGGGGTGTAGAGAAGCGGGGGTCGATCTCGTCTCCCAAGTCACAGGAGATAGGACAAGGGGAAATGGCCTCAAGTTGCGCCGGGGGAGGTTTAGATTAGATATTAGGAAACATTTCTTCACGGAAGGGGTTATCCAGCACTGGAATAGGCTGCCCAGGGAAGTGGTTGAGGCACCATCCCTGGAGGTGTTCAAAAGACAGGTAGACATGGTCCTCAAGAATATGGTTTAGTGATTTGTTTATTTATTTATTCATTTTTTTGGTCGGAGTTAGGTTGATGGTTGGACTAGATGATCTTTAAGGTCCCTTCCAACCTAGACGATTCTATGATTCTATCATTTCAGTAACTCTGCAATGCTACCTGGTGCCACAGAAAGCCTACTAATTTGAAGCTTGCAAGGAATTTTAGGAATTTATTTTTTTTTTGCACTGTCTTGTACTGATGTACTACTTACTGCTCTGTGTACTCGATTTCCATTGTTTACCAGGTCTTCAGGAGGTGATGTTATGTGTGCTTAATTTTGAGAAAAAATTATGTACTCAGTGAAAACAGTCTTAGCAAACCTACCTTCATTCCAGCGTTAGTACATTCTCATGGAGGAAGCATCCTTTCTGAGAGTTTCAGTTTGACCCAGCCCATGCAAACTTACCTTCATATGCAAAGAGTCTGTGTGTTATATAAATATGACCTTTATTGTTGTTTGAGGTTTCTCAAAACATTTTTTTAGAATTTGCCTAATCGCTTGACTCACTTAATATTTTGTATTGTCAGGAGTGCAGATGTTATGGATATGAAAAATATCACTATGGGCACATAACACAGAAAGGTAGTGTGACAGGCAGTGTTCCCAGGTTAAAATCTTTCATAGATATTTGCATCTATTTTGAATATTGACTGTTCCCAGGTTAAAATCTTTCTTAGGTATTTGCATGGATTTTGCACAGTGAACCATTCATGTGCTTATTAGTACGATACTATGCTTGCAGTTAAGAAATTTGCATATGATTTGCTTTGTGTTCAGTGAAATAGGCTTTACACAGAATTCAGTGTATTAACTCTTTTTATGCATGACCTATTACTGGGTGGAAGGCACTTCAACGAAAAATCTGGTACTACTTAGCATTTTGTAATAAATGCAAGAATTAAAAGGAGAACACGAGTATGAAGTGTTTCTGTCAATAGGGCCTTTCATTAACACATGCATGTGGTAGGTGGCATGTTTCCAGATTTAATGTCATTTTTACCCTACAAAGGACTTAAATTTGAAGCTTAGTCTTCATAGCAGATGCAGAAAAGGAGGTCTAGGAGAGAGATTGTTTTGTTGTGGTTTTATGTGAGGTGGTTTTTTTTTTTTTTTTTTTCCCTTCCCCTTGGTTCTTTTATTCATTTGTTGCAGAAGCACTGATTTTTTTGCCACTTTCATGATTGATAGCATAAGCTGCTGATTGGTTGTGTTCCTGGAATAAATTGCCATTTGTGTTCAGAATATTTCCTAGTGTATTAGTTTTGGCTTTCTTCTGAAGCGTAATCAATATTCATTGTTCTTGCAGAAATACAGCCTTGAACCGAGATTACTCAAATCCTTGAAAAATTGATAAAATCCTACACTTTTTCAAAGACTAGAGGAAAATAATTGTACTCAAAGCCTGTCAGTAGCCAATAACAAATTTAACTGCGAGGTGCTCCATAGTTCCACAGCATGTGTGTAAAAATCCCGGCTCCACGTGCCAAAGTAATCCAACCATATGTGTTTGACTTGCTATCTTTTTGAACTAGAATTGCTTTCAGGAAATTTTAAGTTGTGGTAATGTTATTACTATTGTAATTTTCAGTACTCTTGCTAAACAGTAAGTAATTTACCTATTAGCATATTCATGTCTGACAACCTACTTTTTAAAAACATTTTCATAGGTCCTAATGCCCTGACCTGCATCTTCATGGCATTGGAAAGTGCTTGTCTTTTACCATGAGAGTGGGTCAAGGCAAGGGCTGTGCAAAGATAAAATAAATTGTAATTTCTGAGAGCAGAAATTACAAAGTCCCACCTTTCATTATTTGTGAAATAAATTTGGCACCTTGCTAGTTTTATGCTTCCACTAAGCATCAAATGGTCTCTTCAGCACTGCCTGATAGTTTTCTTCATCTGTAAATTGGAAGAATACTTCTACCTGAGATCAGGTTTTTTTATTAGTGGTCTGAGAAATCCAGAACACCTGATTTGCACTGCAAGATGTGTTTGAATATGGATAGCGGCAGACCAGCGCTAAGGAAAAAGAACCTGCAGGTCTTCCTTCTTCATCCTTGAAACTTGGAGGTGATAACAAATGAATTTCCTGGTTTTTCACAATGATTTACTGCTGTAGGTGATGGCTTTGTATTTCTTTAGCTTAACACGCTGCACGAGGCAGAACAATAAGCTGTGTTTGAAAGTCTGAGTTTTGCTTGCGGTTTGCATATTCTGTCTTTGAAAGTGCACTTGCAGTTCATAAGACTTAAGTTCAAAGAAAGTAACTGCTATTTTTTTCACAGGCTGATCTTGAAATATTACGAATTTATTTTCTCTTTTTAGGTGATTAACAGAAAAAAAGTAATAACTTTTTCATTACATTGGTTGATGTCATCACTGTGTGAACATCAGAAATTCAAAGTAGGTCTGGTTATGCAGGAAAAATGTATTATGAAGTCTGTTGGTGTACCTTGAAGGCAAAATGTGTTTTGAAACTTATTACAAAACAGATAAATACGCATTTTTCTCCAAGAAATATTCTTTAACTTTTGTTTCTAAAAGTCATTGTTACTGATTTCAGAATTGGGTTTCATACTGTAGTAAAAATGCTTTGGGAATAAGTCTGAAATGGAACTACTGAGAGCTAACAATTACTTTGGTACAGACTGATAGCCATTTATAATGATTGGGTAACTGTTTCTGGTCACATGAAGACAGTATTTATAAAAGATTTTATTTGAAAGGTGTGTTTAAAAGTGTTTCATTGTCTTGATTGTATTAAAAGTAATAGCAATGGTGAATGAGAAAGCTAACCAAAACTCATCAAAGCCTTTTTCTTGTTCCATTTCTACCGATTTCCTCAACTGACTCCTGCTCTAGTAACCATGGCCAGGCTGCTTTGCTTTTCATTCTGTGATTATGGGAGAAGTGCCATACCCAAAAGAGCTGGATTCTACACAGTTGGTGGAATTATTTGTATACTTGGGGACAGTTGCATTTACAAAGTCTCTTTAAATAGAGGCAGATTGAGTGGTGTCACAGGAGCCAAAATTTGACAACAGTAAGATTAGCATAAACACAAAACTCTCTTTTAAATTGAAGGTATAGTTTGGGGTAGACCTTGGTGTAAGTTTCTTCTCAGATGCCTGTACACTTTGTATTTAAAGCCTCTGGACATCACACCTGTATTCAGGTAGTGTTTTGGGAGCTGGTTCAGGCTTCCTTACATACATTATTGTCTTGGCATTCTTGAACTCGTTCTACAGTGGTGCAAAGTATGATGGACCAGAGATAATGGATAAGGACCCTGTTCCAGTGTTCCCTATATACTTTCTTGTCTGGATACTGTAGCAGGAATTAAAAACTGCTGTCTAACCTTTCAGAAAATGTGGAAAGCTCTCTTTTTTAACTCTTGCTCTGTATAAAATGTTAAATCTGCTGGAAGAGAAGCTGAGCTGGGTTTTTAAGGTAATCATATAGGTGACTTCACCTTCACCACAGAGACCAAACGTGTATTGTGTATTTTAGCGTTACAGCTTGTCTCTACTGTAGAGTGAAAAAGATACAAATAGTCATTTTCCATTTCCTGCTGAGGCTGAACATGGCTTTATGAGCATTACAAACACCTCAGTCTACTTAAGAGTATCTGGTGTTTGGCTGATGGCTCTGGCACAATAACAGGGACAACTTAAGTTCTGTTTATAGCTAGTTTTGTTTAAAAATATTGGGCTCTCCGGGATCTGTTTTACAAACAGCTTGGACATCGAGACTGTGAGAGGAGAGTAACGATACCCTTGAAGGCGGTCTCAGTATAACTTATCTGTATGAGTCAGAGTCCTATGACTGAGATCACTTTTTTTTTTTTCCCCTGTGGCGCTTAGCATCTGCTCCTTGACTAAGTAGCTGTTCCATTTTTCATTATACGTATATGATTGCAACAATCATTTAATCAGTTCTATAGCTTTTAAGGCTCGTTTTACATTGTAGAGATGTAATTGAAAGTATTATTTAAGTATTACTTCAACCAGTCATGCTTGTAACCCTCTAATGTGCAAATAATGAACTTAATTTCAAAATGGATGGCTTCTTAAGTGGATTCTAAGGCATGGCTTAAGTTAGCACAACTTAATCTATGGTCAAATGAGTTTCTCCAACTGGATTGTTTTGCTGTTGGCTAATGCTGTAGGTGTTCCAATGATAGCAATGTTCTGATTGATGTTCTGATGGTAGCAGGCTATGTACTTGTGGCTCTCTGTCCTTTTCTGCTTGGGTTTATCGTCTTGTTGGTTGGGCCATCTTGTCTCTTTCTACATCAGCTTTCTAACTTGGATCTGCAACATGGATAATTCATGGAAGTTCGTGGAAAATTAAATGTCTTAAACAACATAAGCCAATCTCAGTTTGGCAAACAGTTGTCCCATGTTCCCTCAGCTGCAAACTACCTGCCTGCACTACTGTACTGCTCACCGAGCCTGCTCAGTTTGCCAAGTGGGATCATGATCACCTCAGGCAGCAACAATGATTGTTGCGAGAAATGAGGACTTGCCTTTGGTGGAAATGGGCAGGGTTAGAGAATACTGAGACAAACTGGAGATACATAAGTCTGTGGGCTCTGATCCCTCTCACACACAAATGCTGAGGGAGTTGGCAGGTATCATATATTGTGATATGTTAAGTATGCGTTAAAAACCTGCATGTTTTCATCAACTGATTTGAAGCGTGCATTTTGTAGCCCTAGTATTATTTTGCAGCAGTTTGCACTACAGCAGCACTCACCAGCCAGTGAGTGCCTTTTGGTTTCCTACACTGACCACTTGTTTTTGCTGACATACAGTTGTTGGCTCCTTAACCCCTTAGATGTTCTCACTGTGGTGGAACACTGTCGTGTCTGGGTAGACGGTATTTCTAATGGAGTGCATGTGGAAGCATTTGTGTATTTTATCCACAAAAATCTTAGTCAGCAGGGAGGCTCTTAACTAACTACCAAGAGTTTTGATGTATTGTTAGTGTGCTGAGCCTCTCCTGGGATCTCTGAGAATTGTCTAAACTGGGAGTGCACTATCTGTATGTGGTTGCTATGGGAAAGAAAGAAAGAAGACTGGTGAAGAATATTTATCTAGCAAAAGGCAACTTGAATTTTAATATTCAGTGTAGTTTTGGTCTGAATCTAAGGGTTTATCTTTTTGCAGTTTGCTGTAGAGTTAGTATGCCCTTATGTGACACAAGCTTGGTATATGTGACTTAAGAAATCTTTTCATTTGAACTCAAGGATATGTTTCTTGTCTTATATCCATCAGCTCTCCTGTTTGTTGGGGACAGAAAGACAAATATTTCTTTTGGGCTTCAATAACCTATTTATGTTGTCAGAAGCAATATCTGGTTGAATTGTAATGTGTTACACAGCTTGTGCGTTCTTGACTTACATCATGGAATATTATGTCATGGATTATAAACTGATGTAATGTTACATATTTGGGGGGCAGGAGACGGATTATCTGGAGCAAACAGCAACCTGTTCTTGACATTTGTGAGCTGATTTATTAATCAAACAAACTGCTGCATACTCATAGCTGAGCAGCTCTCTAGCATCTTAAATACTCATCTCAAATGACAGGAAAGCAACGAGAACAGGAGTAAGATTTTAACATTGTGTCTGAGACAATCCATCATTTTCAGGCAATAGTAATTAAACACTGGTTTTGATCTAATAATGTCTTGTAGAATCATAGAAGTAGACGTTGAGCACCTTGGCCTTTGCCTTGTTCTTGGTGACTATGTTTCCCTCTGCATCCAATAAAGGAGGGAGATTTTCCCTAATTCTCCTTTTGTTGTTAATGAATTTATAGAAACATTTTTTATTATCCTTAACAGCTGTGGCTAGGTTGAGCTCTAGCTGCGCTTTGGCTCTCCTAATTTTCTCCCTGCATAGATAAAATCATAGAATCGTTCAGGTTGGAAAAGACAGTTGGGATCATCGAGTCCAACCATCTACCCTACTTTACAAAGTTCTCCTCTGTACCATATCCCCCAATACCACATCTAAATGGCTCTTAAACACATTCAAGGATGGTGACTCAACCACCTCCCTGAGCAGCCTATTCCAATGCTTGACTACTCTTTCTGTGAAAAACTCTTTCCTAATATTCAGTTTAAACCTACCCTGTTGCAGCTTGAAGCCATTCCCTCTTGTTCTATCACTAATTACCTGGGAGAAGAGACCAGCCTTGTACATTCTTGAAAGCTGCTGTATCTTTTTAGGATGCTTTCCGGCTTGATGAATGATCTCATTTGTGTTCACCACACCAGATTAAACTACTTCTTTTGTGAGGAGTCTTGGTGGCTTTTCCTATTTTTATTTTGGTTCCAAAGTAGTTAGTTGCCCTTGAAGTACTAAGAGTAGATTTGGAAAATACGCTCCATAAAAGTCTCTATAATCTCTACAACATTTATGGGTAAGACTGGTATTGTTTTATTAGATAGTCAAGTGAAGAAGTAGATGTGGTTTTTGGATACACACAGGCATAAGCTCTGAAATAGAAACAGCTGACTTCACAGGTTGAGAACTGCTGCTCAGTCACATCTCCCTGGAGAAAAAGAACAGCTGGTACTGGTGGTGTGGACAGTGATAAGGATGATAAAATGATTATCTTTGGGGAAAGGGGAGAAACTTTAGCTTGTTTCTCATAGATTATGATTCGAAGTTCTTGTACAGAGTGAAAGGTGCGGTGGCATGGGGGCTAGCTTTTCTGTGGGGTGGGCAGTAGCTGATGTGGCTTCCAAAGCTGATGGGTTGTCTCATCTGCGTGATGACAAGGTGTAGTGGGGTGGCTGGTTTGGCTTTTCTGGTGTGTGCAAGGATACTCCGCTAGGTAGGCATCACTGGCTAATGTCTCTGTTTTAAATGTCTAGAACTACTGCTGGATGCCAGGTAGC
This sequence comes from Arenaria interpres, assembly GCA_013399435.1. Classification (NCBI taxonomy): domain Eukaryota; kingdom Metazoa; phylum Chordata; class Aves; order Charadriiformes; family Scolopacidae; genus Arenaria; species Arenaria interpres. Next base: position 25,076 of record VXAK01015320.1, read on the forward strand.
TCAGGGGGCTGACGAAATAAAGTTTTAGAGCTTTTTTGGAGGAGTCTGTTAGTCCTTAAAGCTGCTAAGCATCCTTAGTTCTTCAAGATTTGTCAGAAACTTGCCTGCTTCCTGAGGAAATTCCTGCAAATTCTATGCTACTTTGAGTATGCTTTTAGTAATCTATATCTTGCCGTTTCTCCACCTGATATTCCCCCTAATTAGGTGGTACTTATATTTGTGAAACCCACATGCTTTATATTAGTATGTGTTTATTCAGTTTCTTGAGGTCTGGTGGGCAAAGAATTAGTTTCCCAGTTGCTTGCAAATCTTTCTCTACCTCTTGCTGTACCCTCAACGGCAGGACCGTTTTTGCAAATACACGTCTATTTATTCCTTAGGTCAAATTCACTGCCGGTCTTGTATCATTTAAACACTACAAGTTCTATTTTTCATCATTAGTCCTTAACCACAGTGAGAATGGATTTCTTGCAAGACTCCTGTAGTTACCCATATATTTGTAGTGTAGCTCTGCAAAGTGTTTATGGTAGTGCTTTGTGTTATGAGGCTGGGAACACTAATCTTGACGCTGCATGTTTGGATACAGTCTGAGCAAAACCAGTGTACCAAAACTATAAGATGTGTGTATTTTCAATCGTTCTATAGGATTATTTAGTGCATGAGAAAATAATATTAAAAAACCTAAAGACAGTACTCTGGGTAATGACTGTCTCTGTTGTGGCAATACATGCATAAAAACATAAGGAAGGATCTTCCTCTAGAAGGACTACCTCTAGAATTTTTCTTTTAAATGCAGTGGCAATTTCTTTGAGGGGATTAAAAAAAAAAGCAACACCAACCCAAACCAAAACAACCTTACAGCTCACATTGGAGTTAACCTCTAGACTGGCATGTCTTGATTATTTGTACTTATATTAATTAATTTTTTCCATTTGTGGGGAACAGATATCAAGTAATTTCTGGTTGGGATTATTTCTGCTAGTAAAATTCCGTTAACATTTTCATGCAGACAAAAAGACATTGGACATGCAATTGCCACGTAAATAGGGAAATAAAAGCAACTGGAAGACTTAGGACCATTTTATTTGCAGAGTATTATTGAAACAAAGTAGTGAGCGTTCATGGATAGTGACTTTTTTAAAGGAATGATACACACACTGTTTTTACAAAGGCATTGATGTTAAACATGGACCTGCTTGAAAGAGGCATAATAAATTTTCCTAATTGGGGTAGTCATCCTAATGGTGTGTATCAAATATGCTTCTGTTGTATAATAGAGACCACTTAAATGCATATGTTGAAACTGAAATCTTCCTGTGAAACCAAGGGTGTGATGTGCAGAATGTCTGCATTTGACAGAGATTTTAGGGCGTTCCATTTCCTAACAAATACTCAGCTCTTCATACATCGCGGGAGGCTCCTGTGTGTCAGTGGAAGGGGAATGTTATGCTTGGCTTTTACTGGCTTTAGTAAATGGATTTAAGCAATAAAATTCTACCAATTAACTATCTATTTCCCTAATCATCTGTTTCAAATGACTCGGTCAGTAAGCATCTCTGTTTATATATTCTAGTATTTTTATAGTAATTAATTTAATTAATTTTGTACAGGTTTTATTGTTGATAGTAGCATGTTGAAAGAAATGTACCCTTCTGTGTTTTTATTGTGTGCTTCCTAAACATCTTAAGTTGAGTCTTTTTCCTTCCTGATCTCCAACAGGGGCCCTGTGAGAATTCAGAAGCTGTTGGTGTTATCTTTGATGTATTTTTCACAAAGTTAGTGCACATACTTAATTTAAATCTTCAGCCTGAGTGTGATGAAAGATCTGTACCATTTTAGTGCATGCCTTAACTTTTTGAACGTTTAAGCCTTGCAAGAATTTCTTTAATACTAATTTTTATTTTTATAGGAAAAAAAGTTGAGTATCTAGTTGAGTACATGCTCTAGCTCTGGGCAATCCTGCTTCGGCAGGGGAGTTGGACTAGATGATCTCTATGGTCCCTTCCAACTCCAAAAAAATTCAGTGAAAATTCAGTGAAATATATTCTACTGTAAAAAGAGAGTGGGAAACAGAAAGAGGGAGTCAGTCAAGGTTTTGAACAGGGTCTAGTAATTTATTTAAGTGCTGAATATTTTTTTTGAAAATAATTGTAATGCTGGATCTCAAGTTCCACGGGGAAAATTGAGAATGTTATAAGAATCTTGACTCTGTTAGGAGCTGCAAACATTCAATTTTCAGGTTTTTTTACAGTGTTCAAAAAAAACCCCCACCTGGTTTCTTCAGTCTGTCTGCTGTAGAATAATCTTGCTTCTACTTCATAACATGGGCTAACTTGTAAATAATTAATGTGCTTTCAGGCAGGACACTTTTCAGGAAATTATGCCTGTTATCTTGAGTGTTTGCTTTGATCTGAGGATTTAATTGTGCTTGATGTGTGTAAGTAATCACATTTGTTGGGGAGTTTGGACTGTATGTGCAGTTTAAAATCAAATACAGCAACTGTAGTAATTATTTTGATGATCCTGTACCAATTGAGAATTTAAGGATGACACAGAATGTGACAGGTATGTGGCTCAGCATGAGGACTACAAATAAAATTCAGTTCATTTAAAACCAAAACATAGCAATTGACTAAAATGAACACTTGTAGTGCTGTGAAAATGGACCTACTGTAGATCATTCCTTGCTTGTAAGAAAGATAGAAGAAAAATCCTACTTGGTTTGGACCCAGTTGGGGCAAAAGCTGTAGTTTCTATTTTATTTTTTTTCCTGCGAGTAAAGCAGAAGTTATGGCAATGTTGTTCAGAGAAGAGTACTATGGGGTGATTCTGAAGTAAGGGGTACATGGGACCAGCAGCTGCAATGTGAAAGCAGGAATTGCTTTTGTTGTCCAGATAGGGCGCCCCAGTTTCCCTGTTGGTGGCCAGACTGCATGGATGGTCCCAGGCTGTGCAGGGCTCCTGGATTCGAGAGCAGCTGGTGGCTTTACCTGCTGGCTGGGGATACAGGCAGAGCAGAGCACCAGTGGGCTCTGGAGTCCAGAAGAACTGAAGTCACCCCATCTGGGGCAGTCCTGGAGCTACAGACATTTGGGGCTTATCTCAGGGCTCCCAAGATCTAAGTTGCGAACATGGAGCTTGGACTTGAAGTTCTCAAAGACTGCTGACACTCTTGGAGGTGAAGGTGGAATTTCTTACTGAGGGATGCTGGGAGCCCTGGCACATTGGGTTCTTGTAGGGTGGTGGACCCTGAACTAAGCTGGTTTGCGAGTAGGGAACCTGATAAAGGAGCTTTGGAGTGGCAAGTAGAAGAACCTCTGCAGGAATTGGGTGCTTTCTCAGTTCTACAGCTCGTAAGTTTTGGCAAAATATATCTGTTCCAAGTCACTTCCAACATTGTGTATTAAGTGCCAGATGATTAATGGAAAATATATTGCATGTGTTTACAAAGCCCAGTGATGATTAATAGTCTGTAACAAATAAAGTGCTGTGGTGTCTATTTTGTGAATATACTGTTAACATAAGTTTGAATACAGATTTCTTTATTACTTTTTTTAAATCTATGCTTGGTGGAAACTAGAGAATTTGTAACAACTTTTTTTTTTCTTTTGGTGATAAAAGGTCTGTTTTCTTAACAAGGAACACTGATTTTATCCAGAATATAACAAATACTGTGCATTTCAAACAGGAAAAACTACAATGGGAAATTGTTTCTGGGGTGGTAGTGCTTTTAGTGATTTTTATTTCCTGAATTTTCACTGTCAGTCTGTGCTTTTGTTCCCTCTCCATTACAGTTGCCTCTTCCCCACTCCTGTTACATGTATATACCCTCCCTTTCGCTCATAGCCTGAGTTTTAACTGTGAAGGTCAGTGCTTACACTCTTTGTTTGGTTGATGACCATCTAATGATGGAAGACTGTGGTTAACGATTTAAAATAGCATCAGACACTTCTTTCTGTGTGGGTATTAGTCAATTGTCCATACGGTGCACGCAGCTCACTCCGGCCTCTGTGATTCCTCAGCCGAGCATCCTTGTAACTGAATCTGTCTGAAAGCATCGCAATGTTTCCCAGAGCACTTGCTGTCAGATGAAATGCTATGGTAATTGTAAAAGTTTTTCACATAACAGTGAAAAATGTTCATTCTTATAACTATAAGTTAAATCAAAATAAAGGATGTTGTGAGGTTTCTCGTCTCTGACATTTGGAAGACATTTAACTTTAAATTTTGTTTACATCGAACATATGCTTTTTTAATTCTCCACACTTACATTTAAAAGAAAGTAGTTCCACAGCCATTTTTTCTCCACAGTTAGAAAAAGAGTATCTGCTGGATATTTGAAGTACTTGTAACTTTATGGTAATTATTTTCAGTAAGAGAAGGGCCATTGGACCAGTAGGCAGGGTGCTATACATATATTTTGCCATACATACTAAACATTAAAAAGGAGCTTATCTGTATAGAGCTTATGCATATAGAGCTTAACTTCAATCCAAATTTCAGCCTTGGTGGCTAAACGCCTACATTGGCAGAGCTTTAAAGAGCTGTTAGCAGAGGGCTGGTGTGACTGAGGAAGAGGACAAAGTGAAAATGTGAATTTAACATTGTTGTCTCACGGTGACTTTGTTTTCCTGGTTTTATAAGTAGAACAGTAGTAAAGACTTTCATCTGAGTCTTATTTTAGTTGGAAGAACTTAGAGCATTTAGTTAAATGTGAGGGGTTAAGCACTTTGTGGCCATTAACTTTTGTGCTTTTTACAGGTTCAATGTGGTAGGTACCTCACCTACCGAAATGGTAGGTGAGGTGCTTCCAAAGACAGGAAGCCATCTGCCTGTGCTTGCAGGGGAACTTGGTGGTTCCGTGTTGTTTGTAGCTGGGACTCTCCAATGCTTGATCCATGATAGGCTGATTACCAGCTGTATTTCAATTTAGAAAGATCCTGACCGCTAAGCTGTGCTGATGACCCTAAAGCTAAGTCAATACCTGTATTTCTCTGTCTTGCTGGATACATCCTGAAAAGGTGTCACTCACACATGACTCTTTTCTTTTTTTTCCCTTTACCTAAAGAAGTCTATTAATATACTTGTAGGTTGTACAGTTTTCGTTGGGTTATTGTTTCAAGGCCAGGTGAAATAAATACAGCTTAGTTACAACCCAGTACCATGTAACTTTGTGAATTGAAGGTAGGTAGTCTGGGCTTTCCAAACCTGGGTGGTGTAGTCGTGGACCTCCTGGTGCCCTCTGTTGCCACTGTACCACTTTCCTTTATTTGTAGCAATGTTTTATTCATTTCTATTAGGCCTTGCTCATCTGAAATCTTGAAAAGACCAAAGGTGTGGTAACGGAAGCAGTTTATGTCTTGTCCTACTGGAAGTGATCATTACCCTTTAGCAGAGGTGGTTATGACTGTAAGCATTTTTACCTTCTTATCTTGAAAGTATTAAAAAATGTTGTTTGCTTTTGGTTTTTGGCTTTTTTTTGGCTGCTTTTTTGGTTTAAGATTACCACTAGGGTTCACCAAAAGCTTTCTAATAAATGTCGATATCAAGCAGTTGAGCGGATAATGTGCCAGAGTGGGGTGGGTTCTGTGACTTGTAGGAACTTGATATGCTATTTTTAAAATTCATCTTTGAAAGGGAAGAAAAGGTAAATTAGAGCACATGTGCTGAATGAAAACAGCTGTAAAGACTGTGAAGTCATAAGGTGTATTATAGAACGGAAGATAGTGATCATGGGAGATAGCAGATTGAACTTCAGCCATCAACATGGAAAAAGAGGAATTTGTGTAAAGATCCCTCTCATAATAGAAAATGTAAAATAAATTTTGGGTAACTACAGGCCTTGAAGTCTTAAAAGTAGGGAAGTGAAGTATCTTATTGAAAGGAGAAAGGTGAAAATGGCTTATAAAATATCTTGGCTATTTTGAGCTGTGTAGTGAAATGTAGGTTTTCTGTTGTTACTCCTTGCCTTGCCTTCAAAGTGGGAAAGACAAAGGTAAACGCAGCCAAAAGAAAGACACTCCCAGTGCAGAGCCTGGGGCAGGGGAGGAGAAGACAACCCAAAAAACTTTGACTCCTGATGTCATTTGCCTGTGGAGCTCTTCCAGCAGATCTCCTGCCTTTTGCTTGGAGGAAATGGAAAACCACTGGGTAGGACTGTGCTCTGAAAGAGTAGCTCACTCTGCTGTAACACATCAACAACACTTCTTGTGACAGTGCTTGAAATCCTGAGATATTGCTTCCAAATAAGATGAGAAAATGGATCCTCACACACCCCCACCTTCTCTTGTTTGTCAAAATGATCTCCTTTTTATTTTTGGGAGCTGCTGCTCCACCAAATAACACATGCACAGTGCCTCAAACTAGTGTTTGACTGGTTTGTGCTTGATGAAATTGGACCACTCTGGGGCCATAAAGCCACAATTCTCTATGCAAAACTGGCATACTTGAACTTTTGGCACTTGTAAATGTTGTTGAAAGTTTCAAAACAGGCTTGTCTTATTGTATGCAGCCTTATTAGTACTGGAAGAATATCTTCTGTTTGGTTGTTTTTGTTTGTTTGGTTGGTTTTTTTTGTACAAATGACAGGAACCTAACAAAACTGGCTGTCTCACAAGAATATTAATTAAACCTTCAATCAAGATGGGGAAGAGGCAGGATAGAGAAATCATGTGTGAGGCCATAATGGATATCTCTGTATTGGTATAGAAATATTTGACCTTTTTAAGGGACTGCTTTGAGTGTCCAGTGTCTTGTTTTACTTCTGTCCTCATCTGTTCATTTAGACGCTGTTAGATAATGCAGTTGCAAGTAAAGTGTTGGAGAAATGGTGTGAATGGGTAGTGAGACTGTAGAGGGGCACATCCCTGCTGTAGCAGCTGCATGTGCTGGTGGGGCTCTCCAGCCTGAGTCAGGGCATGGAGAAAAGGGCAGGTGGGGTTGGGATGCCTGTTGGCACATCTGCCTGTGCTTGGTCTGTGTTTGTCTTTCCCAGTGCATCTCTGCTTTTCTCTACTCCCATGAAGACTTCCTTACTATTCTGGACAAACGGGCAGACAACCACAACTGCTACTTTGTCCTAAATGTTTGTAGACAAAACATAATGGAAGCCTGTTGGTGGGATTTTTGTGAAGAAGCTTGCACTGCTGATTGCTGCCCTGCATCTATCGGTTGTGCGTGTAAAGAGTGAACTTTAATTTCCGCTGTGCTCAGTCTGCAGCTTTCACAAGCACTAAATTCTGCTGATAATCTGAACTGGGGATGATGGCTGGGAATTAACCATAGCAAAGGCTTATCTGGCTGCAGGGTATGGTACCTTAAGCCTATATCTCCTGCTTTTCAGAAAACTGATAAAGTAGCAAATAGATGAGGTGTGAAGGTAGTTCTGAGAAAGTCAATAAATAGCCGGAAGCTACAATTTAATAAGTGTTTGGACATATCTGGCTCAAATAGCTTATATATTTTAACTCTTTTAAAAGTGGTAGATGGAACCTAAATCCATATTCCCTGTGGCATTAGGTATCAGGAGAAATAAGTGGAAGCAAGGCATTTGAAATCAATAAATTGCTTCTAGGTACAACTTAATGCAGACACAATTCAGAGAAAAAAGATTGTGAACCAGATACAGGAATAAAATTTAGCTTTAACTTGCAGACTACAGCAAAACCCTAATCCTGGCTCTTGTGAAAATAAATTGAGATTTGGAAGTTGTGGAAGTGAGGAAGTTCAGTGCCATGGGCCAGCTTGTAGAGAATAGGTGTACTGAAAAAGTGAGAAATCTGTGGAGTGAAGCTGCTCTCCAGATTAATGTTAGGCATATAAGGTATTTAATTACTTAAGACCTGTTTTATATTACACTTGAAACCAAGCAAAGTTTCTTCCTCATTTGCTTGGCAGTTTTGCTCTACTGGAGAATCTTCTACTTTGCTGCTTGGAGCATCCTTTTGTTGGATGTACCTGTGGCTTGCAGGGACTGGAACTGGGAGAGGCTTCACTGAGTAGGTAATTCGAGTGATGCCAACGCATATTATAAAGGCCTTTGGTTTCTGTCTGCTGTACGTAGCCCAGCAGGTTGTTACCTGGGTGCGTGATAGGTCTGAAGCATCCCTCAATGTATATTTTCTTCTTTTTCTCCCCAAGACCTAAAGAGGAAAAGCTGTTAACATTTCATTATCTCTGCAGATAGGAGCATTTCTTTAAGTGAGGCTTGTTAGAGCGTTACAGCTAAGAGAGATTAAAATTATCTTCCTGGGGCAGATTACAGTCAATCTTTCTTGATTCTGAAATATTTATTACTGTTTACAGCAAATTCATACGGAATCATATGACGTGTACAGAATAACATAAAATTTTTGTTTTTCTTCACCTGTGGCCTTGCTGCCTGCATATGAAATTAGTTACTTATGCCTGACTGTAGTATTTTTGTACCTTAAATAACACCACAGGACGTGATATTTGCAAATGAATAGTTTAGACAACACTTCTCACTTGCATTTTGTGTCTTGCAGGTCTCAACATCATTGGTTTCACTTAGATTTTACCAGTTGTTTAGAAATTCTGATCTGTAAAACATAATCAAATCCTTTTAATTGCTCTTAAGTAAGCTTTCTTCTGAGACTACAAAAAAGCAAGTGGAGATTCCTAAGGTGTTGTACCAAAAAATGTGAATGCAGTTGCTTTTCAGTGAGCCCTATGAAAGCTAGAGGTTCTTTGGGAACTGTCATCCTTTTAAGGCAGTAGTTAGACTTCAGTAGGTGCTCTAAGACAGTTGGTAACACATCTGTAAGAGTTGTATTTGAGCACTCATATGGAGTTAGAATTATTGTAATCTGTTTTTGTTTGGGGTTTTTTGGGAGGGGGTGGATGGGTGTTGTGTGGTTTTGTTTTGAGTTTTTTTTTTACCTCATCCTGTAGAAAACACCCAGTTTAATCTGCTGTTCAGTGTTTTCTGTTGATTCACTATGCTACCCAAATTACTGAAGAGCTGTTTTTTTTGTGGATGCCTTAAAACTTGATGTCAAAAAGTTATTGGATATCACTGATCTGGCCTGTAAATGATGTAGACTGGAGTAGCTCCTGCAAATGAGTCTAGGCAGTGGCTTTGCATTTAGGAACAGACCTAAGTCAGGAACAATTTGGTGAAGATCTTGGCTTTTGTGTAGGCATCCTGTCTGGCTTGATGAAGTTATAGTAACTCTGAAACTACTTGTCTACATTTATAAGTTGAAAAGGAATTGGTGTGGGGCTGGGTGCATATTTAACATGTGGGTGTTGAAGGAACATAGTTAGTATTTGCAATGTGTTTTGGAACTTCAGTTGCATGGTATTATGCAAGATTTCTTTTGTTGATGGTTGACTTCGGACTGTTAGTGACTAAGGTAGAAGTAATCAGTCTGTATTTGCTCATTTGAGTAACTTCTGTTTTGCATGTGAAGCTGTATGTAGGGAGCACAAAGAGACAGAAAAGCACTGAATCATATTGCATGTGCTATTTGTGGATGATCAAGCAGACTTAAGACTTAGAGGAGGAGTTTCTGGGATTTTTCCAAATTCTGTCAGCAAAACAAATTTTACCCGCATTAATCATCAGAATGAGTTGTTGGAGTTATTTGTATGTTGTTGTAGTGCAGTCTGACTAAAATGGGCTACTTGACCTTGTTTCTAATGTAGTGGGACTTTCCCTGAGAGACAGATAAATCGCTCATTAGTACTCTTCATATTGAAATTATTAAGACTGATCATTAAGTCTTCAGTGAGGTGAAAGGATCAGTCGACTCACGGAATGCATCGAGATTATGCTTGTGCTTAAGAGCAGGATGAAATGCCCGCTGTAGAGCACCGAGCTATGGTACCTGCATCTGTGGTGCCCAGGGTCATTTGGGTGCCTTAACATTAGGTGGTACTGGGCTGAACAGACCCTGGCTATGCTTAGGCTTTCTGCCAACGTGCCTCTTAGCTAGCAATGAGATTCCTCCTCTCTTGTTTTAAGACCTTGTTTTGTTCAAGGTGTGATCCACTTTGAGAAAAGTAGTGAAGTCTTTATTTTGAAGGAATGAGCTAAAATTCAGGCTGCCTCTTCCACCTTTGGCATATAACACCATGTGCAGAGACACTTTTTACTGTTTGATATCAACAGAGAGCCACAAGAAAAAGGTAGCCCGTCAGCTCATGTCACATTGGAAGAATCTTAGTCTGTAATGTGGTCATGGATCTGTACTCACAAATGGGGTGCCTTTTCTTCGGGATGTCTATCTGGGAGCCATTTGACAATACAAGTGGAACTGTAGACTGTAGAATAAAATCCAGCACAAATTTAAATATTTCTGGCAGACAGCACTGTTCCCAGAGTTGAAGACAGACGTAACCGAACTATGTATTTTGTTCTGATCAGCAAAGATAGCAAGCAGGTAAGGTGTGGAAGTGATCAGTCCCTTTCTTGATGGGAAGAAGTATGCGATGTTCGGTGGCTGCAGATGTTGTGGTAGCTTTCTTAAAAAAAAAAAAAAAAACAAAAAAAAACCAAAAAAACCAAAAAAACCCAAAAAAAAACCAAAAACATTTCTGGGTTTCACCTTTTTAAATCTAAATCTTTNAAAAAAAAACCAACCAAAAAAACCCAAAACATTTCTGGGTTTCGCCTTTTTAAATCTAAATCTTTTTACAACCTCAACTATCCTTAGGTGCCTTAATGGAAAATTCAGTGAGTTAGAGAAGATGAACAAAAATAGCAAAGTAACCGTCAATTTCTATTGCTTGGGCTGGGTAAGCAGGCAGAAAAATCCGCTGGAGATTGCAGAAGGAACTGAAATGAAATTGAAATGAAAGTTATAATCTAACTGGACTCTCGACATTGTAATAAGGTAAATCTTCAAAGTATATTTAATTCTGCTGTTCATGACTTCATGCATCTTAGTTGTTGCTAAGGGTGGATGGGTTAAAGCCTGCCCAGCTCTGTGCGCCTGGATGAGACTCTGGACTGGAGTAGCCTCTAAGTCTGATATAAGTGTGTAGAAAGTGGAAGAAAAAGGTGGCTTGCTCCAAGGATCATCTAGGACCCAGGCTGTAGCCTGTGCTGCATCTAGAGCAGAGATGGAAGGGATTTAAAGAATGGATTACTTGCTTCAGAATCTCAACGTAAATAAGACTACGTGCTACCAATGGTCACACAGTAGAAGGAGAATGTAAAGTTTATAACAGCCAATGTTTTGATACAAAATTTGGTTTCGCTCGTGCCTTTTCTTCTGTGCTGTGTCCTGTGTTCAGTACACCTGTGCCAGGCCTTAAGGATTCTGTTAATATGCATGCTATGAAATACAGATTTTTTTTGTCTATGCTATTTATAAATATATTATTGTTAGTTCAAGTGCTCAGCTATTGTATTTTTCCAAGTTCTAGTTGAACGATACCTTCTGAGTAACCTCAGAGTTGCCCTTAGTTTTAGTGATAGCAGCAGAATCCATAAGCTGTTCTGCTGGCCTTGGCTAACTCCAGCCACAAACTCACTATATTTTGAAGGAGTTTGTTTGGAGGGAGTGATAAGGCAAGGTTCCTGGTCATGAATAGGTTGAATGGGACACCATCTGGTAGTTCAGTAGTTTGTCCCAGTAGCTGCGTGCTACCACCAAATGGTTGAAAAGAGAGAGGTGTGTTACACTACGCTTCTTATTTAGGAATAGGCTTTCAGAGGTGAACGGAAATATAACAGTATTGTTTTAGAAACATCACAGACAGACCTGAAAGTGTGCATGAGTAAAGAAAATTGAGTTATTTGTCTGTCATACTGAAATGAAGAGAGGCAAGGATTTAACAGGTAGTATTTTGAATCCAGTAAATAGTGTTACTGATTTTTGGTTGTTCCCTCCCCGCCCCCACAGTGTAACTAGCTAGATCTTATGTGTTCAGACATGCTTGGTTCACTGAATTTCACTGAATTTTTTAGAGTTGGAAGGGACCATAGAGATCATCTAGTCCAACTCCCCTGCTAAAGCAGGATTGCCTAGAGCTTGTCAGAGCGTGTTACTCAGGACGGCATCCAGGCGGGTCTTGAAAATCTCCAAAGAAGGGGACTCCACAACCTCCCTGGGCAGCCTGTTCCAGGGCTCTGGCACCCTCGCTGTGAAGAAGCTTTTTCTCATATTTGAGTGGAACCTCTTATGTTCCAACTTGTGCCCGTTGCCCCTCGTCCTCTCACTGGCAACCACTGAAAAGAGTCTGGCTCCCTCCTCCTTCAACCCCCCCTTGAGATACTTATAAGCATTAATAAGGTCTCCCCTCAGCCTTCTCCAGACTAAAGAGTCCCAGCTCTCTCAGTCTTTCTTCATAAGGGAGATGCTCCAATCCTTGAATCATCTTTGTTGCCCTACACTGGACTCTCTCCAGTAGTTCCCTGTCCCTCTTGAAACGGGGAGCCCAGAACTGGACGCAGTATTCCGGTTGAGGCCTCACCAGTGCAGAGTAGAGGGGGAGAATGACTTCCCTTGACCTGCCAGCCACACTCTTCCCTATGCAGCCCAGGATTCCGTTGGCCTTCCTGGCCACAAGAGCACACTGCTTGCTCATTGTCATTTTGCTGTCCACCAGGACCCCTAGATCTTTCTCTTCAGAAGTTGTCTCCAGCAGGTCCACCCCTAACCTGTATTGGTACCTGACATTCTTCTTCCCCAGGTGCAGGACCCTACACTTTTCCCTGTTGAACCTCATGAGGTTCCTGCTCATTTGATGTCTTCAGTGGACGGTCCCTGTGCACCTCTCTTTTGGACAGAGAGAAATGTTCTTTGGTAGCAGACACAGCATCCTGATCAGGAATGCTTTATAAAACCTCTCTGTCGTCCAGCAGTAGCTGCTGTTGTGAGATGTCTACCCACTCAAGAATGAATTTGCTAAAAATATTCAACTTCTTAAAACCAGGAGAAAAGGGAGAAGCTCACTTGCGCAATTAGCTCAGTAATGGATATGTTAATGGAGAATAAAAATAGTAACTTTGCATATTTGCAGTTTAAATTAGGGCAAGAGGCATGATGGGAGAACTATTTTTTTAATGAAGACCTGTCCACATTACCTGATTTAATAAGCAGCCTGTCTTTCCTTATGGAGCTTTAAATAAGATACTCACAGGGTGAACCAAGTTGTATTTTCATTAATGGTGGATGAAGTAATTTGTTATGACCAGAGTATCTCAGAAGTAAAATGAGAAAACAGGAGTCACGTTGCAATCAAGTCAAGCCTTTTATATTTTACATCCTAACACTGCTGATAAGGGACAAGGGGGACTGTTTTGAAAGATGTTTGCAAAGTTAGTACTTTCAGTGTTTTGTATCATTGGTAAATGCATGGTAGGTCTTGGGAGGGGGGAACTGATAAACGTGGCTCTGAGATTTCAAACAAAAGCCATCTGGAAGTTCATGATAACTTGCGGTTTTGATTTGTAGTTGCTGTTGAGGCAGCAGACAAAAGGAAAGTGCTTGTTTGGAATCTTTTCTGTAAGACGTGGAATCATAGCATCATAAAATGGTTTGGGTTGGGCTATATGAGAGTTGGTAGTTAATGATAGCTGATACGAAATATTGAGAGCTAGCAAACGGTCACTAAGTATTTTGTGTGCCAAGAAAGGTCTGCAAAGCAAAAAGAAAAAAAAAAAGGCAAAAAAAAAGCATTCTTCTGTTCTTCTCAACCTCGTTGTGCATTTGTTGTGTATTTTTCCTCTGCCAAGCAAACTTTATTGTCTAGAAAAAATAACTGAACGTCATGTCCCCAGAGGAAGATGTACCTTCCTTCTGCACTCATTACTCGCAGCATTTCTGAACTAATATTTATGAAAGAGATTCTTTCCCAACACTTGTTGAGGCCCCTCAATGCCCAGTGGCACAAGAAATCATTAAATTACCAGCACCTAATTTCAGTAACCCAGGGCATAAGAGTTGGGTTTCTGTGACAGAGGGATGTTGAAAGAAAATACAAAGTTTGCTAACTTTTTTCCAGTCAAGATGCTGGATGACTTTTGTAATTAGCTGTGAGATGTCTTCACGCTTAGATTTTTGTGTCTTTTGGGGGGAGATGATTCACATGGAGTCCAGTTGTGAGCACATGCTCCAGATACATAACTTGAATGTTACTGGGTCTGGCTCCAGAGCATAAAATGCCAAGATGGAGGGAAGGGGGCAGAGCTGTTTTGGAAGTGACAATGCACAGGACAGAGCGCTAACGGGGAGCTGATAAGTGGGAACGGAGGCTAGAATACAGCACATTAAAATGGAGAAACTGAAGTTACATCTGTTGTGAGAGAGTTGGAAGTAAAGGAAAATTAGGACAAGAAGGAAGACTCGCAGAGAGCTTTGGAACAGGGCAAGGAGAGCTGGAGGAAAAGGCCATGGGAGAAAGTTCTGTGACTGTAGAGAAAGATCTTTCAGGTTGAAGTTACACAGATTAATGTGCAGATTTAGAAGGATGTCATACAAATTGAGTCATGTTTTTTGAGCAAACAGTGCTGGTAGCAGTTTCAGTGCAGAGGGGCATGATGTGCTGAATAAAGTTATTCTTTTAGGGCTTCGCTATCTCTGTTTCTTCTACTTCAATGCTCTGTGTGTGTTTTGATTTTTCAAGGAGATGTGGTTTGGGGAGGATTGGAAGAAAACAAAGTTTTGGAAAAAGAATTGAAAGAAAAAAGACTTAAGTTAAAACACCAGGGCAAAACCAAGTCAATTGTTTAATTTTCAACTGATAGTATTACTACAGTCTTCTTAAGATGTTCTTCTGATTTATGATTTCTAAAATGATAACAAACCCAAAAATGCTAGTTAGAAAAGAATTGTAAATATTGTTTTCCTCTGTAGGTATACTGATGTTTCAGACTCTTGCCATTTTATCCTCTTAGTATTGCCTAATGCAGCCAATTCATGTTTTCCAGAGCTTCCCAATTAACTTAAGTGTTCAGAAGTTTCCATGACCTTTAGGTTTCTTTGTACTCTATGTTGTTTTGCAGAGAGTATGATAGACTTTGTGGTTTACTTCCAGTGTAGCCTTTCTTTTATGGAAAAGATGTCACAATGCAAAAAGGCCGTGGTTTTGAGTTGTGTTTTTGAGCATTTAATACAATGCTGATTTGACATAACTTTTTTCTAAAAATGTCTTAACATCCAGGAAAGTGTATAGGTAGCACATGAAAACACGGTCAGCAGCAAAATATCATAATTTTAAAAGTATCTTTAGGCTGAATATGTGGAAAAAACAAGTTGAAGAAGGAAGATGCCCTCAGAGAAGTTTGTTGCAGGATATAGAAAAGGGCACCTGTATCTCATATTCACTCCCATAATTGATGTTCACTGTGCTTACAGTTCTTGCTTCAGTTTTGCCTGTCACGTTATATATGACTTGCTGGAAAACTTTCGGTAAAGGTTAGATTGTCCTCTTCAGTCAGATCTGTGAGAGTTTCCAAACACAAGCCTCTGTTCTACACTGAAATTTTGGAGGTTTCTCCATCACCTTATGGTCTAATGGAGATTTCTGAGGATGATTGGCATCAACCTGCTGAACGAATGAATCCCAGCTTCACTGTGACCCTACAAGGTGGAGTTGGAAAAGGTGGCAGGTGGAGACCTTCCAAGGAAATGTGCGTGGGCTGCCTTAGCAGGCACAGTGCTACGTTATAGGGTGTTGACCATCCAGACCTAAATACTTCATGCTTCCTGGAGAACAGAGAAACCTCAGGTCTGTCTTCCACTGCCCATGTAGGCATGTATTTCGAAGCCTGAGCTTATTTGTCAGAGCTATGTTATGCTTTCTTTGGGCATACACTGAGCACTAGCATCAACTTGTGCCAGAACATTGATTAATACCTATATATATAGGTATGGATATACATATAGCCAGTCCCTTCAAATGAGAGTTGATATGAAAAAGGATTAAAAAATAAATGCAGAAATAGAACAACTAAATAATATAAAATAATACTATTGCAGCAAGAGGAGGACAAGCCTCTGCTAAACTTCTATTTTTCTTAAATGCTTTTTAGATATATACATTAATGAGACTCCTTTTCCCAAAACCGCTCAGAAGATTCTAGTCTGCAGAAGCTTTTATTCTACACCCTCTGTTTTGCAGAAGGTAAAACCTATGAAGAAATTAATTTGGATGTATTTGGGAGATATCCACATGCAAAATATGTGCAAGTGTTGCAGTTGTTGTCCCTCAGACAGACTTCCAGTGAAGGAGATAATATATTAATAGCCTGGAATCCAGATTGTTGTGTGAAATGATTCCTGTTGGGTTAGTGTGTAAGGTCCTTCTAAACTTACATGTGTTAGTTTTTCCAGTGCTGTTTTGAAGAAAAGGGATTTTATTTTAGCTTTAGGGGAGAAGTATTGTCACAGTGAGGCCACCTCTTCCTTCACATGTGGAGACCATAGCACAAGGAGGAACTGAAACCAAGCCCAGAATTGATGTTCTCCGCATTAAAGCATCACTCCCATGAATCTCATGAAAAATGTTGTGCTCTACAGTGATGTATGACTCGTACTGAAACTCTTGTCTGTTAAATTCCCAGCCTCCTCCCTGACTTACAGTGTCAGCCTCCTGTTATTTAGTGTCCCCTCCAATTCTCAGGTGGGTGTGTTATGGGTGGGGAGCTGAATTTATAAAAGTTTTATGCTGCTGCAAAGAATAAGAAATAAAAAGTTTTGGCAGTGCTGTTGGAAAACCCTTTTAAAAATGTGTTTGTTTTCATACTTGGTGAATTTGACTGGGCCAAGAGTTCACCCTTTTTCTGATTTTGAAACTGTACCTTTCTTTGCTTTTCTATACATCATTCCTGATAAATTTTTAATTATCTTTCTACCAGTAATAGTAGGTTCATTAGTATGAAAACATTGTTTTTATGCAGCCTGGGTTGGAGGAGAGATTCTTTGGCTCGTTCCACTTGTGTTTTGACTTCTGTATAGGCTAAAATTGAACACGGTCATGTTTTCCTGTCAAGACAGGGTCTGATCTTGGTACATTTGCTTTATCTTTAAAATAGCTTAAGGTCTGAATGTTATTTTTGATTACTCCCTTGTAGCCTTTCCCTGTGATAGAAGAGGCCAGTGTTTGATCCAAGTTAATGATATAATTTCTATCAACAAAGATTAGAAACCTTCTGAATGTTTTCTCTTACTTAACATAAATATGTCCTTTGGTTGCTATTTTATGTGCTATTTTTATTTTGCCTGCTTCCTAGCTTAAGTGACTGATAGTTAATTGTAAAGGATCATTTCTTTGAATAAAATGGCAATGAGACAGAAGGAAAAATTATTCACTTTTAGGATTTTAGGGTCAGTTTTGTCTATGTGGGGAATAAGGAATGCGTATGCGGGAAAAGGATATTCATGCCTATGTGGGTATATTAATGATGAGCGCATATGTAAACATGCTTAAATCTTTGCAAGCTTTCTTCTGCTTTAGCAGGATGTCAATTCAAACAAGGCATCCTAAAAACGATGTTTTAGCTCTATTCTTTGTTCACTGCCTTATGTTATTTAAAGATACTTCAGTCAATACTTCAGTACTCAGGATGTACTGAATAGTAGCAAAAGTGACACAACTTTTCTTAGCCAAACTGACACAAGCTATCCTGTTGAATGCTAAAGCACTTGGATATTTGAGATGGATTATCTTCATTCTTTTATTTGAGAAAAGAAGCTCTGTCTTCACAAGGAAAATAACTGCTGGTAATTCTGTGCTATGGGTCATGTTTTACAGGATTAGAGTTTATATATGTGCTTCCACAGATAATTCTGGGATTCAGTTCTGTTAATACATTTACACACCAATAGGTTGTGAACAGAGAGAAAGGTTTGGGTCTTGAAGAAAATTATGTGCTTATCTGAATGGAGGCAGATATTCCTTGTATGAATATCTTTTGTCTGAAAATTGCTGAACTATAATTATACCATAACTAAGATACAATCTGAACTAGGTATATGCATGTTTCTTGCCAAATTAGCTACATTGACTTCTGTCATTAGTAGAGATATGTGTTTTATAAATTCTGGGTTTTTTCTTTTGTTGTACTATTTCATGGCAGAGCTGAAGCAGGCATTTTGTTTTGGTAGTGAAACCTGCTTTTGTTGACTACTTTATTGATTTAAAAAGCACCTTTATGCATTTTGGTAATCTTTTTCCCTTCGCATAGGCCAGACTTTTCTAGGGAGTGTGCATTTTTGGGAGTAGCAACGATCTTTTCTTAATTTTATTTTCTATGGTGTCCAACCTAGTAGCATCTCAGCTGGTAAATGAGATAACTGTTTATTCTTCCTTTGCAAAAAAAACCCAACAAAGGTACAATGGAAATGCTCGTGTGTGTTTGTTGTTTTTTTCTCCCAAAACGCAAAAGAACAAACAAATAACAAACCCCTTCCAAGAATGTGATAGTTTTAAATGTTGAATATAAAGTAATTTTGCAAGTATTCATCTTATTGATGATGGCTAAGTTTGGTCTTTTTTTAAAATATGATATAAAGGAGTTGACAGGTTGTAGAATTCTTAACACAGATTTGTGTCTTTGTCTTCTAGACAACTCTGCTGAAGCAGATTTATGGCTGCTGAACAGTTGCACAGTAAAAAATCCTGCTGAGGACCACTTCAGAAACTCAATCAAGTAAGTTGTTTCCCTAAAAAGATACTTAATTATCAATGAATATTGCATGTTTTAATTTTAAAAGCTTCATATTTTCAATCTAGAAGAAATTCTGGGTTTTAGAGCAAGAAGTGTGCGGAGTTTGTGTTACAATGCTGAATTCTCTAGAAGCAGTTTGTAAGGCACAGTGTATTTTTTTTTTTTTTATTAGCTATAACTTGCAAGTGATTATCAATACACTTATTTAGGAGAAGTGCTGACCTATTTAAATAGGGGCTTCTATATCATTTTTCAAGACAATATTGTAATATTCTCCTGAAGAGTTGAATATTTGTTTTTCCAAAAGTGTGAATTCTTAGGCTGTTTTTTTTCCTCTACTTAAATTTAACATAGTCAGGCCCTTCTAATTAAAAGGGTAATCATGTACATACTTAAAACCATTTCACTATACGTTTTCTTAAAAGGTGAGCTCTTTAGTCTGTAGTAAAAGTCTTGTGAAGAATGTGTTTTATTTCTCTGTAACATTTTGATGATGTCAAAAAATATGATGAGGTAGTGACTTCTGCAGAAGTATAGTTGTGATGAGAGTAACTGGAAAACCTGTACACTTACAGTTGTCATTGACCAGTATAAATAAATATTGTGGTATGTTTCCGGTACATTTTACTTTTAGTAAACAAGTGTGACTATTTACGCAGTCATTTGTTTAATGTAGGGCATTGTGGATGGACTGTTTGTTGAAATCCATTTTGCTTAGAAAAACATAGTTTTTAGTAAGCAGTTGGCATGCTCGGGAAGGTAGAGAGGAGAGAGAGGCTGGGTATAAACTATGTGCTTGCAGTGCTGGAGTTACTAACAGTGTCCGGGGCTGTAACCTGGAACAGAAATGGCTTGCCTGTAGTAGGTGGCTCAGCAGAAGTTTCCTCCACGCCTCAGAGGGCTTCACTTGCTGACTGCTGGTGTTGCACTTGGTGATGTTGCCAAAAAAAAAAATTAAAAAATTTAAGAAGCTATTCCCAGAATACTTCCAGTTAGTGTGTGTTGGCCAACAGAACTGATGACAAGATCTTTTCCAGTTCAGTTGTGGCCATCTTTCTATTTTACTAATCCTGTGCCAGAATTGATGTGGTATGGTGAGTGTCCTTTAACCAGTAGAATGGAGTTAGTTAAGAAAGGAGGTCTAACTAAAAGCAAATGACCAGAAATATTTCTTTGAACTTCATGTTTCTGTTGCTGCTCTATTAATGAGCCTGATGTTGTTTGTAGCCTGGTTTTATACCTTTTTTTCCCTACTTCTGCCTATACTCTTTCTGTTCTGACACATGGGATATTCTGGTTGTTCTCTATTTCTTCTCTTTGCTGAGAGTTACTCCTTTCTTTCAGTGTGCATCATTTGTTTGCTTCTCTCAGATCCTGGCAGTTCCTAATTATGGAGAAAGACAACTTTTGTTGTTGTTTCTGACCATTCTTTATAATGTTCATTAAATGTGGAGGAGAGAACCATAGTGGGTGCTCTTTCATGGGACTTGAAACTGAAAGATTAAACATCCTCCAGCTCAGAAAAGAGCAACTATTACTGTATTTGGGTTTCACAATAGTGAGGAAAACTTGTATCTCTAAAGAACACAACTTCTCCCAAATACATCTTAACAACAAACTAAATGCATGAAGTTTGGGTGATACAAAACTAACTGCCATTATATCCTGTCGTAACAGCTTGTTATGGAGATCTTTGGTTTTTTTGGATGAGTAAAAAATTAAACATTTAGTATGTGGATTGTGAAAGCAAACATACTTTGAGTGGAAAAATTAATACTCGGTACAGTAAGATAATTCTTCCAAATTAAAAGAAAAAGTCAGGCTGAAAGTGTTATATAGCATTATGAACGTCATGTGGCAGAAGTGTTTCAGTTCTGTGTATTCTCTGCCCTCTGAAACAGTTTTTGCTATGTAACTTTTTTCTTTTTTGCATATATGACTTTAAAATGCCCTGATTCAAACCAGCAGTAGTGTGTTCACGCTGGTGATTGAAGAATGACTGAGAAGCTGATTTCTCACTAATACCTTGTGCCAAAGGATGTGTCAGGACCCAACAAGTCCTGTAGGTTCAACCTTTTTTTATATCTGATGTTCTTTTAAAAACAAAACAAAACCACTCCCAAACTCTCTGAACCTTTGCATTGGAAGTGCAGATGTGTATATAGCTGGTACAAGCCAACTGACAGTGCAATCTCTGTGCCTTTCTGTATATGTTTTAAATGTAGTCTGCTGCTCTTCAATATCAATACAGTTGAAGCTGCTGAGCCAGGGTGATGATATGGAGTTGCTTAAAGACTGTTAGTTTATGGGTGAGAATCGAGAGCTTTTCCTGTGCAGATTTTATTCTCAGCTAGTTCATCTTAAAGTAAGATTAAAGGCAGAGGTATGCAATAGCAATAAAGAATTCCCAGTATAATTAAACAGGTGGAGTTTAAAAAATAAATAATTGGTATCCTCCAAAAAACAAACAAACATTAATTCAAGGAAAAGTAGGAAATAAAGAGGAACTAAAACAGGTAACTTCCACCAAGCAACTTATGAAGACCAAGATGACTGTGTAAAGCAAATAGTTAGGCAAAGGTAAATAATCCCTAGAACAAGTGAAAAGAAGGAAGAAACTAACATTAAGAAGTGAGGCAAAGAACACCATGCAGAAGCAGTCCCCATTTAGTACGGGGGGGCTCAGTTATGTTGCAGTAAATCTGTTCTTCTGTTTTAATACTTTGTTAAATATCACAGAATATGCATTATCCCCAGAATTCAGAAGTGCAGATTATAAGCATCTTTGTAGCCCTCTGCTGTACCTTCTCCAGCAGTTCCCTGTTCTTCTTGAACTGGGGAGCCCAGAACTGGACAAATCCCCCTGATCAGTGGTATTGAACTCTTGCTAAAGTGGTGGGTTCTGCTGGCAGGGAAAGCATGCCATGGGAAATACCTCTCTGTCCAGTCTTCAGTATCTGTGAGTGGCTGTAATCCCAGATCAGGTATTAGTTGATCAGGCCTTGATCTTCTGCTTTTCCATTGGCCTGTGTACAGTGACTTAAGCATAAGGATTTTTGAATTTTAAGTTACAGTTCAGAAAACCCTGACAAACCTAAAGCAGAAACCCTTAGTATCCTTGCTATACTATGTATGCAGAAAGTGCCCCTGAAAACACATTGTTTCACGTTGAACAGAACGACTCTGATGCTTTTAAAGCCTGTGATGACATGGTTCCACAAAACTTTATCTGAGGTACTAAGTGCGTTGAGGTGGCCTAGGTTCAAGGACCTTTACCTTACCCGGAGGTAGCTTTTTGTCTGCTACCACAACTGGTTCTGGAAGTGCTGAGCTTTTTTAATCCCCTAGCCCAGTAAATCAGAAGTTAAAGATATTTTCTGGAATGGGATATGTTTTCCCTTTCACATTATTTCTTTTTATAGTGGCAGGTATTTTCTGTCTCCAGTTACTAGTCAGATACAATAGAGCACAATTCCTTTGGAGAATGCATTCCTGCACTAAATGCACCAAAGTGCTTGGGATACTTCCTCCAGGGAGTTGGTCCTTGTATGACATCCCTGCCTTAAACTCCTCACCCTGCCCTGTGATCCGAGCTGGCTTTTCCCTTGAGATGGGCAGAGCTAGGATATTACTCTGTTTTGAACTCCTTTAGGATAGTGTTGTAGTAAGGTTAAAGTGACTTTGAAACTGCCTTATTGTTTGCTTACAACATTTTGTGAACTTTATGTTGCTTTAGAATTTAGAATATAAAAATACTTTTTTAAAGGTGGCCTATGATCTGCATTTAGGTCAATTGTATCCTTGTTTTTCCTGATAATGTTTGGGTTTGGTATTTTTGCTCTGGACTTGATATTCTGCCAGTGTAACCAACTTACAAGATTAACTGTAAATGTATATAGGTGTCTTATTTATAACCAGTATAAGTAATGAAAAGTAAATAAAGTATTATTAATATCCTTTCAGAAGATGTTACTGGGTTTGTTTTCTGGGATGTTGGGTCATTCTGTGACGGTTCACTTTAGGGTCTCTTAGTCTGTTTTTTTTCCAATGGCAGAACATCGTTGACTGACGTTTTCTGCTATTATTTATTCTATTTTAGAATAGCTCGCTTAAAAGTTGGCTGTTAGCAACAGCAAGAATAAACATTCAATAAGCTGCTAACCTTAGCTTCTGTAAACCACGGTAAATCTATTAAGGCTTTTTGAAGAGAATTAAGCACGAGAGCATGCATCCTTTAAAATAAATAAATTTACTTTGTTTTTTGGTCTCATACTTCACTGATTTTTTTTTTCACTCTTTTTTTGACACTTACATCTCAGATACATAAACCACTTATCCTATTGACCTCCTTCAGAGCCTGTTGTGTGTTTCTCGCTAGCCATCTTCCCCCTTGCTTGATCCTTTCCTGAGTGCTGTTACAAGTCATGCAGGCATTCACGGACTTGGGCTTTTCCTAAGGAGTTCTCTTACTAATTGAAGTACTATGGATGGGAACAGCAGGGGGCCTGTCTTATCGAAACAGCCAAAATGATACCATACTTCGGGGAGTATGATGTAGTTGTGCTCTTGAGGTGTTCACGGCTTGTTTCATGGTATGGAGTAAGTTTGACTAGTGTAATCATCTTTGTTATTGAATATATTTAATTAATATATCACATTAACATATATTCTCCTATGTCTGTGTTACTGCATTCCCTGCAGTAACATGCATATGAAGGCATGCTCTGGTGTGTATTCAGGCCTTTTCTTTCTGATAGCTATGAGTTGTGACAGAAATGTGAGGGCTTTTAGCACTGAAGTAGCACTGTGTGGCTTCCAGTTCTCTCCTTGCTTCAGCTTTCACCAGTTCATGAATAAACGCTAGGTGTGGTGTCTCACTTTTATGCTAGAAGGAGCATCAAAACCTGCAGAATTTGTTGAAATGCTAGTTTAACAGGACTTTGATCTTAGACCATGCAAAGTCTTTAAGAGTCTCAGGACCGAGTGGACTAATTTGAAGAGTGAAAGGCACGAGTACCTCTGGATGCTATAGAATTTCTGTTCACCAAATGTAATTGTGTTGATGTTAAGTACAGAAGGAGGTTATTCTTTAAGAAATACAAAAGCTCGTTCAGAGATAAGAAGGACTTTCTGCTGCATGTCATCTTTGCAAGTGAAAATAACACTGGAAGAGGGTTTTTTGTTTCTTTGTTCATATTTGCAAATGTGATTTATATGATGCATTTTGCAAACCAAGCAAAAATCCAAAATCCCTCTTTTAAAGTGAAATAAAATGTTACCACTTTCTTTTAAAGCAGCTTTAAGCCTTTTGCTTTTACTAATACATTTTTAGTGTAAAAGTAGACTGTGATTTACACTTGTTTATACTGGAAAGTTTAATCTGTGAAGTACCTCTGGAAGAGGAAACATAAGTATTTCAAAGCTATTTATTGTATAGATCCTGGTAGCATAATGAGATTGCTTCCACTGCATTTGAGATGAGTGTCATAGCCTTGCATTATATTGCATTTTAGTGTCATAGCCTTGCACTTGCTGCATTTTATAGAAATCATGTGTTGCTGTGGCTTTCAGTGTTTGTGTTCAGAGTACTTAGGGTAACAGGACAGCTCTAAAAACTGTAGCCAGGAGCACTGTTATTTTCCACAGCTCTTGTGTCGAAGAAATCTGGGGAAGAGCTGGATTGTCTGAAGTAAAAATATCCATGGAACAGACTTCATTGGGTGGGAGGAAACTTGATATATTTTTATTTTTTAAAAGAAGTTGCCTATTATATTCTTTCTTGCGTAGATCCGCTAAATTACTCTAGGTAACATTGATGAAAATCTATCATTTTGCCATGATGAAAGGCTCACATACTCACAGATTGAGGAAATGCTTGTGTTCAAGATATATGCTGTATTTGTGTGCAAGAGAAACATCCTTCTTAGATAACTAAATTACTAAGTTTTAAATGGTGGCTATAAATCTATTAACTAGAGTTTTAATTCACCGTTCTTTTCTAAGAACAACTGGAGAAGCTTATGTGATTGTTGCACTCTGGCTTCATCAAAGCCTTGGTGGATAGGTTTATGCACAATCCTTACATTTATACAGTCATGGGAGATCTGTAAAGATCTCAGCAATCACACACCATTAATCAAAATTAAAGTTTTAAAATTAGTTTGGTAATGTAACATAGCTCATTGTTTGTTTTTTTTTTTTTTAACACAGCACTCTAATCTTTGATATGAATTGTACAAATTAGTTGAAAACACTGAATGCTTGTAATTGAGGGATGATTTTTCTTTTGAGGTTCAGCATTTCTTCTGACAAAAATTTCTAGAAGAAAGAGTTTTCTACTTCAGCATTTGAGATTTCTGTTTTCTTATAACTGTGCTCATCCATATTACAAAACACTTAGATGAATTTTATTTTTATGTTTGTTTTGTTAATGTTTCTCAGCTTGAGCAATACCAGTTTCACTGTTCTATAGTTGGTTAAGCTTTACCATGGAGCGTAGCCTCGTGCTTTCTGGTTTACAAATGCCACAGAATGATTTTATATGCTTAGAACAAAAATTTTATTGCACTGGAAATCTTCATTTGAAAACTTACTGATTGGGTAAGTTGTGTTTTTTCTTTAAACTTACTCAATATTGTCATTCAAGCTTGTGTTGTCTTAGGTCGATGGAAAACGTAGCTGTTGTTGAAGGATTCTGTGATTTAAATGATGTTTGTTAATGGAAGTTTTTTTGCTGCATTTGAGTGCATTCCTTTTCCTGCACACATCTCTGCCATAAAAGAGAATGTTAAAAGCTGTTTGACATGATGATATAAAATGCAGTGAAAAAGCAGACCGTATAGAACTGAGTGTTTTCCATTGTATAGTGTTTAGAAGATAAAAGGATTATGGACCGTTTGTGATTACATGCGTTGCATGGCCACATTTTGCAAAGGAGATTTGCAAAAGCCTGGGTTATAAACCTGTGTGCACTTTGGTTAAAAAAAAAGTACAGGGCCTGTTAAAATCAACTTTTAAACACTATTCTGGAAATCTTTCTGTCTTTAGCATGAACACATTCGGGACTATTTTAAGTACTCCTTGATACCGATGCTCTGAGAGGTTAGAGCGGCCTTAGTTCTACACTGCTTATAAGTGTTGGATGCTTTAGGGGGCTAATTAGCATTTAGATACTCTTTAAGCCTTGAGCCAGATTAAGAGGGACAGATGTATATTTGATTGTCATTTTAAAGAAGAAAATATTACTAGGGCATGAGAGGCCAACTCTGTTTCATGACTTCACGTGTCTCTATTTGAACTTTTTGATGGGGGCTGTAGTTTCAGGTGCCAGCTGTACAGGCTCCTGGAGCGCTGGTGCGTGACAAGCCGTGTTTACAGACATTTGAAAATCAGTGTAGTTCATCGCTAAACATATGAGATACACTTTTATTTGCAAACAGATGCAGATCTATTACATTTCAGTGATACGGGTAAACAGGGAAGGTTTCTGATTTGGAAAGTACAGCTCCCCGGGTAGTTTATGGAGTAACACTTCCACCTTTCCCCTACATCAGCTAAAATGGAGACATGGCCATACTCGGTCTTTTTTCAGAACAAGAACTTGCATGTGTATATAACCATCTGAAACCTGCTCTAAGAAAATGAGCAGCACTTAAAAGGGAATCTAATTCTCTTTAGACTGCATTGCTGATCTTATCTTTAGTTGAAAGACAAAACAGTTTGTCTTTCCCCTCTTCTCAGACTTGGTCGAATGCATAATTTTAGGAAACCTCTCCCTCCAAACAGAATACAATTAACAAAACTAAGTATGGACCTTTCTCAGTGTTCCTCATGCTGTTCTACCATATGCTTCCTTCGAGGATGTGATCTTCCTGTTGGGCTCTTAGTGCTGGCTGTCCCCTCTTTGCCAGACCAGGTTCAGGTAGAAGAGAAACTCTCAGGAAGATGGAGGCACCATTTTGGACTAAAAGTTTCAGTTTTATTTTGTTACTTATGAAGCTTTAAAGAAGCAGCTTTAGGAGGGATGGGAGAAATTTGGACAAAACTATGCTTGGTCTCACATTATGGGCATTTGCATGAAAGGAATGTCAAGACCTATTTGAAAATGTCTCACCTGTTTAAGCAGGATGAGGGCAATGATTTTGCCAAAGGAGGCCTCATTCTGAAGTACTAATGCTAAATTTTGAACACATTCGTTAAAGTTCCTCCCTCAATTAAACTCACACTTCAGATTAGCAGGTTAACCTCTAGTTTGTCTTTCCTAGTGAGAGCATTTTCAGTTAAAAAACAGGATACTAAATACAAATTGAAAATATCTAGTTTGTGTTATGGTGTGGAATAGAATAAAAACTGCCTCTGTGTATATGAAATTAAGGAATGTGAATGGGGGGATGGGAGTAGAATACTAACAGTTTGGAATTAAGCATGGCTGCAGGTGGAAAATGTTCTTGCTATTTTGCTAAAGGTAAGAAAGCTGGTGATGGTTCATTAAGAACTTGTGGTTCATACAGCGGTGAGGTAGTGGAGGACTACTGGAAATGAAAGCAGTCTGAGACATTGTGGTTTGCTTTTTTTATGAGTTCAAACAGTAGGCTAGGTGTATTTTCTTTTCCTTGGAAAAAGATCTGACTTATCCAAGCACAGTGTGATGAGCAGGGGTCTACTTTAGCAGAACTTTCTGATTGCAATTAATTTGAGGGTGTGCAGTTGGGGTTCTTGCTGCCTCTGCTGTCTGACATTCATCTCCCTTCTGTTGGGGGGATTTGCTTTTTCTTTCTCATGGGAGGTAAGCGAATTAATTGTTCCAGCACTAAAAAGTGTGTGAAAGACTAAGATGCTTTAGGTTTGCCTCAAATACGTAACAGCATCATGGAGAGACGACATAATAATAATTGAGGTCCATGGAAATGATGTGGGACAGGATGAAGACAGAGCTTGGTTGGTTTGGTTTGCTCTGCCTGCATACAGAAGGGACAGGTCTAAGAGATAAAAGAGGCTTTGGCATGTTTTGGTGTTTGGTTTGGTTTTGTTTTGGTTTTGATTTTTTCTTTTCTTGCTTTTCAGAATGTTTATCTAGTATATCAGAACAGCAAATTGGTTCTGCTTCACTTTTAAGAAGGGTTATTGGTTCCAGTAAGGCTAACTTTTAACTTTTCAACGGGACAGGTGTTGGGCTAAGGTGAAAGTAAAATTTTCCACACTAAGTGATCACTGCTGTTTTAAAAGTTTCATAATGAGAGTCCTAGTAAGAAGTGGAGATTGAGAGTTCTGTTTAAAATGGAGGAAAAAAAGGGAGATCTTTTGCCCACATGTATATTAAAAAAAAAAGAAGTGTATGATGAATATTACAGCAATAAAAGGTACGGTTCAATATGAAGCTCTTATAGTTGGTTATAAGATGGGTGATATGAGCTTTACAGAATCAGTGTTTTGCATATTATATGACTCCTTATTTTAACAGGTGTTTCTCTTTACCATTTCAAGGTGGATGAAGTGAACAGAAAAGGTTAATGTCTTGAGTGCTGGAAGCAGGTGGTTGATAGCTTTGAATATTTATCTAATTAGGGCATGTTGGCTGTTGTCCTGGCAAGCCTGACTGTTCCTAGGGAGGGAGCAGAGGAAAGCCTGCAGGAACTTGCTGTAGCAGGATTAATGCAGAAATCAATATGGTCTAAACTTGTCTGTACTGACAGGTGTGGGGTTTGTTTGTTTTTGGTTCAAAAGACCATCTACTAATACTTAATGTGTGTTTGTTCTAAAACAAAAAATGCTTGCTTGTTTGGGTGAGCTTGGGTGGAAAAAGCATCCTCTTTCATACTTTTGAAAGGGGGTCGTCGTGTGGTTATGTCAGAAGCGAACTTAGGAAGGGCAAAAATAATGTTGGGTTTTTTTCCTGTTTTGTCTGTATTCAGCAAAACTCTTGCTTTTTACACTGAGCTTTGTTGTAATTTGTGACCTTTGTCTTGTGCACATCTGTAAAGACTCTGATGGTGTACCGAGACTTTGTTTTGGCATATTTAATCAAGGCAAGTTGGGAGATTGCCAATGCAATACAGCAGTTCACATGTGGCGTTGAATACCTCAGCTGCTATCTTGACCCTCGGTGCACAGCTCCTATGTAAGGGACAAGAACATGGACAACTATTTCTTTTGAATTTAGCTTTTTGGGCAACGTTTCTTCTGACTTGTGAACTTTTTTAAACTTTCGTGAAGAAACAGCAGAAGGACAGGCCAA
This sequence comes from Arenaria interpres, assembly GCA_013399435.1. Classification (NCBI taxonomy): domain Eukaryota; kingdom Metazoa; phylum Chordata; class Aves; order Charadriiformes; family Scolopacidae; genus Arenaria; species Arenaria interpres. Next base: position 53,953 of record VXAK01015320.1, read on the forward strand.
CAGCAAGAAACAGTTGACCACAGAATTCTTTTACTCCAAGTATGTGTTTGAATTGAAACTTTCCTAAGAGATAATGTCTGATAACTGCTTTTAACAGGATAAATAATCAACTTTTTCATGTTTTGGTTTTACAGCCCACAGCACAATGGAAACTGACCTTCTTTAGTGTCTCCAGCTACCAACGCAACAGAAATGCTAACCTACTAACTGTATAGACATTTGCTCTAAATAGGAAAAAGCCTGTTGTTTTTCTTGGCTGTGTTGCAGTTTATTACCATGATTTCAAGGGAAATTTAGTAGTGAAGATGCAGAGGCTCGTTTTTTTCAGAAGGACAATATCAAATAAAATTGTCTGAAATATAGCAAAAGTCATTGTAGAAGCAATTTGTGAATACCTCTTATCATATTGGGTAGCCTGGATTTTTCTCATAAAAATTAAATATGCCTCGTTTTTTTATTTTGTCTTTGGTTGTGAGTTTTTTCATGAAAAGAATACCCTTAAAGTAGCCTGTTTCTATAATAAATTTCTGACTTGCATGCAATTACCTTATACCAGGCATCAAACAACATATTTTTGTCTGTGGAGCTGTTGATTATGATACCTTTGACTCAAGAAAAATGAAGGACAATCACAAATGTTACTTCAAGTCAGAAAAGATTCAACCATGGGTGTTTCCTTAGTACAGTGAAAACTTCTCTTTCACATCATTCCAGAAAACAAATACCATGTTTAACTTGAAATCTGAATACAGGATGTGTAACTTCTTATGCAAGAACAGCGGCAGAAAATGGGATTTTTACTTCAGGTTATCCTTAGTTTCAGGTGCTGCGACTTTGAGGTTTAATATTTGAGAGTGAAATTATAGTTCCTGATATTTCCTGGTTTTGTATTTTATTTCTTGCTGTTCATAGAAGGTCTCTTGTTTAGCTGGTATTGGACACGTTTGCTAGCTTAGTTAAGTGAACTGTGTTGGGCTTAACCAGCAAAGACATTTGATACAGGAAATTCTTTCAAGATAAAGACCATAAAATTTAAGAATTTGTGAAATGCAAATTATAATTGCTGAACTTGTACGTGGGAAGTGAAAGGTATGGCTATTGTGTTTCTATACATGGGAAGTTATACGGCTTCTTGTATGTAATTGCATTGGTGGCCTGTGAATTTAACTGTATATGTATACGTGTGTATAACGTGCCTGTACTCAAACATTCTAGAAAACAGGTTAATATGTGCTTCTGCACAGGTTTGTTTTGACTTGCCTTCTACAGTTCAATAGAGTTGCTTCTGATTTAGCCCTGAACTAATGTAAATCCAATCTATTGGTGAAGCTGGAACTTCAGAATGCGACAACTTTGTAGGATTCACCCTTTATTGACATGGTGAAATTTATCTTTTGAAATGTGGATAAATGCAGTCTCAGTTTGGACCGTGTATAACGATGTGAGCTGAGGTGCTTGTTGCTAATGCACGGCTACAGGCAGCCTTAGAAGACAAGCCTGATTCACCTTGCAGGTGGTGGTGCGGAATGCTTGGTTTTGCGACGGTGTTTGGTAATTCGTAAACATCCCTTGAAATGGAGCTTGGATTGAGGGGAAAAATCAACATAATTTCTAACTGTTCTTGCAATGGGAGAAGATCGCTCGTATTTATTATGGAAATAAAATGCAATCATGAAGGTAGCAGCTCTCCAGCATAACTTAGATACAGATCTCTTAAGGATCCAGAGGAGTAGAAGATGACACAGCTAACAGTCCTGGCCTATTGTAGATGTTACGAAAGAAACCCCCAAATTTGTCAGTCTTTTGTCTAACAATGTTAACGTGTCTCTCTCTTCTTTCTTTTTTTTTCTTTTTTTTCTTTTTTTAATGTAGACATTGAAATGGCAGCTCAATTCTTACTGGTTTTATTCCTTTGCTCCACTAACTGACAGGCTCATGAGGAAGAGGATTATTTGCTTCATATTTGAAGTATATTGGTTCTCAGTGTGAGTGGCATAATATGAATTAAATGCAGTGTTAAAATATCTCTTGAGCAACATGTTTTTTAAGACAACAGTTCGTGGTTTTTACAGCAAGCAGTGCATGCTCTTTAGTTTGTGGTTTCCACTTCTGTTTCACAAAAGATACCAGCGATGTTTGTTGCAAAATTTTTAAGTTAAGCTGTTGTGAAATGCTACCCAACACTTTACGATTATTGGAGGAAGGACATCTAATTTGAATAAGCCAGGTATTGCTCAGTCTGTTGTCGTTGTCATTCTTTACTGATGCTGTGGTTGAGATGCAGTGCGCCTTGCTTGCATTTCTTGTGTCCGTTGCTCAGAAACCACATGGGGAGATGACATTGTCAGGTTCTAAGAAAGTTGTCAGGCATTATGTTTTTATTGAGTAGATGGGCTGTAACTGACTTCCTCTAACATCCTAAATTATATTACCTACCTAATGAGGTTTCCAGCTGGAGTCCATTGCTTGGTGCAATATTTCCATGTGAAGAGATGAAAACAGATCGAGTTGCCCTGTTTCTCTTATCTTTGCCCTGCTCCCTGCTGAAATGGCCTGGTGGCACAGCTGCCACCAGCTTCACCCCCTGCCAAAGATGCAGCATTACCTTGTAGCTTCAGAACCAAGTGGCAGGTGGCAGGATAGAGGGTGCAGCTTCATCTTGTCTTCTCAAAACATGCTTCAAATAGCTTTAGTTATTGCTGGTGTCACATGTTCCTCTCCTGCCTTTATCTTCCTATTGAAGTAGCACAGCTTTGGTGCTCTTCTGTTAGCCTTTACTGACTGCCATGAGGATTTGGGGTATCCAGATCTTTGAAATAGAATTATGAAATTACTACAGCAGCGTGAAAGGGTTTTGTTTACTTTTCCAATGCTGGTTGCTAATGCTTTTCTCTGTATTTTTCCTTGGTTTCTAATTTTATCATGGGAGAGACAAACCTTCTTGGTGTGACAATTTTTTTCCCTATTTTATCTGACTTGAAAGATAATGAGAAGCTTCTAGTATATTTTAATGAGGTTACCTTTTTCTCAGCATTGAGATCTGAAGTTACACAATAGGATGTTTTGTTACTGACGCATAGTAAATTTGTTGGATTTTCTGTTGTTGTTGTTGTTGTTTTACTTTGGCTGGCTTTATTTTTTTGTAAGGAATCTTATTTATTGCAATGATGTGGACACACTGAGCCATTGACCCAACTCAACAGCTGTCTTTATTCAACTACGAAGGATTCAGTTTCCATTCTTCTGTGAGAATAGGCAGTATAGTGCTTGTTTTTCCCTTTTGGAGACTGTGCTTGTTCACTTTGCACTGTGGGAATATGCATGCTGCCTTAAGATGTTAATACCCTGAACTTCTGTGTGGACTGGAGCCTGTATGTGTAAGAATTGCAGAGTTATGTTTGTAGAAGGAAAAACATAGACTGATACATGAATACATATGGAAGAGGGACATGGCTAGTCAGTATTGTGAGCCATTACGAGTTGTAGCACGTTTCTCTTGGTACTTGATTTTAAGAGATAGGACAGTTTGCTTCTGAATTGGAATCTGGAATCCAAGTTGAGGATATTTGCAGAGCCTCTTATAAGATGAGGAGTTGTGTCCAGCAGTCAGGTGCTGTGACATACGTGTTGCAGTGATCGTATTCATGGGATGACAAGAGGAACACGTCCTTCATACTTAGGCTGACTTTTGGTGTGCCTTTTCTATTCTGTAGAGTACCTAACAGGTTAGGATCATAGAATCATATGGGGTTGGAAGGGACTTCTAGAGATCATCTGGTCCAAGCCCCCTGCCAGAGCGGGTCTACCTATAGCAGGTTGCACAGGAACTTGTCCAGGCGGGTTTTGAATGTTTCCAAAGAAAGAGACTCCACCACCTCTCTGGGCAGCTTGTTCCAGTGCTCTACCACTCTCACAGTAAAGAAGTTCCTTCTCATGTTTAGGTGGAACTTCTATACTCAAGTTTGTGCCCATTTCCTCTTGTCCTGTCACTGGGCACCACTGAAAAAAGACCAGCCCTGTCCTCCTGGTACCCTCCCTTTAAGTATTTGTAAGCATTGATTAGATCCCCCCTCAGTCTTCTGAAGACTAAAAAGACCCAAGTCCCTCAGCCTCTCCTGGTAGAAGAGATGCTCCAGACCATTAATCACCTTTGTGGCCCTTTTCTGTACCCTCTCCAGCAGTTCCCTGTCCTTCTTGAACTGCGGGGCCCAGAACTGGACACAGTATTCCAGATGGGATCTCACCAGGGCAGAGTAGAGGGGCAGGATGACCTCCCTCGACCTGCTGGCCACAATCTTTTTGATGCATCCCAGGACGCCATTTGCCTTCTTGGCCACAAGGGCACATTGCTGGCTCATGGTCATCCTGTTGTCCACCAGGACTCCCAGGTCTTTCTCCTCGGAGGTGCTCTCCAGCAGGTCAGCCCCCAACCTGTATTGATGCTTGGGGTTATTTCTCCCCAGGGATCTTGACTTTTTTTCTTTCCTGTGCCATGCCTGTAAGTGTTAGGGTTTGCTCAGGCTGCTTATCTGAGGTATCTTAAAGCTTCAGTGATTCGCTTTGGCTTCCATCCATCATCTGTTAATAGCTTGAATTTTAGTTTTAGTGTGGGTGTAGATTGTACCTTATTCCAGGCTGCCGCTTGTTTCCCTACCACGGTGTCCTGAGAAGCTGCATGCAGAGGTGCTATGACCTGGATCACCTGCTAATTCAAGTGCTGTCAATGCATTCCTCTATGTCCCTTCTTCTGCTGTCCCTTCTGCTTCCACACCTGAGCAGCCTCATTCATTCACTAATCACATCAGTCATAACATTTTTATTACAAATCTCAGTAATAGACTGCAGTAAAAACATACTTGACTAAGAATGGGTGTGTTTTAATGTTATATTAATTGTTTTGCATTATCACCTTGTGGGTTTAATTCTTTTAAATATGTATTTTGTAAATTAAATAGACATTTTCTATAATACAGGCTGCTGCTGAGGCACAAAAAATTAATCAAATAGAAATCAATTAATTCACTGCGGTTATCTGGTCAGGACCCTTGGTATTTGTGCAATATCTCCATTTTTGAAATCTGTGATTGAAGCACTAAGTGCCTGGAGTTGAGGGGAGATAAGAGAGTTGTCTTTCAGTTGGGTTGGTACTGACTGAAGGGACGTCTCCTGCAGATCACACTGCTGAGATCAGAGCTCTGAACATCACTTGTAACTTCTTGAAGAGTCAGTGGAAGGTTACGTTCTGTCTGTCCTGTCATCCTGCTTACCTTTTAATGACAGGCGACTGCTACTGCCATGAGATGAGTTTCAGAATAACAATCTGGTATTTTTTCATTCTCTTGAAAAATGTCAACAAGCAAAACTTGTTGTTTTTGTTTGGGAGTAATGAGTAATGCCTTCAATCAAATCCCTTTGGGTTTGCCTCCGAGGCATGTGCTGTTAAACTTCATTTTCCATCTTCTCCGTGTAACACTTAGAAACCCAGGCAAAAGAAGTAAAATTTAGCTTTATTTTTGTTGGAATTAGGAAGCTTAGTTGCCTTTTTTTACTTGAAATATTGTGCCTGCTGAAAACTTCCATAGTTCCAACAACTTCTATGAGGTCCCATGCTGATCTGGGGTCACTAGGTGGTGTCTCCTCTCCTGGTGAGGCATGGTATTAAGCATCTATCGTATTTTTCTGAGTTCTGGTTCAAATCAACATCAGCAGGGCTATTTTCCAGGATGTCCCTGCAGGTGTGGAAAGAAAATAAAAGAAAAAAAAAAAGTATTATTAACTGAGGTTGGCAAATTTGAGTTACAGTGAAGTTGAGTGTGCTTGTGTTTGTACATCACAGTAACTCTTCAAGAACTTGGAGACAGCTATTGAAATAAAGCAGGTATCTTCAATTAAGATAGCTCTCCATGGCCACAGATGAATAGCTCCACTTCCGCTTCTGGATCTCCTAGTGAGCTGTTTGACAAGGCTGTGGTCTCTGTCATCCTGTGTAACCTGTGCTTATGACTGAATGGAGAGCTGAGATCATACGAAGTTCAAAAACAGCCATAATGACATGATATGCATTATTAAATACCCTAACATTATTTCTAATATTCTGTTCCTTAGGATTCCCAAGGCTTTGCAAATTTAATACCTGAGTATTACGAAGGCTTAGGTTAAATCTGGATTGTAGGGAATTTGTATGATAGATGGAAAACAAGAGAATATTGAAAAATAGCATAGGACCATTGCTTTCTCTGGTGTGTTTAACTAAAGTGCTTTAATTAAATTCCTGAAACTGTTTAAAGGTTTCCTTGAAGTTAACTTAGACCAAACATGTTTTTCTAGAGTTTTTCCTAGTTGATAGAGTTACGTTAAGCTATTTTGTTTATCGCCATTAGCATCCGTGCAGGTTGAGAAGTTAAATAAGTACAACTGGTACGTGCAAATGGGGATCTTTATCATCCATACCTAAGGTCTCTTGTCGTCTTGTCTGTCTTCCATATCTGAGTAAGTTGTGTTCTGAGCAGGCCTCCATAGCAGACAGTGGCTAGCACAAATAGTCCCATTTCATTGCGATCTACATCAGCCACTTACAGCACAATTCTAGGTAGTACTGGACTTTGTGTTCAGTTTCTTCGTATTTTCAACTGGAGTTTGGATTATCCAAATTCCCTGTTGCTATTGCACACGCGGAAAATTATAGTTCTTCATGTAGTTTAAGTAGCCTCATTTATTCATTGCTTTACTCTGCAAAGCTTTACTCTGCACATTGCTTTACAACCAGCACAGGCTGGTTGTGACAATCGGTGCATTTGTAATGTCCATAGCCGTCTGCAGAGACGTACAGCATTAAGCAGCTGAAAACAAAACTGAACAACAAACTAACCACCTGGGCCTGTAATATGGCAATCAAAATAACTACTGCTGCATTACATACATTACTTAAAAGATATTCTTTAGATAGATATATATATAATATATTAAATATATACACTCCCATTTGTGTCTCTATCTATCTCAAGGTCCCTGGTTACGTGCTAGCTTTATACTACCTGAGGATGTTGTTAGATGTCGCTCTGAGAGCAAAATTTTTCTTTGTTTGTCGGAAGTGGTATCATTGGAAAGGATTAAGGACTTAAGCAAAGTGGTCATAACTTGAGTAAGTTTTATTCCGGGGGAGTTATGGGATTGTAGTTCTGACTGTAGCCAGTATGAAACACAGTGTATTATTTTGAATGTAGTCTTGCCCTACTGTAATGAGTCTTTTTTGTGAAGAGACAGTTAAAGTAACTTCCCATTTTGCCTTCCAGACTTATCTGACAAAACAAGGTATCGGGATGATCAAAGCCACAGCAGTAGGAAGCATGGGTAGCTTTGTCAGTGGTTACGGTTATCACTTTATGGCAATTTCTAGAGGAAGTCATGCATGAGTCATAAATTACAGGTTAGTTTAATCCTAAAAATATTTTCCTATAAACATATGCATGATTTCTGTTGTTAAGGGTTACCATGTTGGGAGACAATATAAAATTTGCATCCTTGCTTAACTCTCAGTTGAAAATATATTCAAAATACGAAGGGGAAGGAGTACTGATAGGACGTGCACAAAGTCCACTGGAAAGTACTACAACCATGGCCTAATGCTGAATCAAAGCTGTTACTCTGTGTTGATCTAATCTTTGATATTATTAATGTTTGAAAACCACTAATGAAACTTCTTGGCATTGAACTGCCTCCATCCTGTTCGCTTACTTTGAAAAGGAATCCCAAATAGCTTGCAGATGTTTTTTAAAGACTGGAAGAAAGGCATTGAAAAATCCCCATTCAGTCATTTCTAGAGAGGACTGATAAGTTTGATAGAAGCTTACTTAGTGATGTGAAGTGATTGTGGGGTGTAAATCGCTGATGTATTCCATCATTTTGTTTCCAGAGTTTGGAACTTAACTCTGGTTAAGTGTCCTCAAAAGGTACAAACTCAGCAAACTGTTGGCTCCTTAACTCTTTAAATTCCCATGGCTGTTAGTAATTCAGAAACATTGTCAAAACCAGTCTAAACTGTCTTGTCAGGTTAAAAGGAGAAATTATTTCTGTTTTTTAGAAGGTGAAGCAAGCACCCTGGTTTATCAGTGTTTAGCTCATGCCAAGGTGACAGACGTCAGATGATCCCAGGGAACAGATTCACGTGAGAAATGTCTGGTCTATAATGTCTGCAAAATTCTTTTATTTTATGTAAAAAGCAGCTATGAAACATATATTTAAAAAGAAATACTAAGGAGATTGTGATAATATCTTCTGTGGCACTAATTATTTAGGAAATAAAATTATTATCTTTCAAAACTTCACTCCCTTTTGTTAGAAATAGTACAAATTTTTTGGCTTGGGAGGACTTATTTCTGCTTTACATGGAATATGGTGAATGTGTGAACTTCTATGCAGTTCTTTGAGGATTATTTTCTTCACTCAAACAGATGATGGATATCAGAATAAGAACAAATTCTACGCTTGATATATTGGAAAAAAAGGATTTTTTTAATTTAAGTGTGTGATCATAAATGTTTCTAATTGGGAGCAGGTAATTTTTCTTATAAATGTTCCCACAAAATGTGTTCAGAGGCAAGTTTTTAGCAGTAAATGATCTCTAGCTAAATATTTAACAAATTAAAAAAAAAAAAAGTCAAGTGTGGATAAATATGTTAATAGAAGTGTTTTATTTTCTATTTGCATATACAGAAGCTGGAATGTAAAAATATAGGAAACCAGTAGAGTGAATTTGAAATAGGAATGTTAATGGTTGCTTTGTTAGATACAGAATGACTGAGGGAGAGAGAAAAAAACAAAGCAAAGTAGTCTTGTTTTATCCTTGAAGTGTTTTACTGTAACATGGCTATTTTGCCTGGAGTCTGTTGAACTGATGGCTTCAGCCAAGTTGTTAGCCCCTATCACATCAAAAACATCTCTGATGGTTTAAGATGTCACTGCTTTTATGCTGGATGTTATTGCACCTACAAGCAGAGTTAGCAGTCAAAAAAGCCATATTGAATTTTCTTAAGGTTTTCTTCAATTCTTTAGTTTTCCATAAAATCCAATAAAATATAGGGTATGAAAGTTTGTAGAGTGAGGGGCTGAGGTCACTTGGTAGGCTTCATAACTCGAGTTCTGCTTCTCTTTTAATTTCAACTCTAGAGCTTTGGTCAGTAACCATCTCTGCACTGTCTTCACTCTGTGTCACAGATGTATCGCTCTCTCCCATGGCTCTGAGTGTATAGCTATACAGAGTATTACTCAGTTTGCAAAATCAAATGCTCCAAAGTGAAGATCAAAATGAAGAACACCTATGAAGCATTTTTTGTTTTAACCTCATGACAGTTCTTATCCAATGATTACATACTTTTTTTTTTCCCAGAAGGTTACTGCCATGTGCATAGATGTGACACAGTTTCATTGCATGTTCTGAGGTGCCATTTACTGGTATTTAATACTTTTTAAAACTTCCAAACTCTTGTCAGAGGGCAGGGTTTTTAATTTCTTTATGGTTTTTTTTGTGATTCCCATCACTGTGTTATACAAGTGCTTTACACAAATGGATCAATTTTTTTTTCACAGTACTCTTTGTGGTCAGAGCTTTGTGGTATTCTTCTTTTCTTAGTGTGCTTGAGACCTTGTGAGTGGCAGCAAGGTCAAATGTATCCCTGGGTTAGGTCGTCCAACATGTGGCTCTCAAAGCTTTGATGCTTCTGAACCTTTAGCTGTGGCTGTGACCTTCCATACCCAGTACCTGTTTGCGATAGCTGCTTCTGCAAATCCAGCAGGCACCATGAGTGTAGGGTGTTTCCAAAGAAAGACAGAGACGATTTAGAAGTAGAAATTAATTCTGGAGCAGAAACATCTGTCAGAAGTGGGTTGTGGGTGGGTTTGTGGTTTTGGGGATGTTGTTGAGGATTTTTTTTTTTTTTTTTTAGGAAAATCAGGTAGCTTCACTAGGAGATGATGTTTTCTCTTTCTGGAGTCTACTAAATCATGTAATACCCAGCTTTTGCCATGAGTGTTAGAAAGGTCACAGAAATTACAGTTGCCCTTGTTAACACAAACAGGGGAAACCCACCCCATCCAACGCTGGATGAGACGGGAAGTCCTGGGGACATGGATGAGCCTGTGTAATTGTGTTAGAAGTGTGCTGTGAGTGGGCTGCAAGGGGGAAGTACTGATGCGTAGGGATAACCTCACCTTTGGCGTTTTTACGTTCTGAGTGTTTGACTGTGCAACCTAAATAATGCGTTTTGACCACAGTTTTGTGTGCATCGTTTTCGAGGTTAGAAAACAAATCAACAGCAATTTGTTACATGACCCGGCGCCCTGTGCATCACTGTAACCTCTTTCCCAGGCTGCTAAGCCAGTTGCTGTTTCCCTCAACGCCCGTCTCTGGTTCACCTCTGTTCTGCATGTGTGTTGTGCAATTCATTTCTTGCTGGAACAGCCTTGATTCGCTGAAAGCAGAGGAGGCAGAGGGTCCCTGCTCTCTGTTGGCTACCAGGATGCAGCCTGGAGTTGTGTTGTCCTCTCTGGATGTGCTCGGTGCGGTCAGAGTCTCTGCAGGACGTGGTTAAAATCAGTGCCTTCTGCTGACCTAATGCACCTGCAGTTTTTCAGAAGCCTGTAAGTTGGTAAAATATGAGCTTTTTTCCATTGTGTTGGCAGAAAGCATGGCTGTCATGAAAATCTACTCTGCTGCCCATCTTGAAATCTGGCTATTAAAAAAAGTCATCCTAACTTCTTAAAAATCTTTGGCAAAACATTGTATCTCATCGTACTGGATCTTCAGTCTTATTCTTGGAAGAGAGGTTGGTTTCTGGAGAGTTATGATTTCATGCTGAAGTTTCCAGAACCAATTAGATACTTTGGAAATTTCAGCCTGCTGGACAGGAGGGGTTTTGAGCTGAAAAATAAGGTATTAGCCAACTGTTAGACTTTTTGCAAGCAATTGAAGAAGTGTAGCAGCTGACTTATAATTTGGCAATCCTAAGTTCCTTTTAAAATGACAACTAATAAAGCAATTATTTCTATGAGGAAAAACGTTGAAGTACATAGCACTGTGTGTTCAGTGATTTTGATAAAGGAAAAAAACAACCAACCACCAAACAATAAAACTAGTCCTAAATGATTCAGGCTCAAAAAACCTGACTTGAAGGAGAAATGAGAGAAACAAATAATTATTCTGTGGCTGGTTTGCTAATGGTTGGCGTGGTGAGCTCTGAGCTTGCGTAGGCAGATGGCAGGAGCTGTTCCCAGGGTTGGGAAGCAGCCAGGTATGAAGCCTGTGTCCCTCTGCCCGCTACCGGCTCTGGGCAGAGGTAAGAGCAAGATGTGGGGAGATGTCAGAGCCCCTCCGGCTGCCTCTCCTGCCCCTGGCCTCTGCCCCGGAGAGCTCTGAACCCAACCGCTTGGCAGGTGGTGGAGGGAGGTAGTTGGGGTTGTGTGTTTTCCTGCAGATGGTTGTAGAGTTACCAGATAGGCTTTGTTTACCAAATGTTAATGGTTTCTTAAGGAAATAACTCTGTGCCTTCTGGAGCAGAGTTTCATAACTGGGTGGAATACTTAAAGCTCAACAGATTGCATTTTTAAAAGCTGTCTGGGTTATGACTAATTAATAGGGCAGCTAACTCGCTTTGCTCAGGAGCAACTATAGCTGCAGTGACTTGACGTGCACCTGCAGACCTATTGTTTTGTGGTCCTCGTAGATTATAAAACAGCTAAAGAAAGCATGGTGTGTTCTAGTTTTACCCTGACTGTTTTCAACCATCCTGTTATTTTAAGGTTGAAATTGAGAAACGCTCCCAATGTCATTGCTGCCACTTTGCAAATGGAACTGACAGGTACAGCTCAGGTTTTAATCAGAAAAATTAACTACTACTTGGTACACTTATCTCAGTAGTTGTAAGGACAACATTTAATATGTTTTGGTCTTTTTCTGCTTCAGTTACACTTCAGTGTGGAAGGCTCACTGAGCTTGAACAATGAAAGAAAATCTGTGTCACCTTTCACGAGTTAAAGTTTAAACAGCGAGTGTTAACTATCTACAGACTGGGACTGAAAAAGGAGGTTTCTTAGCTTTGCACCTGTCAAGTGCTGCAAATAATTGCTCTTCTAAAGCAAAAAACCCCAAACACAAGCTGTACAGCAGCTGCCAAGCCCAGCATGTGGGGTATACCTGGGTACCTGGGCTGAGTGGTTTGAGGAAGATGGAGCCTTTGGTGTGCAAAGTTGAGCTGTGTTTTGTCGCGTGGAAACCACGGGAGCCAGGTGCGGTGTTTGCACCGAAGGGAAGAGCCGGAGGAGTCACGAGGAGGGGTTTGCGCTCGGGTGGGAGGTAGCGAAAAATCTTGCTGTGACTCGAGTGGAATATGGCTCAAAGCATTTTTCCAGCCCTCTCAGCTGCTCTGGTAACAGGCAGCGTCTCCCCTCACGGACCCTCCCTCCGTTATGTCTTCAGGTCAGAGGTGCAGCCTCCCTCCGCAGTAATGAGCCACGTTCGGAAAATTATACATGTTCTCCCCACTCTCCTGTACCAGGAATGAGCGAATGATGCACTAACACTTTTTTTTTTGTAGACATGAATGGGTCCTCTTGTGTTGCTGAAATTAATTAGCAGTGTGGTGTTTCGTATTACTAGAAACCCATTATTAACCACTTCAAAATTGAGCAAAAAAATATAATAAAATAATGCAGATACTGAAAGTTGCTGGTTGTGGTTTAGTTCAGCCCTAATTGATAAGGTTTTTAAAGACAGAAGGTCTTTTGTGAATTCCACAAGTTTCTGTGTCAGTTGGAGAACCAAAAATTGCAGAGACCCATTAGTTTTGAAACAAAATCTGAAACTTAAAATGATAATACTGGGAGTAATTTACATATGGTGGGACTGAAAGCTGAAGTACCCCCAGTAGTCCTTGGTTAAGGCATGTGTTTGCAGCAGCTTAAGCTTTATGCTGATAATTCATTTTGATATTAAGCTTCTTGTCTAACTCATTTTATATTTCTTTGGTCAATACAGGTGATTTTAGTATGTATTATTTAAAGGAACAAAGAAGTGAAATTTTCCGACAAATTTGTTTTACTTGCTCATACTAAACAAGGCAGTAATAAACTACATCAAGGTTTAGCATGGAAATAAGATGTTAGTCCCCCTGCCTCCACTAGGGCTTGCTTTTTTCCTATGGAAAATTACATTATTTTAGTAAGTAAGGAAACATGACCTGTTTAGGTTGTCTGAAAACACCTGAATCCCTGAAGTGAGGTGGCTCAATAAATATTGGCTCTCCATGTGGAGTTTCTCACTGTATCTTGGAAAGCCTGGCTTCTAGAATGGCCAAAAGAAGGAAACTGGGTTTCAGCTGTTGTGACAGGACATGAGGAAAAGGACAGCTGTCCTTTCTAAAGGGTTTTTAGCTGTGACACAACGATGGGTGGGTTGGGAACAAGGCAAGCGTTCAATACCATGAAATCACCAGTATCCTACATAGGCTTGTGGCTGTGGCTTCTTGGAAGCATCTTCCATAGTGGTTTATCTTTGAAGCTAGATTAAGTTTCAAAAATGAGGGTACTGATAGAATTAAGTGGGACCGTGAGAAAGAAAACTATACTTGTGGACTTAATTGCATTTTGTATAATCAGTGTTTAATAAATATTAATGAAATTAATCTGCTCTGTGAGGAAGGAAAGTATCGTCAGTTTTTATTTAAGAGAATTAAGGAATTAGAACTGACAAAGGTCCCATTGGAAGCTGGTGGCAGAGCTAGGAAATCGACCTAGCTTAGTAGAGTCCCACTGCAATGCTCAATCCAGCAGCATTAAAATTTATTTGATTTTTTTTCACTCTTCCATATGCCGGAGCTTGCAGCTGAATTCAGTCGTGTTTTTAAGACTCTGAAGTTTTGTTTATTCTTATTTTAAAAGAAAAGCAAAACCACAGGAGAAATCTCTTTGCCTTTGCTAACACGTATTGAAGGGTCTTTATGCTAAGAAAAAGCCATTGTCTTTTTACTGCAGGTTGCTTGGCTAATATTCGTTATCATGTTAATCTTGTGCATCTCATTAAACTGGTAGTTAAACTGATAAAAAAAGTGTGGAGGTGTCTAGAAGAGCAAGGAAACTTAAGCTTTTGCTGGTCTTTGCAATCACATGCCCCTGTGCCTGCTGGCTCTTAAATCTTCTGTTTCTGCTTGCTGTTTCAAGTCAGTTTGCTCTCTTTAGTTCACACGGTGATCCCTGTAAGATGGGGGATTCTGTGTTTCAGTATGTTCATGCAATTCAAGGACAGTGGAGTCCTGCTCTGCATTTGCTGCTGTAGCTCAGCATCTCGGTGCAGTCAAGTGAGGTGTGAAGCCAAGTCACTCTTAATCTCCTTATCATCCTTGGTTCACTTTTATTATTTTTATCTTAGAGAACTCAAACATGGGTCAAAACTGTACCCTTTCTCCACAAATTTAGTATTTTAGTCTGGAACAGTTTATCCAGGTCTATGACCATACCTGCAGTAAACATCTTTGGGGAGTCTTCATTCTCAGATATGCTCAAAACTCAACTGGCAACTTTGGGTTTCGCTACTGAACTTTGGACTTAGCCCAGCTTTCATCAGGTGTTGGAACTAAATGGGAAGTTAAGGGGGACTCTGGAGATCCAGTCTGACCAGAGTTTTTCTATGGTTCTGTGCAGGTACCTTGTTGATGAAGGGGTTTTGAAGACCTCTTTTTATATGACTATATTAAACTGTCTTATGACAAGGCACGTATAACAAAACCTTGGTTTTTGAGGCCAGGAGACTGTACCAGAAGAGCTTATTTGACAGTGAAAAGGAGAGGGGTTTTTGCTTTCTTTTGACTTTTCTAATGTCAGAAGAGCAAAGCCAACAAGAACTGGTTTGGAAAACAATGCTCTTTACAAATAGAAATGCTCTCAGTGACAAACTACTTGTTTGCTCATACAGCTGGTCTGGAGCACTGCTCTTCCCTTGTTTGTTTTTGTTCAAAACTCCCGATATTTGTAAATATTGTCTTTGTCCTTTTCTTAAGAAAAGAGGGTAGCAGGATAGAAGCATATACACTTACAAATGTTCTCATTATTGAGTAAGGCCAGAGTGCCATGTTTATAATGCTGGCCAGGAGGCATGATGGTAAAACTTTAAAAAGTTAAGCAAAAAGAAAGCACAGGATCAGTAAACAAGATAATTTTTAACTGTTTACAGACATTTTCTTCCTAAAAGTACAGTTTCTAAAATGAAACTACTTATTTCTGAAAGCAGGAATTTCAGAGAATAATTTGTCTATTTCCTGGCTTGAGATTTTTTTAAGTGCTTTCCATTGCACTTTGAGGAAGAGACAGTAGTAGCATTAAAGGAGGCAGTTGGACTAGATGATCATTGTAGATCCCTTCCAACAGAACTATTCTATAGTATTCAATACAACTTTAACCCTTTAGGAGCTTGTTTCTGCCTTGATGGCTAGGGAATTTCTTTCCTTAAATGTTACCAGCTATGAAAGCTCTTAGTCTGTGAAGCTGGGTTTTATGATATCCATTCCCTTCTCTTTTCTGGGTCAAGGATTGTGCCATCCTGCCTTTCATGTTGTCTCCACGGTAAGCTCCTGCGTGTCTGGAATATAATCAGCTATTGGTATTGAATCCTTTGTTATGGACTGATGTGGAGTGATTTTTATTTTTTTTTATTTTAATGTGTGCTCCTCCTCCACTTTTTTGGTACTTAAAAAATAAGGGTTAAAAGGAAAAAAGCTGATGTGTATTTGTGTATCCAGCCCTCAAGGACAGGTGGCTGATCGGATCTGACATGCACTTAATGATTTAAATGCAGTGAGTGACTGACAAGCCTGACCTGAGGCTGAAAGCTGAAAGGTGGCCTCCCACCTCTGTTTCCTTGTAAGCATGGTCAGGCTGCAGCTGTGCCCCGGACCCCGCATTGGAGCGAGCCCATATGTAATCACCTGCACACATGTCCCTCTGAGAGATGCAGGGGGACGAGTCACCTCCCTAGGGTAGAGAATATGTCAGACAGACCCTTGCTTTTTTGCTATCTGTACTGTATGTTGTTAAAGGTACTACCATATTTCTCACTTTCTTCCCTCCTTTGCACATCAAAATGCTTTGCTTTAACGCCTCCGGGCATTTGCACAACTTATTAAAGCTTATCTGCAGGATACAGTTAAAAACCCAACTCTGTCTCTTCAGGATCAAATGAAGATATTTGAGTGCACCTCAAGCTGCAGTCTAGGCAAGCAATTTAAAGTCCTGTCTCTTACAAGCAAGTGACCTCCTGTTTTTGTGGAGTGAGTGCACATCTAGCCTTACAAGTGATACAAGGCAACTTCGGGCTGAATCTGCACAGGTGTGCAAACACCCTGTTTGCTCACTCTGCTGCAATCTGAATCCTTCACTGCTCAAAGTATTTGTTTTCCCTGGAAAACTACATTGTAGCGTAACGTCTATAACACCACGCTAAATACCACCTAATAGGTAAGGTGGCTGATCACTGTGAGAAAAAGGAGTGATTTTTATTTTTTTTTTTAATTTTTTTTTTTTTTTTTTGGGCAAGAAGACGAACTGTAGCTAACAGACTGCAAGACTACCCCACTTTGATACAGGACTAATTTATATGGAATAACACTTGTGCATATGCCATTTTTACTGGAATTTTTGTCTTGCTGTCATCACCTTGGGGAAAAATTACCCTTGCTACAGTTTAAGAAATGCAAGAACTACATTGCTCACCCCTGCAGCTAAGGCTTGCTAATGGCTACAGGCTGGCTCTGCTCAGGGACTTAAATACACTGTGGTTAAGTGCTGGTTTTAGCCTCATAGAGGCTGTTCTGTTTTTCACAGAATCGTAGAATGATTTGAGTTGGAAGGGACCTTAATGATCATGAAGTTCTAGACCCCCTGCCATGGGCAGGGACACCTCCCACTAGAGCAGGCTGCTCAAAGCCCCATCCAGCCTGGCCTTGAACACCTCCAGGGATGGGGCATCCACAGCTTCTCTGGGCAACCTGTTCCAGTGCCTCACCACCCTCACAGTACAGAATTTCTTCCTAATATCTCATATAAATGTCCGCTCTTTCAGTTTAAAACCATGATCTCTCATCTCATCGCTCCATTCCCAGATAAAGAGTCCCCCCCCATCTCTCCTGTAGCCCCCTTCAGGTACTGGGAGGCTGCTATAAGGTCTCCCTGGAGCCTTCTCTTCTCCAGGCTGAACAACCCCAGCTCTCTCAGCCTATCATTTTTGTCAAGTTTGTGAAAACACTGAATTTGGGATGAGCTAGTTCACTCTACTCGTGGGTGTGAGCAGCTGTCTGTCTCCTCCCTCCTGCAGTCTCAGCATTACAAGGGAGAGCCCTAAAAGTTCACAAAGGCAGTGCCCTCAAAGCATCTTCTTTTCCTTGATCTTAGGTCCTCCTTGCCTGACTCCCAGACTGATGCTTGTGGAGGAAAGACTGGATCTACTGCATGGGTTCCTAGTTAGGACTGCAGAAATATGGCCTTTTTGTTCCCACGTTCCCCTCTGTAGCCCTTGTTTTAGAAACTGTCCTGTACAATTTCTCCCAGTTACTGGAAGTTTTTGTAAAAATAACAACACTAGATGTACTCATGCAACATGGAGACATTAATTTCTTGACAAGAAAAAACAACTGGGCTTTTATTGTTTTATTTTTCTGGAAGAAAGAGGAGTTCTATCTGAGCTGAAATAAGTACAGTCTTTTTTGGGCTTGGCTTGGGTATCTGTCAGAGGAGTGTGGTAGTGTCTTAATGTAGCAAAAAACTTTATAATTGGTTTTGTTACACTGTATTTCTAAAAATGCTGCAGCGTGGGTTTGGATACCAAAACTGGGATACAAATTTCTTATTAAAATAACAATTGAAATGTGTATAAATATTTTATCTGGAACAGGTGGGGAATTGAAGGATATAATCTGGTTTGGTATAGTGATTCGTTATTGCAACAGTTCTCATGTATTATACATTTCCATTAAATATCGAGGGGATTACATAAGTGTTTTAAATTGTCTTTTTGAGCTGATGCTTCTCTCGAGGTAGGGAGCTACTGCGGTGACAGGAATGGAAATTAATAGTATTTCAGTAGGAAAGCAACAGATTGAAGACATCAAAACCAATACAAAATGCTAGGAACAATGTTCTTTTTCTCATACCATGTGATTTTTACGTATTGTGACTGCCCTGGCATGCAAGTTTTGACTGCTCTCAGATTAGTAAGCTTATTTTAGAAAAGAAAAAAAAAATCCTGATATATTTTTAGGGGTGTAAGAAGAGTTCAAGCTTTTGCCTCTGTTTTTCCATCCTTTAGCTCTTTCTCCTAGGGAGTAAGCTTTTTAGTTCATGGCCTCTTCACTTCTGCAAGTGGTGATGTTTTTTATTTAAAAATAAATAGGAAAAAAAAAAAATCAAGGAAAGAAACCCCCAAAGCAGACAGTACCTTGTAACTGGGGATTCAGATTATTTTTAGGCGTTAGTGTTTGCGTATCAGAGTTTTGTCACATCGGTTCAGCAGTGCCATATCACTAAAAGTATTACAAGCAGAGTATTAAACTTTGCAAAATAGATTCAAAATGCTATTTCAGATTTGAAAATAATAATGCCAGTATGAGACTGGAAGGTGTTTTTCCCGAGTCCCTTTCTGAGAACTCCCGGAGGGAGAAAGGGGGGGAGGAGTGTGGAAGTGTGGCTGCGGATGGGGTGGCCTCTGTGCTGCCCCTGTCCCCCTCGAGTGACCCAGCTGGGAGTATTACAGTTCGCATTTCAGGGGCGAGTCTGTTGGAATTAGATTACCAACCAGAGATTCATTGAAGTAGCCGAGTATTTAGTGGTTGGTTTTTTGTTTTTTTTTTTTGTGGTTAGTTTTCTCTTTCTGTTTATTAAGACTAGTCTAATTGTAACAGCTGAATGTTTTTCACCACTTCAGGTGAACCAAGTAATCGTCTTTTATCGCACATAACAAAGCACGTCAGCCAAAAAATTCCTTTCCTATTTAAGGTTAAAAGTAGCTGATCACAGTTGCTTTGAATTCAGACAGATAAGACGTCGAGCAGGTAAAAGTAGTTAAAAAAAATACTGTATTTTAGCCTATGAGGCATAGGCTGCACTGCGTAGCTTTTCTCTACAAGAAGCCTTTCCCCAGTTTCTTCTGCGAAACAGCCAGCACTGGATTGTCTCCCAGAGCCCAGTGTTGGCTCCCACTGAAAAGTGGGACTGAGCAGGGGTCGAGGGGGAGCAGCACGGTGGCTGCTGGGGCCAGTCCTCCCCCTGGGGGCTGCTTTGGTGCCCTGGCTCAGGTGAGTGCCCGTCGGGGCTTCCCGGGGCAGGGGCCTGCTGCTGTTATCTAAAGAAGTAACTGAAAGATGGTCTGACTCGCAGTAGTCCCGTGTCCGTTTGTCATAAAATGTTTGAGCCATCTGTTGCTAGAAAAACTACCCCAGTCTACCACCTGGTGTTTCACTGAGCCGAGGGATTTATTCCAGATAAGCACTGGTTTACTTAATAAATATTGAAAGGGAAAAAACAAAAATGAGAACCGGGCTGGGAGAAGATGCGACCGTTTTCCTTGGTGTAATTGAGTGCTAAATAATACCATTTGGATCATTGTCTCCTATGGTTTGTGTGTCACTAAAAACCATTTTCTTTTTGTTTTGAAAATCGAAGGTTAAGAGTAACATTAAACAGATACAACACTACACAGGGATGGGTATAAAGTTCTGAGCAGCGTGTGATTTAATTTGGAGTCGTGGATGGCCACCTGCTGTGCTTTTGTTCTTGTGGCAATCTGGCAAGTGGCTGCGCTGTTTCGGTGCTTTTTTTTGTTGGGAATGTTAGGAACCGTTCAGGAGAGCTGCAGCCTACCTGGGCTGGCACAGGCTGGTGGAGTGTTTGGCTACTAGCCCCTTAAATGAAAATGACCAAAAAAAAACACCAACCCAAAACAACAAACCAAAACAAAAACCAACACAGAAAGCCAGCCCCAAACTCCAAAAGTTTTTTTCACAAATAAACAGTCATCACAAAACACATCACTGCGTTACTGTCACATACAGGTAAACTTCATCATAGGCTAACTTATTTCCTTTTGCTAATATTTAAAATAAAATAATAAAATAATTCCCAACACTTGGCCAGCGTCTGCCGTGTGTGCCCCTTGGAGCTGCATTGCCAGGCTCGCAGGGGGCTGCAGGAGTAGCTGGCTTTTATTTCAAGGTGTTGGGAGTGGGCTCAGCTCAGGGCAAGAAATGTCTCTTGACATGGGATTTGCTTTGTTTTGGGGTATTTTTTTAATTCAGAGTGGTTATGAGATGTCCCTCAGAGAAAGCAGGTAATGCTGTGTTCTCCATCAAGTCATTTGGTTAAAAACCACAGCCTAGACCTGGCAGCTGTGGTCAGCTGATGTACCCCTCAGCTTCCTTCAGCTTCAGTCTTTCACAGGCAAGTTTTGGTGCCCTCAGTAATGTGGGAAACTAATGTGGAAATTATTTAAAATCAGTAGGTTTGTAATTTTTTTTTTACCATTACATTCTGTTTTTTTCATCTAATTAGGTTGGGGTTCTTTGGTTAGAAAGGCAAAGGACGAGTGGGAAGAAGCACCCAATTGTGTAATTTGCTCAAAACTTTATCATAAAACACGAGATGTAGAATAGGTGGGTTTTTTTGTACTGTTATGTTTAAATTTATATAAGAATGGGGAAAGCATTTATGGCAAAGTAACCACTGAAGGAAAAGTATATACACCTGAAATCCTTCCATTGCAATAAATAACACAGTTTCAACCTGATGTTTTGGTTTTAAAACACATGGGCAGTATTTTGTAGCCTGTGTTCAGATACTGATAATTTGGAATGAGTCGTCTTCAACTAGTTGTCTTTTTTTGACTGCGGAGGCTAATACTCTTTTCCTAGGAAGTGCAGTCAGAAACACTGAGGAAGACAGTGCAATACACACTTCTCTTGCCATTTGAAAACTTACTTGCACTTGTCTGTTGTTAGTTTTAAAAGTGCATTATTGTCAGATTTCTGTAATTTTAAAAGCAGCAGCAAACTAGTGTTGGAGGTGTGTGTGGTTTTGCGTTTGGGTTTGTTTTCTTTTTCCATTTTTTTTAGGAGCTCTTGCTTCCAGGGACCAAAATTAGATACTTTAAAAAAAATTATGTGTTGAGCAACTATCAAAAATGCATTCCTGTGTCAGCTTGTTCACTGACAAATGCTGGCCCCTTGTATTCTTGTTTCCAACATTATTTGACACATCCTGGAATCTGCTTAGCTTGAGTTGGTTCTGTCTGCACCGAACTGGTTGGCTTTTAAGTAACTTTCACCTCTGGTATGGATATGGATTGTATGAACAAAGGAAGTTTTAGGCTTGCATAGGATGTCAAGGTGTATCATAAATTGTCCGTTAGAACTTTGGAAGCATCACGTGTGTGAGTTAGATCAGATTTTTGCTCCTTGCCGGTGTTCCTGCTGTGCACCCTTTTTCCAAGCATTGGGAAACAGGGGGTGAAATGGATGTGACACATCAGTGCTGGTGGATTTACAGCTATTTCTGCGGTAGAAATACTGTACCTTGAATCATAACAGCTCATCAGCTGCTAACTAACTGCATCGCTCTGCAGGGCTGTCTTCTGTAACGCAAGGTGGTGTGGCCAGCAGTACCTTAGCTGGTGTCAAAAAGGACTTAGGAACTGGAAGCAGCCAGCTGCAGCAAAATCCTGCCCTGCTTCTCAAGATAATTTAGCACACGTGGAGCATATGGAAAGTATGGCTGGGCTGCTTCCAGTACCTGCTCTAGCCCCTTGAAAGCTTGGTAGCCTTGCTTTTATAACCGGGCTGACAGCATGACCTCTGCAGCCCCCGTGTTTTGAAGGATGATGAATTTCACACTAGGAACTCGAGTGCACTAAGAGCAGCTCAATATTGTTGTGGAAATAAATCCGAACTGAACTCCATTTCTCAAAGCTTGAACTCATCAGTTTTCCTTAAAATGAAAACTGAGAGTATGTTCAAATAAGAAAAAAAGCTTTTGTGGGAGCAGTTTTGTTTTGTAAACCACGGGTATGGTGAGGTGCAGTAGAAGCATAGTATGGGTAAGATATTAAAATTTTTAGCTGTAGGAAACTAACATTTCTTTTGGAAGAAAAATTGATAATTTTCTTAAATTATTTGTTGAAAAAACACCCCAAACCTGCATGCTAAGTATTACTAAAGCTGGAAAAATCTATCAAATGTACTTGAATGCACTGGGGTGGATATGGAAAAATGTGCTTTATTTTGACTACAAGTACTTGATACCACAAAAATGATGAACAATTTGATAAAGCAGGCCCATGCCTTGGTTCTTGGGTGCTGAACTGTAACTCTAGTTTAAAAATGTCTAGCTGATTAGTTTGAGGAAAAAGAAGTAATTGTGAAAACTCTTCCTTTTCATTGATACTGACATCTTGGAAATGCTTGAGTGAAGTTAAATCCACAGTTTTCACTGGAGCAGTGTATGCATGAAGACTGTGTGTCTGATACATGCTCAGCAACTTTCAGGTAACTTACCATTGAGAGTCCATGGTCACTTTATCTAAAACACCCTGGGAAGAATGCAAGCAGCAGGGCTGGGCTCAGCTAAACCATTTTGGTGTGTAAGCATTGTTAATAATCTTCATGGAGTTGTTGGCATGTGCGGACTCGGGAGGGAGAGGGTGCCTGTCTGTTTCCTGGGTGCTTCTCTGAGTTTTTCCTCAAATAGTTGTGAGTTTTCTATCTCAGACCCATTAAGCTCGAGGTCTGGCCTTGGCAGGCAACTGCTGGAGAGGGTACAGCAGAGGGCTACAAAGATGATTAGGGGCCTGGAGCATCTCCCTTATGAGGAAAGGCTGAGGGACTTGGGTCTTTTTAGTCTGGAGAAGAGAAGGCTGAGGGGGGATCTGATCGATGCTTATAAATACTTAAAGGGTGGGTGTCAAGAGGTTGGGGCCAGTCTTTTTTCAGTGGTGCCCAGGAATAGGACAAGAGGAAATGGGCACAAACTTGAATATAAGAAGTTCCACCTAAACATGAGGAGGAACTTCTTTACTTTGAGGGTGGCAGAGCATTGCAACAGGCTGCCCAGAGAGGTGGTGGAGTCTCCTCTGGAGACATTCAAAACCCGCCTGGACACGTTCCTGTGCAACCTGCTCTGGGTGGACCTGCTCTGGCAGGGGGGTTGGACGAGATGATCTCCAGAGGTCCCTTCCAACCCCATATAATTCTGTGATTCTGTAATAGGCGTTTAACAGCTAGCTGGAGCCAGGCAATAAACAAATCCTCCTTTGCTCTTCTATGCATTTCTGATATTTTCTCTGGAAAGAGGAATGTCTCCGACGAGATCTCATTTCCTAAAAGGTTTCTTTGATTTAACCTTGTGAAGTTAAATCAGTCACATGAGGCAGGTAAAATGAAGTCCAAGTTATTTAAAACCAAACTCACTCCCTCTTAAATGCAAAGTGTGTCGTTTGCCCCTCGCATCGTATCAGAAACAGCGTATTGAGGGAGATTGGTTTACTCATCACTTTGAACGTTTGCCAGTCGTCTCTCTGAGGCCGAGGGTTTGTGCAACGCTCGGGCAGTGAAAGTCTGAATGTGGTTCATTTTATGTCAGGCAGTTTTTTTGGCTCTGGTGGCTCCAATGTTGTAACATGCTTAAAGGGAAAGCTTTGTCTACTGAAGTGGAAAATGCTGTAGCCAGTCTGTCTCTTGTTTCCCACCGTGCAAGGCTGGCTCAATTTTGACAACAGGATGATGGTCTGGATTTTGGAACGTGGTTTTGGTTTTACTGCTTGGGTGACTTTGAACAAGTCAGTCTTTACTTTTCGAGGTTGTAAAATTGCGATAAAGAAGGATATCCACCTCACGAGTATGAGGTTAGAAAAATGGTTCTTGGACAAAAGAATGGATTTATGATCCTTGGATGAAAGGTGGTACGTAAAATGCAAAGCAGCATTATTCTGAGCCCGTTTTTTTTAATAACAAGCGAGATTATTCTAGCATGCAGTGGGATAGCCAACTCTAGCATATCATGACATGCTGAAACATCTGTCTACTATGTGTGCTTACCAAGCTGGCTTCCACCTATGTATAGTGGTAATGAAGTACAGCCTCTACCTAAGAGTAGGCGTCTTAGTGAGCCAGAAGGGTGTCAGGTTATTCCCAGATATCGTGACTTGTCAAAGGATGCTTCAAGAGATTTTTCTTTTTTTTAAATTTTATTTATAACAAGGAATGTATTAACTGTTATGGTGCAGCAGTTAACTCTTTTACAAACAGCGAAATTCATTAAACCTAACAGCATGCTGTAGGTAGTTGAGAAGATAATTACAGCTGCTTGCTTGGGAACAGAGCAAATAGCCTTCAGAAGGTGGGCTTTTCAGGCGCTGACTTGATTATATTTCCACTTGCCTCTGGCATGGTTTCTAGCAGACTTATCTTTTTTTATTATCATGCCAGAAAACAGCCTTTGAAATATGCAATTTTTGTTAACTTTGCAGTTTCCCCATCTGTCCCACTGTTCAAATTTGGAATTCATTAACTCTTCCAAAATAAAAAGTTCATAGCCTGTATTCTATAATGCTGTGCTATCAGACTGGGCAGAGAAAGTCAAGATTAGTGATTTTTTTGTATTATCTGTGTGTATTCTGCCTGTGTGTGGCTAAGTCTAGTAAAGGTTGCAGCTACAGTGATGACTGCATCAAAACATCACTGCAGTCAATTATACAAATTTTAAATTAAGATTATTGTGCTTTTTTCCATACTAATAACACTTAGGGGATTACAGAATTCCAGCTAGAGCTTCAGAAAAACTTATGGATAAGCAGGCCAAGTCCTTTTTGAACTGTTGTTAAGATATCAGCTCGGCAGTGACTGCAGTGTGTAAATGCAAATGCGTGCAGAAGATGACCCATGCATACGTAGCTGGAGATGCAAACTGACCATTGATCTCTTGGTCACCCTTCCGTTTTGCAAGCCAGAATTGCTTATGGTCAAGAAAGGCATTCCTTCCTCTTCCACCTGTTCCCTCCTTCCCTCTCGTGTACGTTGCTTAGTGGCTCTCCTGCCTTTTCCTCGCTCAGCTGCCCTCTGGGAAACGAAGACAGAAAATCATGCTTTATGGAATAAATCTAAAAGATCACTTTTCCTGTCATCTGCTTTCCCCTTAATGATAATTCACAAACTCTAGGAATGCAGATTTCTAGAGGCCAGCTTTTCAAATCTGCAAGGCAGAATTTAGACGCTTAGAAATTCCTGATAGGCACAGGTTTTCACAGCGATGGTGAGTAAGTATGCTCTTCACCTGATTTTCTTTTTTCGTAGGGGTTTGTTTTCAAGCAACGCAAATAATAAACATGATCCATTTGAAAATGGTCACTGCTGGGTATGACTCTCAGCAGCTGGTCCCACTGGAAATTTCAGTTTTCATATGCATCAGGGGTATGTTGACTTAGTACAGTGGTGATCATAGCTTTTCTTGTTTTTAATTGCTTACCTAAACCAAACTATAATTCTCTATTTTGGCATCTTTTGAGTGGGAGCAAAGAGAATGGAGGAGGCAGAGGTATGACAGAGAGATGTTGGAAACGGGGTAAAAATTCTGCATTTCTCCAAGTTAAAAACAAACAAAAACCTGTCTGGCGATGGAGTCAAAAGGAAACAACTGGCTGCTTTTTCTTTGAGTTTTAACAACTCACTGTTCCCTCAGCAGTCGAATTCCTGGCGTCTGTTCATAGTCTCTACTTGTTTCTGTTTCTGTGAGCTGCATTATTTTGGTGATGGAGTGGAATCCCGACAGCTGTAGCCCAGGGGCCAGGCAGGGCCATCTCCGGTGCAGAAAGGCAACCCCCAGCACACAACGCACCAAGAGATTTTGTTCTCTTGTGATCAGACACAGGAGTAAAATATATTTATAAATATGGTTCAATAGCAGAAAGCACTTAACACTGTGCTGTTCTTTTGGTTGGCAAAATATAGTACAGGTAGAGAACGTCAAAAAGCTGGAGTGAGGGAAAGTGAGTAGGGAGGTGGGAGGGTCTGGGCATTTGGGCAGTGTGTGCGATGGGAAACGGTACTGAATTGCAGGAATGAAGTACAGGCTGCTTTTGCCTTGCTGCACGTGCGGCATTAGAAGAGGAATACCATTGGGCATAATGGTATACCTTGGTATGGTATGCCGCAATAAATACCTTTATATTTATTCAATAGTTACAGGAAAAATACATTTTTGAGAAATCAGTAATTTGCAGAGTGTGCTTATACTTTGAGATAAACAAATATATAGTCATTTAATTATTCTGTAGGATATATTTTGCAATCGTTGCAGGGCTTTTTCTAGCAGCACTGCTTTTATCTAGCAAACAAAAATCCTGTAAAATATCAGTGCCCTGATACATACATGAGAAGTCCTACTCTGTTAACCTTAGTTCATGAGGATTGTCTCGTCACGCACTTTTGTTCTTTTTCTTAGTTTGTTGTGTAACTTGGAAAAACACTATCTGTTGACTGAAGTTACTTGCGGTATTAAAACAGTGATAAGTAATTGCTGACAGATCCGGACCAGATAACCACTTAGTGAAAACACAAACATCCTAAATGAAAATGTTTTAAATCAAGCTGAGGGCATATAATACACAATTCTGAAATAATGTGGACACACAATTAAAAATCTTTTAGATGATAATTGTAATTCTGCATATCATAATCTTAAAAAATGTTCGCTCCTTTGTATCAGTTGAACTGTGAAATTTAGAGCGCTTGTTGTTCTGTGAGTTGCATGTCTGCCTTCTGAGAACTGTGTCAAGTTTGGGGGCTTATTTCCATACAGTTAGCACACAGCAGTCCAAACGACTGCATGAAATACAGTCTGAGTTTGTTGCTTTGCACTGGGGATGACTGCCCCACTCTCCAGGAAAGAATTTTAGACAGCCCCTTGCATTTTTAACTTCTTATATATTATTAAATGCCACAGTGATAGTAAATCAACAATCATCCATTGCATACCTATGCTGAGCTTTGAAGTGTTCTACTCATTCCTGTATCACTTGCTGCTTCCTCCTTACAGTGTCTCACCTGACTGCTGGCAGTGATGGGCACGCATACTCCTACATCAACACCGATAAATACGTAAAGGGAGGGTGTCAAGAGGATGGGGCCAGTCTCTTCTCAGTGGTGCCCCTGACGGGACAAGAGGAAATGGGCACAAACTTTGAACACAAGAAGCTCCATCTAAACTTGAGGAAGAACTTCTTCCCTTTGAGGGTGGCAGAGCACTGAACAGGCTGCCCAGAGAGGTGGTGGAGTCTCCGTCTCTGGAGGCATTGAAAACCCACCTGGACACGTTCCTGTGCAACCTGCTCTGGGTGGACCTGCTTTGACAGGGGAGTTGGACCAGATGGTCTTCAAAGACCCCTTCCAACCCCATATGATTCTATGATTTTTATTTTTATTGTTTGGGTTTTTTTTCAATGATACTCCCCTCCTTGTCCACTTCAAAAAAAACCCCCAAAAATCTCAGGAAAGTAGGAACCTTGGTCTAAATGGAGAGCACTCTAACACAGAGTGCTGAAGATGCCTTGTGAAGTATCTTCTTCTTTGTAACTGGCACACTAAGGGCAAGGGTAAGTTCAGTCAGCCTTCTAGCTGTGCAAAGCAATTCAGAAGTAAAACAGCAAAATGGTGAACTTCCAGCAAAAATGCCTGAACTAGCCTTTAAAGCATTCTTTGGAAATGTTCCTGCAATCTCTGCTGCTGGGAATGGGGAACAAAGAGAAAAGACAACTTGGAATGAGTGACTTGAAGTGCTACAGTCTTTTTAAATACGGATTTTTCATGAAGAATGGCTGATTGAGAGGTCCCCTCTGAGTTTAAGCTTTCATTTACTAAATTAGACTCTTACTTTTTACTTAACAGTTACATCATCTTCATTGAAGTCAGCATAACAAATAACTTTGAATATAAATGAGAAGTGCTTCATCCAACTACCAGCACACATTTTGATGTGCTGCAGTGATGTGGTTTGGTTTTTTATATCAGAAATCCTTGCTTGATTCAGGGCAACAACTTCTTTGGATGGAAGATCAGGTTTTTTTTTTTTTTGTTATTGTTCCTTCCCCCTTTTCTTCCTGCATTGTAGAAGGGGATAAAATGTTTAAAGGGTTGGAATGAAGATCAGATGTGTTAACGGAGAACAACGTTAGCTTAAGTAGATTAAAGCCCACTTCAGTCTCTAGATATGTGCCGCTGTAAGAAGTGGGTAATAACTTACCAGATAGGTATGGGACATTTAGTATTTAAATAGCACTTGAAAATTTAAGTTGAAAGGTTTTGTATATTACCTAGACATACTCGATTGCTGCTGGAAAAGGAATATTTTAATGGTGTCAGTGTTTGGTCTTGGTATTCACCCATGCCCCCTACAGTTTTAGGATGTTGAGGGTATAAAATAGACTGTTACAGAAGGCATTTGGAAGCTATATCCCTGTAGATAGATGCTGTACACAGGATTACAAAGGCCTGCATTTGCATTGTTTGCTCACTGAGGCTTTTTGTTTGTCAGTCATTTCTGAAGCTGTTGATGGGTACTTAAGACCCTATTTCAAGGGGAAGGAGAACACATGAGAAGCAACAACATTCAAATGAAGTAGGTGCTCTTAATTATTACAAGAAGAGTTCAAGGTCTCTTAAATTTGTCTAATAAACACAGGATAATAAATCAGACCATAATGTGTTCAACATAAGAACATACTAAACATGCAAATACCTACTGACGTGGTCTCTTATTTTATCAGTTGAGGTTCATCTCAGAATTTTTTTCCCTGAGAGGCTAACCAATGGATACGGTACCATTGAGAGGCTAGCTGAGGGACAGCAGTTTTGTTTTAATTTAAGATTTTACAAAGTACTTTTCTGTGTTGTAAGTTTATTCTTGGTTTGTCTATCATCTGATAAAGGGTTCCAAGCTCACAGTGTGTTTCACATGTAAACTCTTCCAGTCTGAGCCGGTAGGCAGCATTCCAGAAGCTGCCCACCCTGCAGCCAAAGTATGGGGTTGCCCCCTCCATATTACTGTTGTAAATTGCCAAACCATTTGACACGGACAGATCCACCTTTTTGTGAGGAATTCTGACCTGGCTTATGTTTGCTTAGCCAAGACTCCATCAGCCAGAGTCCCCAGAGAACTTCACCTTTGTGGCCTCAGTTCTAAAGCAAATTGAATGTTTGTCTCCACAACAGTGGGGATGAACAACACAAATGCTGAAAATTTGTATTAAGAATAATAAAACAATGGTTTCTTGGTTGGTTAAAAGCTCTTTCTGGCAAACTAGAAAATCTTATTTCCACTTCTGCTGTATGTCTTGCAGTATTATTCAGGTAAATGGTGTCTGAAATTCTTCCAAAATTAGGTAATGTGTTTGTGTGAAGAAGTTACTTCCCCCTCGCTTTTTCACTATTTACATTCGTGAAAGTATATGTGCACATAATATATACTGCAAAAGGAAGATTTCTAGTAGCTGGTATTTTTTGTAACTAAAACTTTACATATGCCCTGAATTATTTTTAACGTGGTAGTGGCTTCATGCTTCCCTAGGTTTCTCAGAACTCAATTTAATTGTTATTAAGTGAGCAATACTCGTCAGTGAAGTTGTTTTGGTACTTAGGAACTTTTGTTTTGATAAGGATGTCTTCTAACAGCAGAGTTCAAGATCAAATGTTGACCTTCATAACCACAGTTCAGAATCATCTGATGTCTGTCACAAGTGTTTAGCCTATTCAGCACATTCAATTTATTGTAAATACTGCGTTGGTAGAAACAAAGCCACATTTTCCAGAGGCTCACGTATACAAGAGAGAGATTTCTGTGTTTTGTGTGGACTGGCTTTTCAGCTTTTACTTCTCCTGCTTGAGATATGTTTACTCTGTCAGAAATCTGTGTAGAAATAATGGTGTCTGAAATCCTGCATCAATAACCCCGGGTTTCTGAGAGGAATAACATGAACTAATGATGTTCAGACAGTTGATGGTTGCTAATTGCCCTCCTCTATGAGAGGTTGGTGATTCTTTACAATACAGAGTCATAAATGTTGTGTTGGCTGTTCAAGTATGTTAAAACATTAATTGAAACTGTGGTTTGGGATAACAGAAGTAACAAAAAGATTAATTTTTTTCTGTTGGGTCTTACTTACCTGTGATAATTTCAAGTTGTGTGCATTTTTTTTAAAAGCAGGTAATCAGCAGCTTTGTTGCTCTGCTGCTTCTAGTTGTTGCAGGTGGTGCTTAAAAATTCTTGGTGCCATACAGTGGTGGTTGTGTTTCTTGTGAAGTGTTTAGTGTCTTTGGAATATTTTCTAAACAGTGCCTGTTAGACCTGCACTGGAGGTAGCTGGGAATATTTAGCCAGTTAGCTTTTCAGGCACGCAAGTTTTAAGTCAAAAATCAGATTTTTCTTGCAAAGCAAATGACTTGTTAAGTAGCTGGAAAACAGCAACTGAACTATTAGTTTGCAATTCCATTAGTTTTATTCTTTATCAAGAAAACTTTTTTTTTTAACCTTGGGCAAACAGTAATTTCCTAAACTTCCCGAAAAGAGATATTTTCTTGTGTCTTCAAGTAAATCCATGACCTGTGATGATTTTATGAGAATTTCTTTAATTCACACCGTATGATCGTATGCTCTTATTTTACTATAGTTCCTTTACTGAACTTGGTAAGATCCTCTCTATTTCCATGCCTTTGTCATCACAAATAGTGGTGATTGTCAGTAGAACTGGGAAGCTCTCCCTCCTTCCCTCCCACTCTCAGTGGCAAGGAGTCCTTGGCGACAGTAACTTCTGCTTCACTCTTCCTGGAAGCCTGCTTGTAAACAGAGATGTATCTTGCTCCCCCCACATTGATTAGCTTTTACTGGGAATGCAAACAAACTGGTTTTGCTATTTTTATATGCAACAGATGGGCAACTTCTGCTGGAGTGAGATTTGCTCGACAAATGGAAGTTCAGGGTAACAAGGTGCCTTCCTACGCAACTGTTTGTCCCTCTGACCTGTTTGGACTGTTCATCTGGTTTCTGAACTGAACAGCGTTTTTTGGAAGACTTTAAATACCACGTTTAAGTGCATCTATATTTTTACCATAAACACTGTTCTACCCCCAAAAAAATAATATTTGTTTTTGAACAGACTCTGTCGGGTAAAGATGAAATCATAAATGTATTTCAAATTGCTGGTTTGATAACAATTAGGGACTTATGAAGCTGATTCTCTTCCATGGGGATTATTTCAGAAAATAATGTACTTAACATTCAGAAAGAACTAAAGAAGCAGGTAAAATTATCTGAGAAAAAAATTTAGACAAAGTTGAGACTTGTGTGGGAAGAGTTCCTTAGCTAGTCCACAATTATGTAATCAAAAAGGGTTGGGGAATATGGAATAAAGGTCTAATTGGGTGATGTTAAGGCAGCTTTATTGAGATAAACCTAGGAAATGGTAGTGGTGGTGGGAAGATGGAAAATGATACAAAATGAGAGTTACAGAATCTAGATTTTTGGCAAAGAGAAGCTAATGTTATTAAGGAAATACCTTTGGTGGGGAATGCTAAGAATAAGAGGGAGGGTGTGCACATTAGAACTAAAATGAGAAATCCTACCAATTTTGATGGGGCACTAAGGAGATACTAAGGATGTATTCTAAGTATATCCTTAGTGTATCCTATATATACTTATATGGAGTGTATAAATCTGCTAACTTTTTTAAAATGCTGTAGGCAGTAGTAGTAATTGATGGGTGTTAAATTTAACAAATCTTGGGATGCTGAGAAAATTCTACCAGGCCAGGAGAATGCTAAAATTGGGTTAATACTAAAAGAAATAATAACAACAACATAGCATGATGCTCCAGGCTGTTATTTAATCAGAAGCTCTCTTTATCCTAGAGAGAACCATATGCTAGGCAAAAGATACAAGAGCATAATTTATAGTCCAATGAGGAAATTGTTGTTGATAATCACAGAAGAAACATCTGATGCTGCTTGGGCTTGTACAGAACTGCCGGTCTGGTATTTATGCCTTTTCTGAAACATTGGATGATGGTCATGTGTCAGGTGGAGTGAGGCATTTATAGAAAGAAGGGTACATATAGCTGGGGAATCTGAGAGCAACAGGAAAGAGAATACAGGCTTTCATACAGCTCCCAAGCACTTTCTGTGGTATCTTTAAGAACCGAAGTGTGTCTTGTATGGATGGGATAAATTCTGGAAGAAGATGGCTGTATAGATATGGACTGGAGTTGGCCTCAGCGGTGATTTCTCTAAATTAGCACTCTGATTTCCATTTGTAGTAACACACAGCAAATACTGATCGCGGGAAACTGTTGGCATCTTGAACAGTTTCTTTTCAAGTCATGTACCCCTTTTAATGTGTCCATAGCAAAAACCAAAACGTTTTGGGTTGTATTGGTCAATACTAAATCTGAAAAATGTGTTACAAATTCTCTAATATCAGGATGTGGAATACCAATAGAGTGGGAATAATTTATAACGTATTAGTTAAACTGAATAGCAAGTTGAAAATGTGGAGAGTATCGTTTCCCATATTGGTGTCAAGGTCAAATGCACACGGTTTAGAATACAGAACACGAAATGAGGGAGTTGGCTTTTTAAAATTTATAACTTTTGAGAGTTATGTGCAAACTCTCGAATTATTCATGTACTTTTAGAGCTTGAGCAGCCCTATTGAATATTATAACTCATTGTGAACACCACACATGGTCTGGTTTTGTGCTTTAAAATTGATAAAGCTAATGTATGAATAGTAAAATATTTAACTACTTTTTCTTCTGGGTTACTTTTTAAAACAAAAGTTGTAAAGTCACAGTTCGAGATAAGTTTGCTGCAGCAAATAATTCTTTTCTATTTTTGTGTTCTCTAATTAAATCTGTATTATTGACACTGTGGTTTTCTGATACTGAAGACGTACCAAACTGGGTGGAAGCACAGTATATCCATCTCAATGTTATTTTAGATAGAGCTGTCTCCATAGAGAGGGAAATAATTCAGAAAATAAGTATAATAGTGCAATATATCGTTAAGCTAACCTTGCTTTATGCATAGGATCTTGGCTGAGCCTGCCCAATTCCCGTCAGAGGGAAGATGCTCTTGCGTGTAACATCCGATAGCTTTTTCAGAAAATGGCAAATACTGGCAGAAATCACGGAGTAAGTGGGTATTCCGTAAATTGATATATATTGTGAACGGAGGCGGAAAGCATGAGCAATTTTTGGTAGGCTCATGGGAATAAGGAGGGAGAATGTAGCTGTAACAACATTTTAAGGAGAGTGCATTGGGAGTGAAGGCTCTCAAGTCTTCTGAAGGTCATCAGAGTAGATCTGGCCTTCACTTGACCCAACGTCAGGGTACAGAACAGGGTAAGAGCTTTAATCGAAAAAAATACAGCACTGTCTAGTTCTATGGAAAAGGATTATTAAAACCAGGCAAGCAACGTAAGATGTTTGTTCCTATGTTTTTTTACTGTTAAATCTAAGATGCCTTAAAAAAAAATAAAAATCCATCAGGTTGAGCTGCTGGTAAGAGCGATGCAGAACTTAGCTTTTTACTTCTGTAATTCTGTAGTGCATTTTGAAATAAGTATGCATATAACAAATTTAAGTACATACTTACTGTCCCTTACTGAAGAATTGAACCTGCCTTCTGCTGATATAGGTAGGCCTATATCATACCAATAAAGGGTTTTGTGTTGTCTTAAATAAGGTTAACACACACTTTGCTCCCCTGAGTGCTAGAGAAACCTGGAGTGTGTGAAAAGTGAGATGTGAAAAGTTGATGAATGGGCCCCAGAATTTGAAAAGAACTTCAGGGAGCACGGTGCTCAATTTCCCAATCTGAGCTTTATTTAAAAGAAAAGTTCTGATTCCTGTCACCTGTTAAAAAACAAACTTCTGCTTGATGACAGATCTTCCTGTGTGTAGACTGTTCAGAATAAAGCTCAATCACTGTAAGATTTACCTATTTAACACTTTGAATCTTTGTATATAGGCTACAATAGGAAAAAATGATGATGTTTATTAATGAAGTAGTATTTCAAAGGAAACTTATTATATACTTAGTGCAGAGTCTGAAAAATGTACTTGAGTCACTACAGAAATTCAGAAGCAAGATATGAGAAATCTTTTAAAGCAAGTTTCAGAGACCGAAGTTGTGCAGTTTGCACTTCTCCCATCCTCTCAAATTCTGACTTGTTTGAGAACTATAGAACATAATTTCTGTGAAATTCCAGGTAGGAGCAGATGGATTTCTTTTCCGAAGTTTCATAATGGGATGATAATTTCCAGTGAGATTCAGTAGAATTCTGAACTGCATTAAGGTAACTGCAGAGCATTGCATTATTTAGTATCGTTTCCTGGTGTGAGCTGTCTTGAAATCTGCAGAGAATGTATATGGTACTAAAAATAGAAACAAATTAAAAATATGAAGTAGTTGCATAGGAATTGCTGATTGAGCAGTTAATTTTGCTTAGGGGTATTTAAAGGTTGATTATATTATTATCATCATATTCTGTTTATGTTATAGAGAAACTTGAGCGTTACAAATTTTGCATGAATTTTCCTCTGTGTCTGAAGTCCAGGGAGAGAGCTCTAACACTGAGGGCATTTTTCATTAGGGCATTAATAATCCATCATACACCAAAAGTTTGGGACCCCCAGGAACGTGCAGCCAGAGTCTGCCTCCATTTCCTGTACAGACCTGGGAGTGATCACTCATCAGAAATGGGACTGAGGAAAAAGGTTAGAGATTGTCACGGAAACTTTACCTGTAAAGCAGCTAGTTCATTTTGCATAGGGCTTGCAAAATAACCTTTAAAAATTGTTCATTCTTCTGATAGATAGTTACCTTTAAAAAGCCCCTGATCAATAGCATACTGAAATGAGGCCTTTCTCCTGACATTCCTGATGACTGGGATGGGAAATATAACTATGAAATTCTGGTGAAGTGTGGTTTGCTGTGCTAAGATGGTTACTGCTGGTAATTATGGGCTGCAAAGTTAGTACTGGGTAGTATTAGAGTCTGCTTATTCTTCAAAAATAGAATATTACTTTTATGTGTATGTATAGGTAAGGAGGTGGTATTAATCTGTGATAATTAAAGTTTATGGGAAATCTGGAAGGAGAAAGAAAGGAAATAGAGCTTTGGGAGTAAAACAGTTGTTTATATTCAAGCCACACTTGATTGCTGTTTTTTAGAAATGTTTAGTGTCAGACATAGGATCTAATGTTTGTTACTTGAATCCTTTATGTTTTTCTGACCTTTCAGATGTGCATGTGACCTAAAACTTCCATGAGCCCATGCATTGATTATCCCTATGAAATGCCTGGCAGCATATTAAATTTATAGAATATTATCTATTGCGAAAACTACTAGAATGATATCTTGGTTATTTTTGGAGACATTCTTAGGCAAGCTAATATGCTTAGAGAAATTACTCCTTCAGCTCTGATAGAAGTTGCAATTTTAAGTTCTTTAAATAATATATTTTGAACTAGATTTAGATGACTTAACTCGTAGTAATTCCTTAGAGCTATTTCTACGGCTTGCCTCTCTTTCTCTCTTCCNGTTTTCCCAACCACACACATCAAAAAGCCTAAGCCAGAATGGAAGCAAGTGCTCTGCATAAATTGTTAGTGACTTGAGCAGATGTAGCTACTCTGATCAGTCCCACTTCACAGTGGGAGTGCACTAAAGCCATCTTACCCTGCCTGATGCACTTTTGAGCTTCCTGCTTTCTAATAGCATTTTCTCCTGTCCTATGCTTGAGCATGGATGATGACAACTGAGTGGTGTATTTTTCCGGCAGTGTACGGGCAAAAACAAAGTGCAGTTGTCATGCAAGTCACTTGGGAATTTAATTTTTATTTTGTTTTTGATAACTTGATTAAAAATGCCCGAGTAGAAAAAGACAAAATCACATTACTTCTCCTCAGAAGCAGGATTAGCATCTTCAGTAATTGTCCTACATTTCTGAATCTGTACATGTAACCACGGACTCAAAGCTTCCGTCTCTTAAGAAGATAAAGTAGTAATATCTCTTCAGTTTGTATTGTAGGGTGTGGTGGAAGGCCCTTCTAAAGCATCAAGTTCAAGCAGTGTAGGATTCTGCTGCTTTAAGGAACTGTGATGAATTTGTGTGAGTGCAGAAGTATTAAGATGTTCTACGAATACAGAAACCAGGTTTTTTTTGTCCAACATATGTATATGTCAAAATGTAGTCCATTGACAATTGTTTGGATGTCTACCATTCTTCTAGGTGTTCTATAAAACAATGAGAAATTAAAGATATTAATGAAGAGTTAGTTAACATCACTTCCTAATCTATTGAGATAAGGCTGTTGGCCAAGCAGCCTGTTGCAAAGAATGTAAGATGTGTGGTGAGGACCACGAAACATGAGCCAACTCTCATGAGTTGCTCTCAGTTGTGAATGAAAAAAAACGTGGCCGGAACATGGAGTCTTTACTTGGTGGGGTTTCACCTGGATAACTGTGTTTTGGGTGTAATGGAGGCAGTTGAGAAATGTAAGGATACAGGAGCAGGTCCACTAGAGGACTACTAAAATGGTCAGGCTGTCATGAGTCCGGCACACAGGAGGCTAACGAATAATCTAATAGTAGTCTGTAATTACTTGAAAGCCAACTGCAAAGATTATGGAACCAAGCTCTTCTTGATCTGACCAGAGAACATAACAAGTGACAGCAAGTTTTCCGATCGTGACTGAGTAACGATGTCGTCAGTAGTTCACTTGTGAGTGGGAGGTTAGTCTAGATGACCTCTAAAAGTCCTTTCTAACCTACATTTCCCCGATTCTATAAAAATGAGGTTAAACAAAGAGGGTTAGAGACAGCATACTGCATAGTTTGTTACTTCTGTTGATATTCAGATATCACGATCGTGAATAGGAATTAAATAAAACAGTCCTCATCTCTTCAGATTAGAAAGAGTTTATGGGGATTTACTGGAAGAGTTTAGTGAATTTTAAAAAAGAAAAGGATAAAAGGTTAATAAAAATGTGATACAATGCAGTACTGGCAGAGTGAAGGTTCCAGTATTTAGGAGCTAACCCTCCTTTTTATTTCTGCTCTGTTCTTTGTTGCTTGTTTCTGTTTCATTGCGCCATGACCTTATCTGTTGCAGAATTTCTGACAAAAAGTAGGCACAGTGTGGCTGCTCACACAGTGTGTCCGTAAGGGAAAAAGCACATGCAGCTTACTGTCTTGAGAAACTACTTCATTAGGTTCCGTTCCCTTTTCTTTGTTGGATAGCTTCTGACAGTCCTATGTGCACAAATGATGACAACTATATTTAGTGGCTCTCAAGAAGATTTCTGTGATTTTTTTTTTTTTTTTTTTTTTTTTTTTCTTTCGTATAGTAGTCATAGCTACCTGGTTTTGAGTAACAAAAAGCCTTGATGGTCAGAATTTTGGCTGCCTTTCAGGTCTGTAGCTTTTCTACGTCAGCTGCCCTGATGGTGTCCAAGGCAAAATGAGCTGGTTCTTAGTGCCTTTGTTATCGTTTTTTTGGTGATTTCTGTTTTTTTTTGTTGCTGTATTTTTTATCAGAATGTCCCGTGTCAAACACAGGATAGAAACCTTCAGGGGTGGTGTTCTGGTGACTCAGTAGAACAATATTATTGGTACCAGATACTGCTCTGTGTGTGTAGTCCATGTAAATTCTGTACCCTTTTTTTGGATCTTCACCTTCCTAACCTGATGGGAAAAACTGCTTAGTGTGTTATACTTTCCAAAAAAAAGAAAAAGAAAAGCACTCATAATAGCTTCTAGAACAGCAACCTCTTTGGATGATCTTTTCTAATTTTGTAGGTAGCCTGTTACCGAGAGGCATACTACACCTCTGGGGAAAAAAATCAGATTATTTAATTTTCATTCAACACTAATTTCATTTTTTTAGCGAAGGTTTTATATTACAACCACTGGCCATGCATGCATGTAATTTGAAGCCCGCCTGGACTTTGAACCTGAGAGGCAGTGTAGGATTTCACAAATTAATTAGAATAATAGTATGGCTTAAACTGTACTACTTTTATGTTTAAAGAGGTGAATAGAACTAAAGTGGGAAGATTGGGAAGGTAAAGTAGAATAAATGGTCAGTTAACAAAACATAAAGGCGAGAGATGCCACAAATACTATAATAGAATATTATAGTTCCTACAGGAATATGTGTTGAAAGAACAGAGAAATAGAGTAATAAAAGTTCACTATAATGATTTTGATTTCCACTTTAATCTGTCAGAATGTTAATGTCCCTTTCCAAGTAAATTTACAGGAGGTTTTCTTTCACTGATTTTGAGACAAGTGTCTCTGATTAAACAGTCAATCTGTATATGCAAAAATAAATTCAGAATAGGATTACATTCGAAGGGGGAGAATGGAGTCTTGCTTTTTCAAAGTAGTAGAAGGAATGCAATAATGCTTGCTTTGGAAGGAGGAAAGTAGTGGTAGAAGGTAAAGAGAAAGGACAAAATTGCTGTTGTAGGTTTTGGAGGTATTTCTGCTTTTTTCTGAAAACTCAGCACTGGGATTTCCTTAGGTCTTTGCTGAAGGAAGGCTAGCATGAAACTGGAGATGTGAAAAGATGGTGAAATATTTTTGTGGAACCTTGCTGCAACCTGTCATGTATGTACTAAAGGACATAAAGCTTCAAAGACATGTAGAAACTGATAATTCTTTTTCTAAGGGTAATTCCAGTTTTTGCCACTTGCAGCGCTTCTCTGGCGGTGTGGTTACCAGCAACCCCTGCTTTTGCAAGGCTGAGTGGGCAGAACTTCAATATATCTGGTACTCTGTGCCTCAGAGAACTAGAGAATTAGAGTTAGTGCTGTCAGCAGAGAGCTGAAGATCAGAAGTGAAAGGAGGGGGTAAGAACAGGCAGCCAGTGCTGGGGACGGCTGAAGTTTTGTGAAGTTTGCTGATACATGCTTTGAGCTTTGTGGATGTAGTTTAAAGTAGTAGTAATAGAAACAGAATTAATAATTTCTCCTTTTTTCAACCCCACAATTGAATAAAACAAACTAAATATTCATTATGGAAAACCTTGTCTTCTTGGATACTATTTTTGTGATACAGTTAAACTTGGTTTTATCAGGAGACAAATCAGCGTGCTGAACTCATTTGTAAATCTACATTGGTCACAAATGGAAACGTCCCCTGGTCCAGTGTATCTGTTTAGGAGCATCTTCATGGGGGGTTTGCTGTTCAGTGTTTGCCTTGAGCAGAGGTCAAGGAAGGAGATGGGGTTTTTTGCAAATTTTACTGAAGTATGTTAAAGGTTTTGAATGAAGAATCAGTAATGAAGGGCCTTCTGGAGAAGGACAACCTTATCTAAGACAGTAATTCGGTGTTTGCCTAATTGTCATCTTAAGTAATTTAACTTCAGTGAGTAGGTAAGTATCTAAAGAGTTGTGAGTGTTTTTTGTGAAGGAAGGAGTATGTTTACTTTTAGTAGTTGTCAACATGCGTGTATCAAGATAGCCTAGAAAAATTTCAGTTGTCAGTGATATTTTTTGTT
This sequence comes from Arenaria interpres, assembly GCA_013399435.1. Lineage (NCBI taxonomy): Eukaryota > Metazoa > Chordata > Aves > Charadriiformes > Scolopacidae > Arenaria > Arenaria interpres. The sequence goes on from VXAK01015320.1 coordinate 93,583, forward strand.
TCATTGTGAGAGAACAGTGAAGGAGGTCAGGAATGTAGCAGTGCATCCTACCCATAGTATGCTGTAAGGCAAAACGTGTAAAACCCAAAATTTGCAGAGCACCAAAGGGAAACAAACTACCATTTTATCTGAAGAAGAGTGGTAGGAACCTAAACAGTTGTGAAATATTGATGAAATAAAGTACTTTTCAAAGTTTTACCAAATATCTCCTACTAACCGTCAATGTCACCTGTGAATAAAGTATCTGTGTCAGCTAGGGAAGGTTTGATGGTGTCGAACAAGTCCTGGCAGACTGTGCTGTTCGCTTGACTGGAGGTGGAAGTTGGTTTGAAGCGGTGAGTGGGTGTGTTGGCGCCTGGTCTGATACCCACCCTGCAGATTGCCAGGTCCCCGGCTGTTTAACAGTCTGAGGACACACACTGTCAATAGCAGAGAGGGATGTAGCAAAATCTATATGCCCTACTGTGCCTTTATATCACTGATACTGCCTGTGGGGGAGTATCTGTAATTTCTGATTTGATGCACAGGAAACTCTTTTCCTGAGCTCCTTTATACTAGGCGGAGAGAAACTCTTTTGGAGAGTGAGCTGAAGCACCTTGGTTATCCTTCTGCTCAGAATCGCTCTTTGGAGGAATGTTTCTCTTGACTAGAGAGGTAATTATTATTATTTTTCTCCTTGTGTAGTTTACTTGCTATTCCTAGAAATAACTTCCCATATAATCAGTGTACTCCATGTGCTGCAAAGCCCACTGCTCAGGGAGAATCTCTTGATAGGTTTTTGTTTGGGTTTTTTTTTTTGTACACTGAAGGAAGGAGAGGAGGAAAAAAAAGTTATAGAAATAGGAACAAATTTTACAGCTAGCACCTAAATCACAGAGCTTTCTAGATTAAATTTCCTGAAATTGGTCTCTTCTTAAGGAACTAGTCTGCCCACTCCAAATAAAGTAGGAAAGTCTGATCCAAGTGAGATTAAGGCCAAAAATAGAACCCTCATAGCCCCTCTGCTGTTCCTGCTTAAAAAAATTGAAACCTATTCTTCCACAGGTCAACAAGCAGGTCTAGAATTGAGCTGTGGGCAAAGCTTTCCCAAGAGTGCTGAACATTTGGGTGGAAGGGTTTTATTTGAATAGCAGTAGCCCAAAAGCTACGGCGTCTGATCAGGAGTTCATGTCCTGGTTAAGAATGCAGTCTCTGGAGCAGGGCAAAACTCCTGGCTTGTAATTTTATACTGATTTTCTAGTATTTTTTGTTGTATGGCAAGGTGCCTCAATCTTTTAAAAAAACAGAAAACCAGGAAGGCTCGTAAGCCTTAAGTTCTGAGGCTGGTAACTGTCAGTTACGGGTTTTGCAGATTTGCTTTAAAGTTATGGTATATTGATTGTAAAATTTATAAATTTATTTTCTTAATTGACTGGAGGGACAGCAGCTGGCCTGTAACCATTCTTGTCTAGTCTGTCCAAAGGCCATTTGGTAGATACCTGTTCTTGGGGAAGGAATTTCTCCTCTGATGTTGGTCAATTCAGCCTTGCTTGGGGCTACAAAAACTACCAGCCAGGGCCAAAGTGAGATTTAGGATTTATTCCTTCATCCCATCAACTTCATGAATACATCCTGGTCTGATTTCTTAATTTGATAAAATCTTTGTACTGATACTTTGAAAGCCTTTGCAAGAAAAGAAGGCCATCATCACCACTAAAAAACTGTATTTGTTTGAGTAATTATTGCCCAAGAGTAACTGCTGCATCTTTATTTGCTGCCTATGAAGTTACGTTTACAAAAAATTTGAGTAAAACTCAGGCAGACTTGCCTTGACTTGGTCTAGAGTTCAAAATGAGATTGTTTGTTGCAGGCAAACCTGCAGTCACTTCGCTTGCACGCCAAGAAGCTGAATGAAAACAAGTTTCCATTCAAACCAAGGCATTAGAGCTAATGAAATAAGCTGTGTTGGGAGAACTCCCTGGAGCTTGGAAGCAGCTACTGGCACACCATGCGGGAGTGTGGGATGCAAGTGTCTGACATAAAAGGCTGATGGATCCATTGTACTTGTGTAAAGTAGAAGTTTGAGTAGTGCATTGAAATGTTTTTTTTTTTCTGAGAGCAAGAAAGATGCAAGAAGTGTAACGCCTGTTCATGTAGATACTGCAAATATGCAAATGTAGGTAGAATGCACTTTTTCTCCACCAGGTATGTCCTCTCAGAAACTTAGGGAATAATTTCATACATAAGCATGCAAGTCTTGGGGTTATTCTCTGAGCTGACATTTCACCTCCTATAAAAAGCTCTGTTGGAGGAGAATGTTTTTAATGCTTTTATTTTATTTAGTTTTGCTTGGAGCACATCTTTACAACATCATTTTTGAGTCCAGTGGAGCAAGCGTTTATGTTGTTTTGAAGTATTTTCAGAAAAGATATGCTTGCTTTTGTCAGGAGGAGAACGTGCAACTTATTTTTCCCCTGGAGTATTTATACGTTACCTGATGGTTTTTACCAAAGGAGACAAGTTCAGAGGGTGCAGCACAGTAACCAGACGGTTACTTTGCTAGAGATTGGTCCTCAAAGAGCAATTTAGTAAACTCTAATGATTAGCATCAGCGTGTTCAGATGAACTTTACATCTTCACATGCCTCACAAGGAAAATCCAGTAATTCTGTGGGGGCTATAGAAGCGTACAAGGAAGCTGACAGGCCTAAGTAGGTTTAAGTGGTTCTGCTGCGATGGTTTTAACATTAATCTAACTTGTTATGTTGGCAAGTTTTCCTCAGGTTTCCCGGTTGCCTTTGACTATGGGTCTGTGCCAACCTCAAAAGCTCAACATGTATGAGTTTCTTACATCCTTCTTGCTTCTCATTCACCCGAGCCACTCAGCATATTGCAGCCTATCTCAGAGGTTTCACAAGACTTGTCAAGCTCACCTTAGATGAAATGAGGAGTTCCCATGTCCTCCTCTTTTCTTTCTGCTTCCTTCTCAACAGCTTTCCCTTGACCGTTGTTTTGGCTCTGGTGCTGCCCTGCTCCCATGAGCTAACAGTGGAATAAAGTGGTTAAGATACCCCCAAGCTCTGCTCAATAGGTTTCTCCTGTATCAGTGAGAGAAATGGGGCCCTGGAAGGGTGCAGTGAGCTGCAGAGCTTGGAGCAGAGGAGGAGTGATACCAGATGGCCAGAAATGTGAAAGAGAAGGGCTTGGAGTTGGAGAAGGTAGGAGGGGCGATAGCAGACAGGGAGGGTGGGAGGCAAGCCTTTGGGTAATGAGGGATTAGATTGGCTCAAAGCCTGTAAAGCCACAGTTTAAGTTACAATTTGTAGCTTTTCAAACAGAAAATAGTTATGTGATTTTATGGATTTTCAGGAACGTATTCCAGATGCTATACAGGCACCATCTTTTCATTCCAGGGATGTTGCGCTGTCTTTAGAACTTGTGGCTCCGTACTGATTAGTTCAGCAGATGAGACAGTTGGAAGATCTTTCGCACATTTGAATCTTTAGCCAAATAGCATTTCTTTTTCCCCAGAGACATCACAACATCATTTCTACAGCTTGGGAAGTCGTAACCCCCCATTTTACTTTTTATAACCTTTGGCAGCCTGATCTCACCATATACCCAGCTCATACCGTATTCAGACAGAGCTTCCATAGTAAAACACTTTCATGTATACTAACATTTCTTTGGGTGTTTCTAGGCACAATCCTCCTGTAGATTTATGGTTTCGCACCTTCCTAAAATGTCTGATCAGGGATGTTGTGGATTTTGTGTAATAGAAGGCCATGAGAGTGGCTGGAGTAGATTACATGGGTGCATTGCAACTATACACGTTAAATTGGAAGTTGCTAGGTTTGTGCTGGTACAATAACAGGGAGAGGAGTGCTGTGTTTGGTAGAAATAACTCATTGATGCAGAAACTGACTTGAGAGTAAGTTTGTCATGTTTGTTGATTGAGAAGTAAGGTTGTCATTTGTCTAGTAGGATTCAGGATGAAACACTTGTGCTTGCACTTCAGACAACAATTGTTGTACTTTAGCATTGGAAATAGTTCTTTTTATTATTTTATGAACATTTCCCAACTGCTATCAGTGCAAGGCTTAACAAGCTCACTGTAAAGCACTTTGCCCCTAATTTATTGCTTTTGCTGAAAATTCCACTCTTACTTCTCTTCTTGTATTTGAGTATTACTTAGTCCTTCTGCTGCAGGCAGCCTTCTGCTCATTATTTAAAGACTTCTTCATTATTTAATTCCACCAAAAATGGATTTTGGAGGAAAAAAAAATAATTATTGGGGTTTGTAGGTATAATACATGGTTTCACATATGTGGTACTAGTGCAACGGTTTACAAATTGCGTGTTTCACGCTGACCAGTCTGTAGTTCACCAGCTTTACTCCATGCAGAACAGACTGCTTTTAATTTCAGATACCTGCCGTGCCTCCCTGTGCAGTGAGGTATCTTTTTGAGGAGTGACGGTGGCTGTCTGGAAGCTAAGAGTCATGCACTTAAGTGTTCACAGCTTATAAAAAATTCCATTGGGCAGCTCTGCTTATGGAAAGGGAAGCAAGCAGTGATGATAATTGATAATATGATGACAATATGATGATAATTCTTGTCTTTCTGTAGCAAAGAGCAAGTTAGCAATTACTTTCGATGTCACAGATTATCACGGAATCACGGAATTGTCAGAGTTGGAAGGAACCTCTCGAGATCTATCTAGTCCAACTCGCCTGCTAAAGCAGGATTGCCCAGAGCACATCACTCAGGACGGCATCCAGGCGGGTTTTGAAAATCTCTCGAGAAGGGGACTCCACGACCTCCCCGGGCAGCCTGTTCCAGGGCTCCGTTGCCCTCTCCATAAAGAAGTTTTTCCTCATATTTGAGTGGAACTTACCATGTTTCAGCTTGTGCCTGTTGCCCCTCGTCCCGTCACTGGGAACCACTGAAAAGAGCCTGGCTCCATCCTCATTCAACCCACCATTTAGATACTTGTAGGTGTTAATTAGGTCTCCCCTCAGCCTTCTCTTCTCCAGGCTAAAGAGTCCCAGCTCTCTCAGCTTTTCCTCATCAGGGAGGTGCTCCAATCCCTTAATCATCTTTCTTGCCCTATGCTGGACTCTCTCCAGTAGTTCCCTGTCTCTCTTGAACTGGGGAGCCCAGAACTGGATGCAGTATTTCAGTTGTGGCCTCACCAGTGCAGAAGAAGAGCAGGTGAATGACCTCCCTCAACCTACTGGCCACACTCTTCCCTATGCAGCCCAGGATTCCATTGGCCCTAATGGCAACAAGAGCACATTGCTGGCTCATGGATAATTTCCTATCTACCAGGATCGCCAGATCCTTCTCCTCAGAACTGCTGTCCGGCAGGTCCACCCCTAACCTATACTGGTGCCTGACATTCTTCCTCCCCAGGTGTAGGACCTTACACATGCCCTTGGTGAACCTCATTAGGTTCTTCTCTGCCCGTTATCTTCTGTTGAATTTAGCCTATCTTCTCTACTTTCACTTTTTCTTTTTTTTTTTATTTTTAAAATTTTTTATTGCTTCCTTAGATTTGAACATCAAGAAATGGTCCCTTACTTTTTTTTTGGCAGTGATTCCACCTGTGTAGCTGTGTGAGTCTTGAGGAAGCGGGACAGCTTTCTGCACCAGCTGCCATGGTACCTGGCGGTGCTGCTGTATGCACAGAGCTGATGTGGCAAACATTTACCGGGGGGGCTTTTCAGAGGGTATTTCTTTATTGTTGTTGAGTTATTAACCAAATTTTCTTGGAGCTCAGAAAAAGAAAAAATGGAGGAACCGTGCAACAACAGTTGCATAAAATTGTGAGCCAGATATTCCTGTTCGGGCAGGTTCCTAAAAAAATAGAAGTGCACATAAGTAGGGCAGAACTTTGTCCCCCTTTTTAGTTAAATCTTCAAATTTCCTTGGTAGGAAGAGAATAGATTGAACGTGTTTCATGAAGTCTGATAGTACAGTTATAGTTGCAATGGCTATGTCTATGCAATGGAGTATAATCTATGATCTCACTACAAATCTTGCATGAGTCCTCTACCATATGCAGTACTTTTTCATGCCCCTGTTGTTTCTCGCTTGTTTTTTTGTTCCCCACCCATTACTTAGGAAGTAGCTTGAATAATTCCTTTCTTTAAAACAGAATTGCTCTAATTAAATTTCTATTCAGATGTGTTATCTTGCAAGTAGTTTTTTAGAAAAGAGTGTATTTCTAGAAAATGTTTCCTGAGTCAATTAAACTGAAAGTTCAAGGTAAGGTTCATGTAATTGAAAAATATAAAAGGCGTCTAAAAAGGAAGATGTATTTATTCATGCTACTACTAGATTTTATGAGGTATTATTCTCACTACTATTCATGTGAGAATAAGAATGTTTATGAAGGATAAAGGCTTTTCTAATACGGTTGCTGTATTAACTAGATTTCTGAACAGTAATTTTTGTAGGCTTTTGTTAGTATGAAGAGGGCTCATATTAAACAATATTAAAAGGAGGTGACAATATAGTACGGGAATGCATATTTTGAGAAGTGGTTTCTTGAAAATGAAGCAAAAATGTTCATAATTTCCTTACAATGTGTTTTTTTTTTCCTTACAATGGTGGGTTTCATGGACTGTGCAGTGTTATAATGGATGTAATTAAAATTTACTGTCTTTGAAAATTTAGTCCTGATATTTCCACTTAATTGCATTTTAAAGCAAAAAAATCTCAGTGTACAAAATTCTTTATTCTGTAGAGACCTGTGCAACTTTAAAAAAAGTTGAGGGAAGGTAATGCTTATTATGAAGAATATTCAGTTTAACTTTTTTCCCCCCTAGCTCCATTCATAGTCCCAGAAGACATGGCAAAATGTTAGAGCTGTGAAATAACATTAAAATGCCATTTAATGCGTCAAGGGAAACTTTGTTTATTTTTTTTTCTTGGATAAAAAGTCTTGAATAAAAGCTTTTTCTTCTGTACTGCTTGCAGGTTTTCAAGTAGGTGGGGATGACTGTTGGTAGCAGCAGATGATACCAGCTGCTGAGTTGCCTGGGGATGTGCGCTTTGTTTGCTGGAGACAGGTCTTACTGTCTTGCCTCCAGGCATTAAGCTGAGCCTGTTAGACTATATAAGTAGTGATTTTTATACTTTGAGTTAGTGGAGTGTCACATGGTGCTGTGTGACATTTTTAGGTAATGCATGAAGTAGATTTTTTTTTTTTTTTAACTTGGATATGTAGAAGTAGGTGACCTCTATTGAAGTTTTGCAAAACCCTTAAGTATTTACCACTGACAGAAAAGGATTGCAGATTTCAGAGATGTTACTCAGTTCTCTGTCTAAGAAATAAACTAAATTAGCATTTCCTCGTAGTTCTTTATCCACAGAAATATTATCAAGGAAGAGATGAAAGGATTTCCATTTATATTATACACCTTGGCATGCAAGTAGAGGACCAGTGAGGCTCTGTATGATGAATGTCTGAAGATTTCCAGGAAGTCCTACTAAAGCAAAATTGAACATTTTGTAGAGATTTGCTGCATTTATATTAGATATGAGGTAATAGGTCTAATGCATTTTCCTGATATTTCACACTTCTCTGTGTATAGGATATTTAATTTTGGCTTTGAAATACCTCATTTTTAGTGCAACAGCCAACAAAAGGTATTTGGCAAGATGGCCTGTGATCTTCTTTAATATTACAATTTGTGTGTTCTTGCGAGATTTCATTTGAGCTATAATTTGTAAATAAACTTGTTCATAGTATGAGTATGAAGTGAAAATTGTGACTAGTGGAACTGTGTGTGGTACCAATCTGTTGTTTTTGTGGTTCTTTTTTTTACTTTCATTAAATTTGCATTTGCTGGAGATCTCCTGACATTCAGTGTACCATCCTTGTTGCGCTTGTTGAACATCACTTTCTGCAGCGCGTTCAGCTTGGAGACAACTCAGGCAAATTAAGGAGTATAAAATTGTCTAAGCAATTGTGTATTTTGGATAAGATTGTTTTTCTGAAAAATGTTATGACATGTCTTAGCCTGTTCCAATGTAACAGTAAACACTTCATGAAACCATATATTGCTGGAGAAAATAGGGACTTCTGAGGTTCCATTTTGACAGAAGTCTGCCAGGAGTTTGTGATACAGCGTGCAACTGTGAAAGATAGTTCTTAGAGCAACCCAAAATATGTCAGACCTATCAAATCTGCTAAAATTATTCACTGCTTCTCTTCTTTACTGTTTTGCACATTATAATGCAGTAGTCATGTTGGGTTAACAAGTTAATGGATGATCTTCAAAGTTTAATGAACATAAGCAGGTTTTGCATCTCGCTGTTTTGTATGCGGCCGATAGTTTTGTTTGGGGACTTCCTGTAGTTTCAAGATTCAGTGATGGTTTGATACTCAGTGTTGGATTCAAAGCGAGTGAAAGTATTACTAACAAAATGAACAGTGTTAACCATTTAATCTTGGTGTTTTGGTTTCCTACTTGGTATTAAGGTAGCATCAAAGCTAAGGAATTACATAGGTTAATATCTAGACAAATGTTTCTCATCAAAAGGCAAGCAGTTAAAGCTTGAAAATGCTCAATATGATTTTAAGTAAACGTTTACTTAAACATTTTTAACTAAATGAACACTTAAAAGTAAATAAACATTTTTAAGTAAACATCAGAAAACTGATGTAACTGGTAATTTCTGACTGGTACTACATAAATGCTTATGTTTTCAGCCGGACTGTCCCTTGTGTTTCACGTAACTTTTCTGGAATTGAACTTAATGTCTCCGTCCCATCTTTCTTAACCACATTCTCTGCTACAGTTGTGGCAAATAAAGGTTAACTGAACTTAACTAGGGATTTCAAGGTTGTACTTTTGTCCAGGATGAACTGTGGTAACGGTCTCTATAGATACTCCCCAGTCTGAGCCTGACAGCTTCATATGGGTGTCTTTTGGTGTGTTGGTTGGTTTGGTATCTGAAGTTCAGTTGTGTACAAGTTGCTTCTGATTTGGGAATGTTTTCATTGTGGTTGCTTTACCTGTGTCACATGCACAATATGACTATTTTGAAGTTGAAAATGATCGGTTTTGAAAATATTAACACACTGTGTATCTGTCGTTCTTTAGGAAAGCCCAAGAAGGGAAGAAGAAAGTGGTTCTAGCAGGCTGCGTGCCACAAGCCCAACCTCGTCAGGACTACCTGAAAGGCTTGAGTATTATAGGGGTATGTATCTCTCTCAATTAGAAACTGAAGGTTTTCATAAATGTTTTCAATAGGCCAGTGTCAACATATAGACTTTGTTGCATTTCTCGGAAAAAACAGCAAAGAAGCTTGGTAGTCCCCCATTAGGCTTCTTGAGTTATACAAGATGAAGATATCCATTACAATATTCTTTAAATTATCAGTTTATTTGCTTTAAGACAAAGAAATACACCCTTTGTACACCCTTTGTTTCATCGTTAAGAAGAAATGTAAAACACCAGAGCATATAAATTACATGGACAGACCTCATGGTGTGTTGTTGTTTTTTTTACTTCACACTATTAAGTAGAATGGCAAATAGCAATGTTTTTTTTGTTTACATTTGAGGCAGTCTGAAGAGTTAAATGCACCGGTGACTGAGTTGTTAAACAGTTACCAAGCTTTACCTTGAAAAGGTAACAAGAGAGCTTTTGACTTCATTCAGTTATTAAAGTGCCTTCAGTATCCTTTGGGATGAAGTACTACTGTATGGTTGAATCACCTTTGTATAGTAGTCATGAAAATCCAGGATTCAAAGCACAAGCTAACAAAGATTCTACATTGTTCAAGCCTTTAGATTAAAACTTGATAAAATTATAAAAGACCTGTTGGAGCAGGTCATTGGATTCAATGTGTGAGAATGACAGTGATGCTGTCCTGTATCCTATTAAGTCAGAGCAGATGACTCCTCAGCATTGCTTCTGTGTTAAAAACATAAAGAGGTCGAGGTGTTTCCACTTCAGTGTCATGAATTCAGGTTGAAACTAAGATTTTTATAGGAACAACAGCAACGTTCCAAAGCTTTCACTTTCATTAGAAGATTATACAAGATGCAGTTGTTCAAAGTAATTTAGAAGTAAAATAATATTTGGTTTGGAATTAGGAAGAAGATGGCTTCATTAACTCGTTTATTGGAATTCTTTATAAAGATTGACTTTGTGCTATTTGAATTTTTACTTACTGCTGTGTCCCCAAATATTTTATCTCTTTCTTTTCTTTTTCCCAGCTGCCATTTTCAGCTACAATAATGCCTATAAAGTATCTCAGTGCCCAGAAATGATATACAGGGAGTGTAAAATGCTATGCTATTCAGTATAGATGATATGCATTGATGGCTACAGTTTAAGGGAATAAACAAACTTTCCATTCTGCTCCGCAGTCTTACTTTACACAAATATATGCAAGAGACCTGTGGTGCTCTGTCATCGTTAAGACTCTGACTAATTAAATGCAACTTACTCCAGGCGGCAGGATAGGGAAAACAAAAAATAAATGGTGAATGGATTTACTCTTGGCTCAGAGGCAACATAGTTGTGTGATCTGTAATTGGTCGTTATAGTGAATACAATGATATCTACACATATGAAGACAGAGGAGAAAAAAAAAGAATGAGTCATTATCCTTTGACCAGGACTGCCATTTGGTGTTTCAGTCATTATTTTTTCATTCCTTTTTTTTTTTTTTTTTTAAATTTTTTAGATAATATGCAATTTCTGAAAATAAAAAACTTCATTTTGGTACCTAAACCCAGAGTTTAGTGAAAAATACTTGTAGCTTTGTATTTATTACAGGAAGATTTCTGTTCGGGGTTGAATTAGGCTGTTAATGCAGTGTTTCCAAGTACTTTTGAATTGGATCTGAAAATACTGAAATGTGATCTTTGCAATAAGGACAGTCTTTTGTTATTGCTGTGGTCAAATTCACTCTGCTTTAAGTAATAGATGCTTCAGCTCAGATAGGTCTTAAACTTTAGGCACAACTGGAAGCAAAGCTTGGGGCAGGTATTGTCCACGTTTTCAGTATTTATATTTAAGATCTTCTTCTCATTTTACAATGAGTGTGTGTGAGGGGTTGACTATATCTAAAGGATAAGAGTTGTTGCCTTACTATTGCAAAATATTTTTGAAAGGCAGTTTTGACAGAATTAAGAAATAAAAAATGTTCTGTTGGCAGTAGGATATTGATTCTGCTTTAAAATTTTAAGCTTTAAGAGTGCAGTTTTGGAAATCTTGCTTTACTACCAGGTTGGTCTCATCTTCATCTTGGCTGAGAGATATAGCTGATTTATTGTTGCTTATGTAAGGTCTGTTATTTGCTTTTCCTTTCTTTTTTTTTTAAAAAAAAACAAGAACAGTGTTGTCTGAGAATGTGGTTATTTACCAGCAATTCTAACTCCCTCGGGGCGGCTTTCTGAAGGCAGAGTGTGTCAGAGGGCTCTTCTGCTCCTCCTGTTACAATGGAGGAGGAAGCTGCAACGTAACTACCAGAGAGATTCTAGTACCTCAGGGCTTGTTTTGATCTGCACTTGAGAAATACAGGACTGAACTTCCACTGTTCTTTATTTATTACTTGATCTGGACAGAAGGGAAGGAAGGGCAACTTCATATCCCTGTTATCATTGATGATGTTACTGTGCTTTTGTGTTTCCTTACAGTCACTGCCACTTTTTAAAAATAATGTGGGTTGGGGTGTTGTCATAGGGCTATATATAAGACAAACCATAACATAACACGGAAAGGTAAAGGAGCTGTTTTTTGGAAGGGGGAAGCTCTATGTAGTAGTAAATGAGCCCAGTGTGAAAAGTATGTGAAATGCATAATGGTGCATTACATAGGTTCACAGCCATTTAAACTCAAGTGTCTGCCAAAGGTTACTCCTTCATGTTTGGAGTAGTGTACCCTCTTCAAATTCAAGTGCACTTACGGTATTGCAAAGAGAAAGCAACTCTTGTAGTTAGAGTTGTCCCTTGCTTTTCATTGTATGTTTTTAAAAAGAAGGGTATGTGACTTCGATGCTGATTGTTCCAAGGGGGTGAAAGGGAAAGGAGGGACAAGGGGGAATGAAAGGTTTTAGCAGACAGGTTATGTTGTGGGACTCGTGACTGAATGTAGGTAGTCGCAGTGTACCCTCACTTTGAATTGTGTACAAGGGCACACAAACCCTTTGTTCCCAGTGAAAAGTTGAATCATTGGAATGGGATGAAATGTTTTATTTCTTTGATGGTTGTCTGGAGTTCTAGCTTATGTGGTGTCCAAATTATGCTATGTGTTGGAACCCCTGACCACGTTGCTGAGGGTTTATAGGTCTTAAGATGCTTCACAAGCCCTTTGTTATCTGTACTTCGAAATCATCAGACTTACTGGATATACTGAAAGCGTGAGGCCTGATGCACATATGTATCACAGAATCACATGGGGTTGGAAGGGACCTCGGGAGATCATCTAGTCCAATCCCCCTGCCAAAGTAGGTCCACCCAGAACAGGTTGCACAGGAATGTGTCCAGGCGGATTTTGAATGTCTTCAGAGAAGGAGACTCCACCACCTCCCTGGGCCCCCTGTTCCAGGGCTCTGCCACCCTCAAAGTAAAGTTCCTCCTCATGTTTAGGTGGAACTTCTTATATTCAAGTTTTTGCCTATTTCCTCTTTTCCTGTCAAAGGCGTACAATATCCCATACGTATCCCGTTAAAGGGTACGGTACCTCCACTGATGAGTGAATCTCTTCTCTTCCTGAGTGTGAATGTCAACCCCAATTCTCCTTCCTTCCTCATCTTTCCCAATGTTACATCTAACATTAAAGTCCTGTCATCTTCTGCCCTACACCCATTGCCCAAAGGAAGAATTTCAGCCCATTCTTTCAGCTGCATAGAACATATGTGGTGTCACCAAGGCTGTAACCCCTGCTCTGCTGCTACGCCCCGAGTCAGAAGGTGAAGGTCCTGTGCATGGTCGAGTTATTGCAGGCTCTTTGGCCAGGTTGAGCCTGAAACCACTGCTTCCAGAAGAAATATACAGCCACAAAAACCTCTCTGGAGGGGCTCCCTGCATTCACCTGACCTTCCAATAACCTTTTTCTGTGGCTGTTGTACTTTATAAGGCAAGCTTTAGGTAATGTTTTTAATACTGAGTTTGAAACTGTGGAGTGTGATTAGTAGAAGTGCTGAACACTCCCAGTAGCAGCACGTAATAGTAGGAGCACTGCTATAAAGTAGATGGTTCAGGCTAAAAAAATGCTAAGTACGTTACAAAAAATAGGCATTTGACTTCACAAGCTGTGCATCTATCACTGGTGTGCGCTTTTAAATTTAATGTGCCTTAGTTCTCCATTTTTAAAACCCTTGAGCGAGCAGAACTTTAACATTGAGAAATTGAGAGAAGATCTGTGTAGCCTTACCAAGATGCCCAATGCTTGTACGTCCCTGCTCCTTTGGTGTCCTAAATGATGATGATACGTTGTATGATATTTCTGATGGTCAGTTCATACAAGTTTCAGTGATGCTTTGCAAAACCAGAAATAATGATACTTCCCTGCTTTGCTTTGTATGGTCAGACTGCATTAAAGATTGTAAGCCTCTCTACTGCCCTTAAACTGGAGCCCTGCATAAATGCAAATATCCGATGTCTACTTCGTGAAAGACAAATTTGATGGAATTTTGCTTTGAATTATTTGAAGGAGGAGAACCTTTTGGAAAGCGTGCTGAAAGCCTAGGAACAGGTGCAGACTGTTCTGTAACTTATGGTGAAGAATGGTTTCATGCAAAATTCAAGCTCAGTCAGTACCTCTCAGCTGGTCGGCTCTGGCTTCTGAATTGCCGTGCCGGTACTCGGGTATGAGGCTTGAACCTGGAAAATCAGGAAAGAATTGCAGTTAAGCACCTGCTTTTAAACTAAAAATTGGATATGCAAATAAAAACTACTCATTCTACAGATGTTACCTACTGTCCTGTGAATCAAAAGGTGTAGGGATTACTTTAGGTAAGAATTACACTTCATCTGTGTCAGTGTTTAGTGATGAAAATCAATTGTGTGCTTTTCTGGGGTAGCCGACTTCCCTTTGAAGTTTGTGTAGAGCCAAAGTGTCTAGTCACGTGCCTTTGAAGTTATGTATTAAGGCCTGGATTTGTGCTGCCTAAGTGCTGTAAATTGAGCATCTGTTTTGCTCAGCTCCCTTTATGGTCAATGAAGATAATTATCTCTGAGATAATTTAGATTTTTAGAAGATCTGAAGTGACTTTTGAAGCCATGTATTTCCCTTTTACTGGCTTTAGAGAGGGGGTAGGCTGAGTAGGCTTTTAACATCCAACATCTGACAGAGCTGCCTGACCAAGGTGAGATGAAGCTGGGAGTTGGTGAACTGCAGTTAGAATCATTAGGATGACGAATAGTGGGTTGTAATTACCAAAGGTTATTTGATCTGTGTAGTAACCAATTTGTTTCTTACCTGTGTGAATGAAAATCAAAGATGGGTAGGATTTTCCCTAGATGAGAAAAAAAGGTTGTTGTGCTTCAAGTAGTTATGTGTGTGTGTGTATATATATATATGTACGCTTGCTCCCAGGGTGCTCATAAGCAGCTGAATGCTGATGATGTTTGCTTCAGCAGTAGCCTCATGCTGTACAAACAAGCTGCTGCCCCTTCCTATATCGTAGGTACCTTGTCCTCAGTTTCAGGCATTGGCTAAGGTTTCGGTTTGTTTTGTTTTGCGGGGTTTTTTTTCAATAAACATTTCTAGTCTTCAGTATTTCTGATCTTTGTCCCTCCTTCACTGGCTTCGAGATCTTTTTTCTTGGTAGTCACTGTCTGATTCTTGATGTGCTTACACATTGCTTGTGTTCCCTCTGAGAAATTTCTCTCTCTGGGAAGCTCACTCGCTGGGAAGGGCACTCAGAGGAGGCTCTGGCAGTAATTTCTTGGGAGTTGTTACTGTCGGTCAACATCAAAAAAGCTTTAACCTTCAGACCTTCTGTGGTGGAAAGGCATTTCCTTCCATGCTGAAAGGAAGAAAGCTGTGGGCAACAACTGCATTCGCTTTGGGGGAAGATCCCTGAGAAGGCTGGTTGTGACTTCCATTTTTAAGCAGTGCTGGTAACTAACTGTGTCCATAGCCATAAGACCTGGGACCCGTCAGTGGGCGAAACCACAATCTTCTTGGCCAAGAGACTGTCGCTGGTGGCAAGTGTCAGAGATATCATGCTTTGTTTCTGGTTTGTTTTTACTTGCTCCTGGTTCTACTGCGTTGATCTCAGTTCTCCAGGAGAAACAACAGTCATCAGCCAGGTGATGTGGATTCCCTGCAACCAATTCCAGGAAATGGCATGTCAGATGCAGGAATTATTCTGCAATCTTATGATTTGGAGACAACAAAGTGTGATGTATTCTGCACTCACATATGTTGATATATCACTGCACTGAGAATCAAAAGATAATTTGAGGGAAACTGCTGATTTGAATGTCAAGATGCTTCCCAAGTCCTACACTAATTTTTTTCACCACCTGGTAGGACGCTGTCTTCTGAGAGAGAGAAAGTTCAAGTCACATTAAAAGGAGATATTTTCTGAAGGAACTGAGATGCTCGCTTTGTAGGATTTAATCCTCTTCAGATGGGACCAGGGTAGCCAGTATCTAACAGGTGGTGGCATAACTCCAGAAAGCATGAGCAACGCAACAGTTGGCAAAGGGCAGTGTGCCTCTGGTGTAAATATGCTTCCTGCAGCTGACTCCATCTGAAATTATCTCTGGGCTGTATTAAGAGGAGAGAAATCTAATACCTTTCCTTTTATCACTTAGACTGCCAGGAAGCCTTACACATTCCCACCTTTTTTGCAATATGTGGTTGGGCCAAATGGTTCCTCAGCTTCTTCAGTGATGCAGCTTGAACCAATGTTTCTGTGGTGCCACAGATGGTCATGTAGCAGACTCCATTAAAAAGCAGTCTGTATCTTCCAGAAAATATTGGACATTCGTGAATTGCTTACTTTCATGGCCGCCTTCTATTTTTTTATCATGGCTGCATGCAGAGGCTTCTCTCTCAAAAAAGACCATTAGGACATTGGATATCTTCACTAAAAAGAGCTAACTGTTTGCTTTTATTAAGTTTAGCATTTTTTACCCAACTTTGGTTGTAAGGGATATCTGAAGACTACCTCTGCTGTTTTGTGTTGGTCCTATCACTTTGGAAAGAAATTAGTTCAAATATCTTTACCCAGAATATGCTTCTGTCTGTATTTCAGCGAATGCATTAAGCTGAAAGTATGTTTATTTCACTGTAGATCTTGTATGAGATTCTCAGATGACAACGCAGGGGCTTTGCCAAGGTCTTTGTGCTTCCCTGAAGAGAAAGTCAGAAAGTTTCTCTTCCTCTTAGGATGGGTTGGTACACGCCCTTTTCTAGATAGCTTTCTTTGGTCAGAGGCTCAATGACTCTTACAGAGTACAAAATCTCAAGGCAAAGGTGCAACCTCTCATTTAACTGCCCTTTAAGAGTGTTTAGTTTATAGGGGCTGCCTTGGAGGTTGTGTTTTTTCCAGAGTCCATCTCTTGCAGAACAGTTTCAGGATATTAATGCTGGTTCTGAGACAACTTGGATCATGTCTGAGAGCTTAGAAGAATTTACATGACACTCCTCAACATGCATGTCTGTCTGCAGTCGCAGATCACCTGGTGTGAGACACGGGCGTAGCGCGTTACAAGCATGTCGTTGGGCTGTTCACACCTACCAGTCATCCGTTGAATAGGATTGTGACAGTACAAAGGGAACTGGGGGACTTTGATGACAAATGGGCCATATGTGCATTTCTATACTCCTTTTCCTAATTACCGGTGCTTAGTTGGAGAACTCAGGGCTTCTGTCTCCCAGTGGAGTGCTGGGGTGTCCTGGGAGGCACAGGGTTTGAAATGTGACTGTCTCCCGTTTGTGTGTTGAGGAGTGACCTGCAGCTTCAGCCCCAGCGTCACTGTCTTGCCTCATGTCTTCCTTAAAAGAGCTGGATGCACGTGATTGCTGAGCTGAATGTACACCTCGCTCTGATCTCACCAGGAAGGCACAAAGATTTTTCCTGGTCTTTGTTTCAGCTCCAGCTTCATGCTTTGATATAACTCTCTTCTTTTTCCTTGCTTTTTGACCAGCCAGTTTCCTGCTTTGGCTACTCCTTTATCCCGTGGGCCCTGCTTGTTCTCTTGTCCTGTATCCATCTCAGGCCAGGCTTCTGCATCAGCCCTGATTTTTGGTTTTTGGAAGGGCAAGTAGTTCGTGTAGTCCTGCTCGGCTGCCTGCTCCGGTCTGCCCCTTAGCTTTTGTTCTACCCGAGACCTAATGGAGAGCCATTTGTAATGCACCGCGTGCATGCTTGTATTAGAAATAAGATCTCCCAAGATCTGTGGACACAAGTACAGCGCAGAAACTACATCCAGCGGGAAGGTACCCGCTGTCAGTCAGGAAGGTTTGTTGAGACTCATTGCAAAGAAACGCTGAGGAATGGTGGTTTTTCCACTCATACGCTACTAAGAACTTTTAAGTCTCTGCACTTCAGGGGCTTCCCAACCCCTGATGGAGCCTTTACTGGGTCTCCGCTCAAGAAGGTTTATGGCTGCCTTTGATAGAACAGAATTATCCATAAGGTTGGTGAGATGTGGGGAAAGGAATCCTTCAGGCCTCTGTATACCCAAGAAAATTTCCTTACTGTGACCTTGGGATTTTTTTCCTTTTTCTTTTTTTTTTTCCTTTTTCAAACAAGAATCTTCTAAACCCGTCCCTCTTCTCACTCTCAATTCACCTCAGTTTTACTTAAAACACTTTCTTTTTCATGAATGAAGATTGGAAGCATTTCATATTTTCTTCTTGAGCATGTGGGGCTTTAGCCAAACAATTGCCAATAATTTCAAATGAAAAATACTTAATGTGGGAAATAACACATAAAGAAGAATAAACATATTTTTCTGAGTTGCAGATCTCATTATCTCTCAGACCTATAATTTTAATTATTTCATGAACAGTTGTATTGATAGACTATCAGAATAATTTAATTTATCCAATAAAATGAAAATAGAATATACTGTTTGTTTTTTTTTTTTTTCTGTATCTTTATTTAACAGAGGGTTTGGAGCTATGAAAAATTTCTCCAGATGTATAATGCAGAAATTATTTCTGGGTGGATCAGGTTATGAATCAACCAGTTGTTTTTTTTTTTGTTTCAAAACAATTATGAACTTAAGCAGTGTAGTACTGAGATACGTAGCAATAGTATTTTGGGCAATGTATTCGGCACAGACTGTGTTCTCTATCTGTATTTATAGTTGTAAATGTGTACACTTCTGTTTATTTTTAAAAAATCAAGTAGAAAGTCTATATGTAGGTATCTTGGATCATAATTTTTTAACTTATATCTAAAAGGGATATGTATGCAGGTATGTAAATACACATATTCCACACAATTGCTTAAGTCTTCTTTATTTTCAAGTAGATTGCTAAATATTGATATATGTCTATAATATGAATGCTTGTAATCCATAAAAGGATTTAAATACATATCTTTTTTATAAGGGTATTAAAATGCCAGTATTAGTGACTCTTTAAATAACAGAATTTCTAGAATTCATAATGCGCTGTATTCAGAAATCTGAAGTGGCAGAGATTTGTGTTTTGAAAAGGCTGTATTTCAAAAGGTTTTTAAAAAAAAAATAAAGTAGAGTTTAACATGGACTTGATCCAACTCCCAGGCAAGAAAAGGAACACACTCCCACCAACTTTAGTTGGGAACTCTAGATCAGACACCAGCTACAGATGAGGGGGTTTTTTTAGCTGCTATTAGACTGATTGGAAAATGAATGTGAAATAGAGATGATTGTGCAGACATTTGTTTACAGGAAATAACAAACTCGGTGGTTTAAGGGCACAGAGACTTAATGGCTTTGATGTAAGGGATCCAAGTTCCAGGCTCCTTGTTGCAGACCAGGTTCTGCTCTTGAAGCCTGTGCAACTTGTGCTTTTCTCATTGTTTTTGAAACAAACTGGAAAAGAAACTCCAAGGAGATGACTGCAAAAGTCATACTAAATCAAATTCATATAATGTACAGCTTTGAGAAATAAAATTTAAAAAGGAATATTGTGGAAAAATTGTAAGCTAATTTAAATTTGCTAGTATGGCTTTCTGTATTTGGCTTTCCTGAAATATATGTAAGTGTATATATGCATATATAGTAGATATTACATAGAATATGCCATTTGGATGAAAATTAGAAGAAGAATCTCAAATTTAAGAATTTTTGAATGTTTAGTTTTTCAGTGTTAATGCTTATTCCTTCTACTTAGTATACCAAAATCTCTATAGTATATTGGCTGTGAACTTTAAGTAAAGAATAATCTATCTAAGAAGAAATTACTGAACTATCACATTATAGGTGAATTTTGGCAAGTGTAACACTAAAACATAAATTTTTTGTCTTCGTCGGAGGTGATATGTCATCATCATTAAATATTCTGTCTTGTGAAAAGCATCAGGGCTTCTCCTCCTTCCATTTCCAAACATTGCCCGCAGCAAGTCCAGGACAATGTCTTTTTCCCTTAAACTTGACCACATTGTTCTTAATTTCTTCCCATGTTCCAGTGTCTTTTCCCTGCAATACATCCTTCATTTTCTCCCCTATAGTCTACCCTCACAATATCCTCAGTTTCTTGTTATGTTCTCTACCATCTATTATTTCGGTGTTGAAACTGGGGAGAGAGAACACTGAGGGGCTATTTTTCTTTTTTTGACTGCCTGGGTGACCACTGCCTTTCACAGACCAAGAACAGAATGTAAGACCTGGACTAGGGTCCCCCTTTTCTCACCATTTGGTGATTTTTGCCAAAGTTACAGGAACTTGCTGTTTTTGAGGACAAAGTTTGGTTTAAGTTAGGTGGTGAGTTTTAAATTTACTTTTGGCGGATGAACCAAGATGCACAGGAAAAAAAAAAAAAGGCTAAAAACATTGTCCCAAACTCTTTATTACCCCTTAATCCAAAATAATACATTTTTGAAAGCAGAGCTTATTTAAAATATGTCCACTACTTAGATATTGACCTTGTGACTTTTTTTAGGTTCAGCAGATAGATCGTGTAGTAGAAGTTGTGGAGGAAACTATTAAAGGTAAGCAACACACTTGAAATAATTGGAGCTAGTCTGACAGATGTAAGCATTAGCTAACAGAAGCACTGCTGTTCTGTTCTTTATCAACCTAAATGCTTGTTTTCTCCTCTGGCTGAACGTGTGGGCAATGAGATGCTTCTCCACGTATGCTTCATGTAAGTGGTAATTTCAGAGATCTTTTCTGGCAGGAGCTCTGTGGCCTGTTGGGTTCATAAGTAAGTGATACCGGGGAGACTTCATTTAAGTTGCATCGATGTAGGTGGGTGTAGAGTATTGCTTAAGGTTTCTGTGCTCTCTTGATTCAGTGCTGTATCTCTGCTTTCTTACGTTTAGTCCTCTCGGGTTTTCTTCTTTTCAGATGTTTTGGCTCGCTTCCTTGAGCTTTCCTTAGCAGGACAGATAAATTATCCACTGGTTTAATGTTCTTTTGTAACTGTGTTCCTTGTTCTCTCTGGCCGTGTTCATGTGTGTGTACACACAGTACTCTGTAGTGAAGAGGGGAAAAGGCAGCATTGTTTCTGCAGCCTGACTAGTAAACATTTGCTATTAAATAAATATATTTGTCTGGGTCTTTCTGGGTTACCTAAGTTTGTCTCCATTACTTATCAGGCCATAAAAATTACTGTTCCATGAAGCTTTAAATTACAAGGTTTAGTTTAATTGGCTGTACTTTCAATATAAACAAGTGTCTGGTCCACAAGACATTGCCTGTGACTTTAATGCTGGAGTATGGTGTTTTTGAAGTACAATATGAAAGTGTAAAAACAGCTCAAAATTTTAAAAGGAAAAAAAAAAGGTTTCTATCAAGGAATTGCGTAGTGTGGTGTAAGGCTTCTAAAATTTTTGGTTTGAAGGTCTTAAGATTTCATATTACTACGAATGCTTTCAAAAATGAAACATGTACTCCTATGTACTCCCAACCAAAACCTTTCCCAGTTTGTCCCTACCTTATGCTATCCGTTTTGGGTGGGAGAGTTGGAGGGGATGGTACAACTTACTGTACTATACAAAGAGGAAATATATTCAATGTATTCATATTTGTTATTAAACACAGCAAACTGTTTTCCCAGAAACATAGTGGTGTTTATGACAATGTGTTGGAGATAAGGATGCTTCATGATTTTTATAACAACACAGCATTTCAGATCCCTATCTGATTTTCCTGAATTTTAATTATTCTTAAGGGAGTAAGATGTAACCTGGGTCAGCATGTCCTCCTTTTACAAAAAATGGCCTTTGTAATATTTATACTGACTCCAGACATTACTGCTTTTTCAGAAACAGAGTTACTCAGGTTATTGTGACTGAATATTATATGACTAGAAAAGTCACAATCTAGTAGCGGTTATTAAAGTCATGCTTTTCGTTGACTTGAGTTCAAGATAGCATTTTACATATTGATATAATTCTGGAAAATAATGTTAAGGAACATTTAAATTAAAAGGGGGAATTTTGGGAAAGATTTTTGTTCCTTTCTAGCTTACTAGAAGCAATTTGAATAAAAAGGAGTAAGCGGGCTCCTGAATTCCATACATAGTGCCAGTTCCTTCAGGTATTTCTAAATAGGTAATGGAACACAGGATTTCTGAAGTTTTATTGGGAAAAAAAAAAGTGAACAAAAATGGCTCCACAGTGTGAGAAAGAGACATGGACGTAACGGAGAGAGTCCAACAACGGTCAACGAAGAGGGTTGAGGGACTGAGGCTGCACATCTCCCCTGTGAGGAAAGGCTGAGAGAGCTGGGACTGTTCAGCCTGGAGAAAGGAAGACTCAGTGTGCTTAATACACACATCAATGTGTATTAAATACCTGAAGGGAGGGTGCAAAGAGAACAGAAGAACCAGTGGTGCTCAATGACAGGACAAGAGACAGTGGGCACGGACTGACACACTAGAGGTTCCTTCTGAACATCAGGAAACGCTTTTTGGCTGTGAGGGTGACCAAGCACCGGCACAGGTTGCCCATGGAGGTTGTAGAGTCTCCATCCCTGGATGTATTCAAAAACCGTCTCAACATGGTCCTGGGCAACTGGATATAAGTGGCTCTGCTTGAGTGTGGGGATTGGACAAGATGACCTCCAGAGGTAACCCTTTTGTGAAAACAGAATTTCAATTGGAAAGAGAATCAACAAATTGACAGGGGACATAGCCTATGATAATGTCTTACTTTTGCAAAAACCAACCATAAAAATAGATTTACCTGTAATCATACTTTTTTTCATTTAAATTTCTTTAAATAAAAGGCATTAATTTATGTATTTGGGAATCACCTTCAACTAATAGTAGAAGAATGTGAAGCTCTTCTTGACTGTGTTTTATGAAAGAGTGTAACCAGGAACTTTCATTATCTGAGTGAAGTAAAATACTATAGATAAACCAGACTGTTAAGAATATTTTATACTGTGAAATAGATATATGGTAGAAGATTAAATTAATGTATGTAAACCCAAATGAAACATAACCCCCTGTCTTCATAAGTCTACATCATTTCAGTAACTTCTGGAGCTGCAAGTGGGTTCAGGAGGCAGAGGTGGTGCGGGACAGGGGATTAAATACAAATTCTGAATTCAGAGCCAGCTGATATTAGTGAGTTTTAAGCTGGATATCTGTCATAGTTGTATGATATAATTATCTTTACCTATTTTTAAAGAAGAAAATCAAGAGGTTGTATGGGTGGTATACCCTTGTGTCACTATGTATGTAGATTGAAAGTTTAAAAAATGTTTTGACTATTTAAATTGAGTAAGTTTAAACTGCATTGCGTCTGCGCTCTGTAGTTGTTGTCCCTGTAGTTGTTGTCTCAATTCAGTTGGCCTAACTGAATTGTCCTGATTTTCTGTCCAGATTCCAAGGTGATTATCCTAGTTGCCAGCTTTAAGTCATCCTCTTTCTTAATGGATACCTTAGGTTTTTCTTTGATGCTTGAATTTTGTAGTGTGCAGCCTACAAAGAGGAAAACGTTGTAAAAAGAATTTGCCTCCTTTCCCGCTCCTTTTTTTTTTTTGCCCCCAATAAAATGACTCCCCTATTGGAATTGGTTGAAAGCTTACTGTACTTCCAAAGAAAATTACATTCTTTGAATTATTTAGAACTGTATATGTATAGCTTTATTTCTCAGTCTTAAGGATATTGTCAGGAACTCTTCAGAGCAGTGTCATTCTGCTGGTTCAAGAGATGGTTTTGAGAGGTAGATCTTTATGGTGGTCTTTAACTCTTCTGTCTGAAAACAGCATAATTTCCAGTTCTGAGCTCTCCATCGAGATAATTCTCATAAACACTTTTTATATGACTGAATCTTTTTGTCCTTCTTCATCAGAAAATGGAAAAGTAGGATACTTGTGTTTATTATTGCATTAACAGCCTAAAGAGACACAGAATTTTTAAGAGACCCTGTGATGTCTCATTTTTATCTCACCCTGACTTTTATCATGAGCCTTATGCAACTCCAAAATTTCCTAATCGTCAGGTAAATTATCAGATAAACTGTTACTTCCAGAAGCAATCTTTAATAACTGTGCAGTATTTCTATGCAGGTCATGTCTGATTAGTACTGTGTCCCAAGATGTATTTTAACTAGAGGCTTATTCAGCTACTTTTACAATGATATTGTAACCTAAAATCTGAAACCTCTATACTGCCTACTAGAAGCTATACAAAGTAATTTAATCTCGGCCTCAGAATTAGGTTTCTCAGTGACAGCCACAATCATGCAGCCAGAGCGTGTCAGCCTTCCTGATACATAGAACAGTTTCATCATGCAAGGCTCTAATTTAATAGTTTAGTAAACCTTGCTTCGTCTGCACATATCCCAAATTCTAAGACTGGATTACAACAATTTTTACGTCATCGGGGCACCCAGTTCCACTCATGTTACTTAGTTTCCCAGTAATATGTTATGATGACATAGTATGTTAGGAGAGTATTGCTAAGGATTTGCAATGTCTGTGAGCTAGGAGAAAACAGGGGCATAATTGATGTATGTTCCATCATTAAGTACAATTCCTGTACATAATTTAAAAGCTGTTTTGGCTGATCAGTCTCTGTAGCATGCCACAGTAAGATGACGATTTGTCTGACGGGAACCACAGAATGTCTTTATGGTGATGGCTCAAGTCAGCATTTTATGAACCACTTTTAAAAGCTGTCTTTTAAAAAAAGTACTCTGTGTGTACAAGCTTGGATATAAACAGTTTACAGTAGGCAAGATAATACATTTGTTCTGTAACTTAAAGGAGAAATTTTAACCACTTAATGTAGAAATTCTTCTTGGTTTTTAATTCTGGTCTTCAGAGATTTGGATCTTTCCTCCCTTTCTAGACTTGCTAGTTCTCAAATCCCACGTTATTAAAGCTTTCTGGGGATGGGAGGCATGGAACCAGAGTATTTGTGTACAATCTGCTTTTAGCTTAGGCCTTAGGGAGATGAGGGACACAGGTTGAATTGAGTTTAGTCCATATTGTGTCTGTCTAATGCTTTCACAAAACATAGTTTTACAATGGGTCATTAGACTTGATTGTAAAAAACAACCAAAGGAAATTACTTCAGGGTTGAGCCTTTTATACTTCACATAACCTTTCTTGGTTTCAGTCACGTTGACCTGTCTGGTGAAGCTGCCCATCCATTCCCAGTTTAAACATTAACTGATATTTACTAACTGTTAAGTTCTCCTCATGTGGTTAGTAATTATGGGCTATGCATGGTTGCAGTGTCAGTCTGTATGAAAATGAGCAGAGAAATAGTACCTGTATTATATATAGACTAAAGTGTAGAATTTATGCTTGATTTGCCTACCTTAGAGTGAGTGTGTGGGTGTATATATGTATGTATATGAATGATAGCATATTAAATAGTATTTGTGTGTGGTGTTTGATTTCATTGTTATTTGCTGATAACAGTAGATAAAATGGTCTCTTTTCAGCTTCTGTGGTCGTGGGCAGAATAGCCTTGACTTAAGAAACTGATGACAAGCCAAATGAAGAATAAAAATTGGAGGAGTCAAGAGTTCCTTTTTGAGGAAAAGTATCATTTGGCTCCCAGTCAGGAAACCGAGTGTTTGTGCCGAATTGCAGCTTGAGGAGGGTCAGAGGGAGCGTGGTGGCCTCACTGAGTCCCTGTTTCTGTGTCCTTTGAAAGGGCATAGAAAGGGGGGACAGCTTTGGATGGGCCATTTTATTTATTTCACGATGTGGTGGGTTGACCTTGGCTGACTGCTGTACCCCCCACCCAGCTGCTCTCTTGCTCCCCCTCCTCCACAAGACAGGGGAGACAATAAGATGGAAAAGCTCACGGGTCACGACAAGGACAGGGAGATCACTTACCAATTACCGTCATGGGCTAAACAGACTCGACTTGGGGAAAATTAATTTAATTTATTGCTGGTTAAAAATAGAGTGGGATGGTGAGAAACAAGTAGAAAACTAAAACTACCTTCCCTCCTTCTTCCCAGACTCAGCTTCGCTCCTTCATCCCTGACTCCTCTACTCCTGAGTGGAGCAGGGCAATGGGGAATGAGGGCTGTGATCAGCCCACAACAGCTTCTCCTGGCCGTTCCTGCCTTCCCATGCTCTTCCCCACCAGCCTGGGGCCTTCCCATGGGCTGCAGTCCTCCAAGAACTGCTCCAGCGTGGGCCCCCCATGGACTTGGTGCAGCTACTGACAGAAGCCCTGCTCTGGCGTGGTCCTCCAAAGGCCACAGGGGGATGGTGACCTGCTTCACCTTGATCTCCTCCAGGGGATGCAGGGGAACGTCTGCTGGTGTCCCTGCAGCACCTCGGCCCCCTTCTCTCATCTTGG
Source organism: Arenaria interpres (assembly GCA_013399435.1). Classification (NCBI taxonomy): domain Eukaryota; kingdom Metazoa; phylum Chordata; class Aves; order Charadriiformes; family Scolopacidae; genus Arenaria; species Arenaria interpres. Next base: position 119,485 of record VXAK01015320.1, read on the forward strand.
TGCTGGCAGGACTGTTTTTGCCAGCAGGGTTTTGCCCTTTTCTGACCCAAGCTTTCCCTGAGGCCCCTGCCCGTGGCTTTGGGGCTCGGCCCTGCCCTGAGGTGGGTTGGTTGGAACAGGCTGCTCCTCACAGGGGCCACCCCTGCAGCCCCCTCGCCACAGACACTCTATGAACACCACTGCAACCGCAAGGGTGTTTCTAGGGAGTAGAATTGGCTTTTTATCTGAAATTATTGAAAAGTAAAGATATTACTGGCAAAAAATTATGCAAGGGGCCAGCAGGTTGAGGGAGGTGATGCTGCCTCTCTGCTGTGGTGAGACCCCACCTGGAGTAGTGCGTCCAGCCCTGGAGCCTCAGCACAGGAAGGACATGGACCTGTTGGAATGGGGCCAGAGGAGGGCCACGAAGATGATCAGAGGGCTGGAACAGCTCTCCTGTGGGAGGCTGAGAGAGTTAGGATTGTTTAGTCGGGAGAAGAGAAGGCTCCAAGGAGACCTTATAGCAGCCTTCCAAGTACCTAAAGTGGGCCTACAGGGGACATGGGGAGGGATTCTTTATCAGGGGATGTAGTGGTCGGATGAGGGGTAATGGTTTTAAACTGAAAGAGGAGAGATTTACATTACATATCAGGAAGAAACTCTTTCCTGTGAGGGTGGTGAGACACTGGAACAGGTTGCCCAGAGAAGCCGGGGATGCCCCATCCCTGGGGGTGTTCAAGGCCAGGCTGGATGGGGCTTTGAACAACCTGGTCTGGTGGGAGGTGTCCCTGCCCATGGCAGAGGGGGTGGAACTTGATGATTTTTAAGGTCCCTTCCAACCTGAACCATTCTGTGATATGTATTTGACAGACTAAAGGAGGTGGGGGGGTTGAAATTGGGTTTTCAGTAGGCAATGTACAGAACTACAGATTGTCAGTAACTTGGTGAAATGACCATGGTTAAAACATTCAGCATCACCCATTTGTTACGGATTAAGCGCTGAAGTTAACAGCATAATATACTAAATGTCACCTCCTGCCCCTTTCTTGTGTCCCTGGATTGGAAATTTTGGAGCTATTCCCATTTAAACAAGAATAATTATAGATTTTTATCTATAATTATAGATTTTAATCTAAGAAAACGGATCTACGTGTGGAAAGAGCATCATTACTGAAAGCAGTAGCATTTTGGGGTTTTTTTTCCATTGATTTGTGAACAACTTTGACAGCAAGGATTGGCTTTATGAAGGACCTGACTTGACGGTATCCCGCCTTATTGGTTTTAAATGAAGGGGCTGCCGTTCAGCCGGAGGCTTCAGCGAGGACACCGGGTTGCGTTTAGATTGCCCGTTTCTGACCGTTTAGGAAAAGTGTGATGTACTGAAGGAATGAGTTCAAAATAGTAATGCCGTTATCTGTGCCAGTATCAGTTCTGGGAGTTTAGCTTTGTAGACTGTAATTTAAAGAAAACAATAGAGCACAATGAGGAATATATATAGTAATTGAGGAGAAACTACTTCTGCAAAGACAGATTTTAATTGCTGTTGTAAAACATCAGTAATCATGGGCTCAAGAGAAAAATCTTGTCTGTGGGGGCAACAGATTTCCATTGCCATAAATCGATTTCTCTTCTCACACCAAAGTTTATTGCGGTTTTTGCTGTGCCTGTTGAAATGATTTTGGGCATGCAGTGACTATTAGGTGTGTGAGGCAATCCAGGATTTTAGGTGGGTTTCGTAATTATTTTTCTCAATGTAGTTATTTAACTGATTTGCTTTAGAAAACTGTTAGGACTGACTATCCCTGTTATGACTGTCATTGTTACAACTTGAATTTAGTTCACAGAAACTGAATAGGAGATAAATAGTGCTGCAGAAGAAGAAAACAAGTAGTGGGGGGGAAACAAATTGAAAATCTTAAAAGAAAAACTGTGATTGCTTATTGTCTAAATGAGCCTGTGATATGCATGGATAAGATGACTTTTCTTCCAGACCGGTATGTGCTCTTTTCCACACATTCAATGAATGACCATCTTAGAGCATCCTTGTTTTTCTGTTTTGTTCACATCGGTTACACTCAGCTGGACTTAGCTCTGTTAGAGCATCCTCATGGCTGGTAAATGCAAAGAGTACCTTGTTCAAACCAGTGTAAATTTAGTTAGACTTAGAAGAGTGCAAATAGATGGCAAAAGAGTAGAGATGAAAGTAAAACCTTGCTTTTTCAGGTTTTGCAGTGGTAGGTTCAGCTCAGCATTTAAGTCTAAGGCTAAATTTGTTCTCTTCATCCTGCACACCCCAAAACATTAGGCAAATCACTTGTACTGCTGTTCTGAAAATCCACCCTTCAGCATTTCCCTTCCTCAGAACACAGCCTGTTTCATCTGATTCAAAACTTCTTTTCCTTGAAATTTACTATCCAGAACCTCCTGAGGTTTTGAGCAGCATCCTTTATCCTGATCCAATGCGGTGCTTCACAGAGAGGTGAGGACAGAGGGTCAGGGGAGCTCTTCCTGTAGCTGATTCCTAGTGTTGTCCTTCTGAGCTGTCGAACTGTAGGCAGCGTTTTGAGTTCACAGCAGATTAACGTTTAGTCACTATTTCAGGAAGACAATAACATCACATGATCTTAAAGTAAGTAGGGTGAAGCTATTGAATTCTAAAAAAAAAAATAATAAAATACAGTGCCTTAACAGGCATTTCAAGAGGAAAATACTGTGGATATGTCAAAAATGTTCTTGAATACTTACACATACACTCTTAATTTAATTTATGAAATTTTTGTATGAACAGTAATGCCTTGTTCATAGTTATCTCCTTTTCTGTTTTACTTGTGGCACTCTACTGTTTTAGTGCTTGCAGATACTGTTACAATTGAAGGATACATTGGAGAAATACCAAGAATAAAGAGGTATTGTATGTTTAACGGAGAGAAAGGGGTGTATGAATTTTAGCAATCTGGGCCACCTTCAGAGCTTTTTTCTGAAGTTTTGAACTTCCTCACTATATTTAATGTCTTGCTTTTGAAACTAAATAAAATGAATTTTAAAATGTCCCTTTCTTCACCCATGAGACACATTCTGGAGTCTTCAGAAACAGAATTGTTGTTGGGTGCTAATTCCAAGTGCAAGGCATATATTTCAAGCTAGTAACGTATGTGCTGTATGCTTGGTAATACATGCACCTTTCTCTGAAGCTTTTTCTGAGTTGCTATAGGGTGGAAGGCAATCTTCTTATGAAAGAAGAGACTGTGTCAAACATACCACCCACTATCAGAAACCTGATGGGACTGGTTGCCTTGCCCAGGGCATGCATTTTCCTGTGATGCTGTGACACACAGAGAAAAGATCAGCAATTCTGACAGCATTAATCTGAATTCTTTCCTGTCTTGTAATGGACCCAGTTCCTGCCTACCAGTTGAAGGAGTTTGGCTGTTACACAACATCCCCACCTTTGCTGATATGAGGAGGATTAATTGATATTAGTTGCTTGGCCAGGAGCAGGGCACGTCTCTTCCAGTTAAATTTGGCTTTTCTTTGCTCCCTGTATTTACATGAGCCAGGAAATCCCACTGATGACACTCAGGGATGCCTTCGCTACATAGCTAACGTGCTGCCGGCCAGCTGGGGTTGGTTTGGGTGAGAGCATTCGCACAGCAAAGCCCGAAGCCAAATAGTGTCCTGGTTATTTCTGCACTTGTGTGTGTCTGGCAGCATGTGATTGCTCTGGGGAGCTGGGGGATTCCTTTGCAATCAGTCATGTCTGCTGTGGGACAGCTTGTTTGTGCTGCGGGGCAGGGAGAAAAGATGGGAGAGGAGCTTAGGGTCTGCCCTTGCTGCACGTGGGCAGCTTCCATCAGAGGTAGACCTCTAAGCCTGCCCGTCCACTGCGAGTTCAGCATTTAATGCGCTTCCAAACTGAAGAGGTGTGGACTCAAGCATGAGCAACAGCCCAGGCTAGCTGTACAGTGTGTCAGGCAATTTGTGTTGCATCCTTACATTTCAGATGTTATTTTTTCCTGTTAGTCCTGCCAGAGATCCAAAATAACTTGTTTAAAAGGTTGTTTTTACCCAGTAGTTGCAGAGTTAGAAGAATGTAACTCCGGAAATAAATCCCATATTAAAGTTTTGTAATAGCTCCTGATTTTCCTCTTCTGCCTTTACACATAATTTTTTTATTTGATCTTCTTAGGCCTTCTTTTCTCTTTATTATTTTCTTGACTGTTTTTGTTAAGTTTTCTATTTCTTTTCACCTTTTATACTTACCTGATGCTCCTTTCAATCTATCACTGCTTTTGCTGCTTCTTTACATTTCTTCCTTTTGTTTTTCTTTGGATAAATTAGCTACTTTGTTTTCCCTTCATATGGCCTTGCCTTCCTTAACTACCCTGCTCCCGTGTGCCATTTTTTCCAGTGTTAGCCTTAAGGAAAGGAAGCTCTGTATTCATTAAGAAATGAGTAATGGTGGAAGGAAATGTGTGCAAGTGTACATGAAATAGTGCTTAATCCTTTTCCCTGAAGGTACTGGAGAAGATCAGACAGGTTGGTGAGAGACAACTGAGAAGTACAGAATGGTACATTGACAGCCTTGTTGTGAGGAAAGAAGTCTTTCAGGAAATGGTGAATAACCTCTAAGTATAATGATGTAACTGGGAAAGGGAAAGAAGGGGTAATAGAACAAGCTGAAAACAATAGAAATTGTTGCTGCCAAGGCTGGAGTTTCCTGCATCTTTGAGGATTTTCTTTAAGCTCGTGTTTTCAAGCTGCTTGAGGTATCTGCGCTGAACTTTGAAGCGAACAGCTAAGAAATCCTGCTCCGTGTCTGGCTGGGAGTTGTGTTTCAGTGGCACGCTGTGTAGCACATAGGGGTGTGTAGGGATGGGGAGGGTCCCTCAGTGGATGTCCTCTTCCATCTTTCAAGCAGTTACTATTTCCCAGCAGCTACTGAGGGGTGCCAGCCTATGGACTGAGTGAAGCTGATTATTTTTTGAAATACTTTAGGTCTATTAATATCCGATTGCTGTTTGCAACACTGACAGGCAGTTGTTAAAGCTAACTAAAGATGACTAACCAGGCCACTTCCTCCTCACTTATCCTTGTATCAAACTAGTAAAATACCAGTTCAAATTGAATCTCTTTGCTCTAGTAACATTAACATGCTTCTGTGGGTCCAGGTCACAGGGGTCTGACAATAACCTGAGGTTCACAGTACATTTAATGGTGTTTTAAACTTAGGGCAAAGAAATTCAATTACGTGTTCTCTTCAAATATTTGTATTTCAAGATCAAGCATTCCATATCATAGTCCTGAAGCACATACATCTACGATTGGAGGTATATGTACATGACATTAATATTATGTTACTTTTTGTGTATCCTTTTTAACCAGTGAAAATAAATGCCCTGAAAATTATTTTGTTCTGCACACTGGTTTATCAGACACATTTAAAAGCCCTTTTTTAGACTAACAACAGGATTTAATATTCTGATTAATTCATTCCAACTTCATCCTCTCTGCTAACAATGCCAAGTAATGTGAATTGTGTCTACTTACTTGTATGTAAAGATGAGTTTAATTTTAAATAGTTCCAAAACCTAGAGAGCTATGATTCATTTTAAGCTGATTCTAGCTTGATTTCATTTACACTTGCTATGAGCGATTCTGCTGCGTAAGCTTCCTCACTGGACTTGGTTAGTGCTACTGTTGTGTTGTAATCTGCATTAATTATCTATTAATTAGTGGAAAACTGCTCTGAAGCATGACCTAAACCACTAATTAACCTTTTCAGGTTTGGGTTTTTTTTTTAGTAGAATTTTGTCTGCTGGTAGACTATGTGGAAGTAGAAAAGTTATCTTTGTGGGAGAAGAGGTTTATAGGACTAGAACGTTCAGGCTATCAAATATAACCTGCCTAGATCTGTTTGTCATTAAACTGTATTTCAAAGCTTGCATTTTCCAGTGAGCCATCAAAAAAGAGCAGGTTTTGTTTGATATCTGAGATGGAGCGCTCACGGTTATGGAAGTAGAGGTGTGATTAACTCCATTTTCAAAAATGTTGTACCAAACTTTAAAAAAAATAAAAAAAGCAAACAAACAAAAAAGGCTTCTTTTAAGTTTGGGACACCTGCTTGTTTTGCTTATTTAAGTTGTTATCCAACCTGTGAAGTCAGAGAGAATGTAACTTAATCAGATAAAATGCTTTAGAAGTAAAACTTGATCGCAGTGTTTTGCCCCATTCTAATTCTAAGCTTTGAAAGGAGGTCATAAATGAGATTTAAAATTACTGCTTTTTCTGTTATGCTTGATGTTGGTGTGGGCTTAATAATGCTGGTTAGGCAGTTTAAAAAAAAATGTTGCTTAGTCTTATTGAAGATGACAAAATATTTATTAAGTTTTCTTGAAATAAGTATGGGGAAAAAGGATCTACAGCATGTGAAAAAGTATGATTCAGTGTTTATCAAGTTATGTTTTATTAATAGCAACAATGCTGTAAACAGATGCTTTAGTGATTACTTAAAATGAAACAAAAATAGTCCTTGTATGGAGTAGGGGAAAAAGGATTTAAGGTCACGAGTACTGTAACTGAGGTTTGTGTGCCTGCAGCACAAATTGCTGTAGTTGGACACGCATGTGCTCCTTGCCTTCTGGAAGCATTAAACTCCCTGCTAAAATTTATCTCCCAGTACTGCTTTTTTTTTTTTTAGTCCTCTGGTGTCTGGAGTGAAAAGTATTGGGATGTTATTGTTCTTGAGCACCACACGGGTTTTGTGAGCCTCATATTAACTTAAGCTTTAGTGTCATTCAGTAGGAATATGGGTAAAAACTGTGGCCGTGCTATATATGAAAATAAGCTGCCATATCTGATTGCCAGGACATAGATTTCCTGAGCTTGGGCGCGGGGTTGGGGTGGGTGTTAATGTTCAGTGCATCATGTGTGAGGTGGTCAGGGGTTTCTTTCCTGATTTAAAGCGGTCTCTGAAGGTATGAGAGGCTTGGTCTTATGCTCTCTCTGAGTTATATTCTGTGTGAAAGTGTCCTAAGTTGTTGGGGTTTTTTTCTAATGTATATGGTAACCTGCCTAACATCTGAAAGACAAAGATCGGTGAGAAGGTAGAAGTGGTATTTCTGGTAAACAAGATTTCCTAGACTACCACAGTGTTTATTATTTTTCCTGTTTTCCTAAGAAAACATGGATTGTAAAGTTTTGCCTCCTGTACAGGTCTGTCATTGTTTCCATTTCCCTCCCTCTTACTAGTTTGTACTGCTCTGACACATTTCAAACAGATTTGTGAAAGTTTTGTAGTCTAAAGGATACTCTTTTTCCCGAAGTTCCATGAAAAAGTTTGTCTCTTTGATCGGTGCTTCCAGTATGAGGAAGGGGGAGGGCATGAGCTGAATTTTTATTAGAGAGCGGTTAATTCACATGGCTGTTTGTTGTGAGGGTGCAACATTCAGAGGAGATTAAGCTCCACTGATTCTACCCTCTGAGATACTACATGGGGATGGGGCAAGGGTTTTTTGGTTGTTTGTTGTTTTTTTGTTTTGTTTTTTTTTTTGTGGTTTGTTGGTTTGGTTTTTGTTTTTTGAACTTCAGAATGGTGGCTTCACCCCAGTTCCAAATGTATGAAGTTTAGATTTTGGGTAGCTTGTTGTTATGTTGTTAATCCCAATTGTTTTAAGAATACTGTGAATTGCTCCACTCTGTTTTCAGCCATAAAACCAAGTACAGTTTTACTATGGCAATGCAATTGAATATTTTAAAAATGAATAAAACTGGTTTATTCCAAATAAACCACAGTATTAGGAAACAGAAAAAGGAATGTTCTCTGCTTCTCGTTTATTTCTTATGCCTACCATAATGCAATCACTTTTGTTACACAAGTAAATAAAATGGTGCCATGCTTGCAACTCCTTAATGAAGCATTAGATTAGAAAATAACTGATTGTATTGTGAGACAAAGATATTGCTGTTACTGTCATGAAAAGGTAGAAGTGAATAATTTGGCAAATGTTAATAGCACCATTACCATATTACTAAATTCACAGCAGGATGTAATGAAATTTTTGTCAAATGCAACTGCAAAAATAATGCCTTTTTAATTCCTTTTGATGTTATAATGTCTCCTTTTAGTATTAACCATTATGGTATCAGTCCTGCTCATTTCTTCATTAGATCACATTTTTGTTTGAGAATTTTTATGTATTTTAAAAAACCTGAGAAAGATGGTATGCCAGAAGTAGTTCTTTATTTCTGGGTTGTTGTTGCCATATCACAGAAATTAATTCAGAGTATGAATGTGTCCTGCTTCCAACCAGGTTAGGGTTAATTTTTTCAAGCCCGCATGGTTTTTTGTTGCTAGTTGAGGCTAAATCATGACAGAATGCCAAATTATTAAAAAGTTTATTAATGACTCCTCAAAACAGTTAGTGGAGAAAGACTTTGATGGATGAATTAGTTTCGTAAATAGCTGTTGGTAGTGTAAGTGAGGAGATCTGGTTGAACATGGTTCTTGATTGATCTGGATTGGTTATGTGCTTTGCTGTGCTGGATATAGCTCAACTAGTACTTCTTAGTTTCGTGCTTTCCTTTCACCCCCCTCCCCTTCTAGGGTAAGTTTATTTTTTCTTTCCTGAAATATTTGACAGATTGTAGCTGTAGTTTCATGTACTNTTAATGACTCCTCAAAACAGTTAGTGGAGAAAGACTTTGATGGATGAATTAGTTTCGTAAATAGCTGTTGGTAGTGTAAGTGAGGAGATCTGGTTGAACATGGTTCTTGATTGATCTGGATTGGTTATGTGCTTTGCTGTGCTGGATATAGCTCAACTAGTACTTCTTAGTTTCGTGCTTTCCTTTCACCCCCCTCCCCTTCCAGGGTAAGTTTTTTTTTTTTTTCTTTCCTGAAATATTTGACAGATTGTAGCTGTAGTTTCATGTACTGTCAAAGAGTTTTCCAACTTCAACAAATACATACTTTCTCACTTTCCTCCAAGTAGTGGTTACTTTCTACCTCTTTTTAGGTATCTAGCATTAGCTTTCCCTCGCTGTCTCTTACCTGCCTGTTCTAGGCTTTGTGGAATAAATGATACAAGTCTTGTGTTTGTAACTTGGGCACATTTTATACTACCTATTACAGTAACATGCACTTAATTTTTTTTAATTCTTCATTGTTAAATCTTGCTTCTGAATATTAGCGAACCCTGTCATTTGTGCTCTTTAAATATAGGCCTTGATGTGTTATGACTGATGTACTGTTGTAGGCACTTGGTGATAGTATTTCTGTTTTACTCTCTGAATATTACTGGCTTCAGAAAAGGAGTTGTGAGGCAGTTTTCTCACCTGCAGTCTCCTTGGTGCGAGAAATATGCATAAATCTTGGTAGTCAGCATATCCATGAACATGTTATCGGGATACGCTTCACAGTGCTTTCCCTCAGACTTGTCATTTAGCTTCAACTGAAATGTGTTGGTTCTCCATACAATAAGCTAAATATTTATTTGTTGCCTATTAATTTAGGTTTGAATGAAATTTTGGGGGAAAATATTTTAGTTCTGCCATACGACTTGTTTAAATATTGCTATGTTGATATTTGCTTGAGAATCTGAAAATGAAGCTGCTTAGATCATTTTAATTGAATAAAACAGAAAATGCAAGTGTGAAAAGATAATTGGGTGAAATAATTTGTTCATTTTAACATGATTTATTTTACCTGTCAGTGTCTCTTTTGAAATGCTCCAGCTGGTGGAATTACATTATTACATCTCATTCTCATTTTCAATCTTTGAAGTATAAACACTACTTCTGAAGAACAGCAAATAAAAACAAATATGATGGGACTTGTGCTTTGTATTGACTGCATTTTTGTGCTTCGTTTGAAGGTCATTCTGTGAGACTGCTGGGTCAGAAAAAGGATAATGGAAAGCGTTTGGGGGGAGCACGACTGGATTTGCCAAAGATTAGGAAGAATCCACTGATAGAAATCATTTCCATCAATACAGGGTAAGAATCTTCCAAACTTATGAAATATTCAGTACTGCCGAGAAATTCCATTTATCTCTTTCTGCAGGCCTGGTGTGTTACTCCTAAGTTACACAGAGGGAAGCAGGGTGACCACTTTTAAATAGTAAAAGATTTTAAAGGCATTTTTCTGGAAAATAAATCACTGCTTATTTGGGTACAAGCCCTGCTCCCCTGTACAAGCTGCGTACAATCATGCGATCCTCTTTGTAAGTTCATCTCACTCTTTCTCCCCCCAAAAAAGCATAAGAAAATTGGAGGAGAAAAAACCATTTAGAGGTTGTTTTTTTTTTTTTCTGAGCTCTTTTGATTTTTAAGAAGGCAGTTCAGCAATATCATTAGTAACTCATTAAGATCTGTAAGCTCCTGATTGTCAGCCCAGATGTATCAGGGGCTGAATTAGATCTAGTTATTTGCTTCTTGCCCCGCTAATCTGTTTGTAAAGAGTTATTATGCTTACATTTAAGTCTTTTCTTTGTTTGAATAAGCTACCCTCTGCCTATCAAGCAACTCTGGATGCGGATTTCTCCGTAAGACTGCCAGTATTTTTCTGTTCCGTATTTCTACTTTGAGGAATTGTAGTTTAATCTTCCTTTCCTTGATCTTTCCTTTTCTAAACTCCACTTGGTCATCTCCCCTTGGTCAGTTTCCTAAGAAAAATTGACACAGAACAAACCCACACAGATCCTCTTCTGACTTTCCCATCTTCTCTGACCTATGTAGTGATTTCCCAGGTGGTAAAATATAAAATGCATTGCTCTGGGCATCCCAGATAGGTGTAAACTTACTGCCTGGAGAAAAAGAAAAGTGGTAGATCTTAGCTCTCTCTGTTTTGAGTTTAGTCTAGCACTTTCATAAACATCTCATAAAAAAGTTTTCTACTCTCCTCCATCTCTCTTACTTCCTTGGCTTAAGTAATCTTGCCTCTGTAATTTGCTCTAAAAAGTAGTGTGCTATTTAGGTCAGAATACTAATTCAAGGCATAGTGTGGTTACTTTTTCTCTTCCTCTGACTTACGGTAAATGTATGGGATAACATTTTGTCATGTTGCTGACTTAGAATACCTTTTTAAATGCAGTTTGATGCACTGATTTTTTTCTTGAAGTCAGGATATGAGCTCTTCTGGTGCAGTTACTCTCTGTGGTTTAATTTTTTTCCCTTACTGTCATTCCTGTCAACATCTTATTTGTGCCCATGTGATCAAAATCCTTTCTGTGCTTACAAATAAGCAAAGCATTCTTTTACATTTGGTTCTGAGTTTCAGATGGTATAAATTTTTCTTTTCCTTTAGTACTTATCACAATCTACTCTTGCAATACCTTTCTAGTTGTAAATGTTGTCAAGGATGTAAATTAATTGAGCCACAGTCTTGTTTACATGTCTTTTGATTTGTAGTAGTGCATTTAAGATGTCAAAATCTATTGCTCTTTCTAATACCAGTTTTTGGGTAGCCTAATTAGAGAGGTTAACACAATAAGGGAACTGCAGGGTATATACATTTGGCATTAGGTGTCTGATGAAAGAAATGTAATGTATTTTGAACATATGTATTTTCATACTGGGTTTTTAAAAAATATATTTCCTAAGTTGATCCAACTGCAGACAATTAACATCTTTTGAAGATATCACCTTTGGAAAACCTTTTATTTAGAACCTGATAGTTTACAAACACTAATTACTTTGCTTAGTAGTTATTGCATTTCTCAGCTCAATAGAATATGTATTTTATACAATAGATTAATTTAAAAACCTATTGTATAAACCACAAAAATATATTTATTTCATGGAGAATAAAGACACATAAGACCTGATGAGATCAGAGTATTCTGAAAACCTCAAGCAAACAAGTCAGTTGTATACATCTAACTAATGTCCCATTCTATGCTATATTGCATTCTCAGGGACTCCTGTATCTCTTTAAATACAGGTTATTGTGTTTTCATGTCCTTCTGTTCCCCTTCCCCGTCCCCAATGTCTTCCCAACTGTGTATTGCAGGTGACTTTTTTGTTTACTACTCCGGGTTTTGAAAACTAAAGCATAGCTTTAGAAAAGGTAACACTGCTCAGCACTCTGAAAATACTAAAACATAATCAGTGAAGATCAAGACACAGTACATGTTACTCACTGTGACTTGACTGTGTTCATTTTATCAGCTTTGCCTTAGTAGTCTGGCTATGGAAATTTTTGGTACCAACACCACGTTTGATCTGAGCTGTTTTCTTTGTGTAAAGACTGGAGAAAACTTTGAAGTTTAGGTTTTGGTACAGTGCTCTTTATTAAGAGGTGAATTTGGATCAGACTAGAAGGTCTTAAAATAGTAAGAAATGCTTTATTAAAAATAGTCAGTTGCTCTTTGGAAATACATTTGTCTGATGATGTTGACAGATAAGTGTCTGGGAGCAGCAAGAGCAGGGCTGCTCCATGAGGGAGGACAAGAAGGGACCAGAGGGTACGACCAGCACAGGCAGTGCCCGCACCATCAGGACACCCTGTGCCATGGGGCCTCAGCACAGGGGCAGAGCTGGGGGCTGGCAGTAGGGACCCATCAGCAGTCCCAGACAAGACAAATGATCGGCAAGGGCCTGATTCTCTCTAGGGGCTCCAGTCAGGATCCAAAGGAAATGAGCTGGAGACAGGATTGAGGAGAGGCCACATATAACACAGGTCTGAGGTCCATCCTGGAGACGAGCACGGGGCTGGAGGCAGGCATGGTATTTAAGCTCAAGCCAGGACTGGGGACACAAGCCTTAGCTTAACTGGGGCTCCTGGCCCAAAAGGGCCCCGGTGGAGACAGCACCTGAAGCTGGTCAGGTCAGTTAAGGCCTGATGGTGCCCACAGGGGTGTGACAGGTGGTGGTATATTACCATGTACACGTGGGGCTTAATGGACTCTTGGCCTTTTCTGTAATTCTGTGAGGGAAGAAAAAGATTCTTGGAGCATGTGTGTCCCTCAGCCCCACAGGACTTGAGTCTTTGATGGTCTACACTAACCCCTTTCCCTCTCCAGTAGTATGAATACCTTTATGTATGTGGGCACTTGCCAGCTGGAACCATTCTTCTGAGAATTCAGTAGGACCAGTTTATTTTCAGAAGTCTTCAAACATGCTGATTGTTAAGATACCTCTCATTCTCATACAACTGTGTCTCAGAATGTGGGTGCAATTGAAATGCAACACTGTAGAGTAAGATTTGTTTCTTAACTCCAGGTGAGTCCAATTCCCCTCAGTAATTTTGACTTGAGGCTTCTTGTTACTGATTCCTTCTTCTCTCAAACACGGAGGAGAAAAAATTTCTGTCCTGACAGGTCTGTTCTTGTATAACTGTGGACTTTTTCCTTACTTGCCCATGCACAAATGCATGCCTACATACGCACACATCCCTCTGTGTGTGTTTTACCCAGACAGCTTCTGTACCTGAGCTTCCTTAGTTGTTCCTTTGCATGAATCAAGTAGCATATTTGTCCCTAAAAAGGTGTTGCTGTGCCCTTAGAGGAACCTGCATCTTGTTCAATGTTCGGCTTTTTTTTGGAAGTAACGGACATTTTTTCTGCTGTTAATTTTGATTGCTCTGAGCTTTGCTGTTTTCTCATTTAGAAATGCAAGCCATCTTTCTCTGCTTAATTTACTGTGGCAGTTAGTGCTTTCTGTCAACAGGCTGTGACTCTAGAGAAAACCTTTCATCCCAGAAGCAACGTGTTTCAGTTTCCAAGTGTGTTCACAGAGACTATGGCAGGTACTAGACTGGGGACACAAGAGATTTGTAAGACTTCTCTGACATAAAAAGATACGTTAGTGAATTTTAATTTTTCCATGGGCCAAATACGTAAGGAATCCTTACCATCCCTGTATCCCATACAAGCTGTAGATTGACCTCTGCAATTTTCCCCTAAGGAATAAGTGACCCTTTCTTCCTGTACTGTTTGCTTTCTCTGTTATCACTCAGAAAACATTTTTCCAGTATTTTTCAAATAAAGTATTCGTTTTTTCTCTATAGAATAGGCAGTTAATAAAAATTAATGATTCCAGCAGAGCTTAGATAGTTGTCTTAATATCTAGTAAGTTCTGCAGTTATATTAGTAGATCTAAACCTAGAAACAGTGGTTTGTTCCTGTCCTCCAAGATGATTTTTTGCTTTGAACTTAGAGCATGTGGTTCAATCTCTTTCACTTTTATTTATGTCCTAAGCACGTATTGTACAGGTCATCATACTGGACCAAGCAAGGTAATAGCAGCAGAATAACATGTTAAATGCTTGTTGGAGAAGAGTAGTTTGCTAATCTCCTAATGTGATTATTCCATCTGTTAGTTTGAAGTAAGAAAAAGAAATGTTCTCAAATCCATTTTGCATTGCAACTTCATTTTTGGTCTAGGGAAAAATCTTTTCTTCTCATGATCTAATCTTCATTAGTGCCAGTTTCATAACCTGTGTAGCCACTTAGCTCTGTTTAATGGGATCAAGAGTTGGTCTTCCACCTTTTAATTAAGTAATTCTGTGTCCTGAACTCTCTACTTTGTAGCTTGGACTATTACCTTCTGACGTATCTGTGGCGTTGGCATGGCCTGAGCTCCCTTATATCCAAGTTGCTACCACTCGCCTACATTTCAAATATGATTTTATTTGCGCTTTGCCTGGATGCCTTGGGAAGGATGAGAGGAGCGTAGTGTGAGCTGAGTATGAGTCCACACTGGAACTTACTGCTGGGTGGGTTTGCACGTAGGTTCACTGAGGTGCTTTCTGTACCCGTTCTGAAGCTTCTGCCTCTCTTTCCTTCTGGAGCAGGCAAGTTATTGTACTGCTGATGTGGCTGCCTAGAGAAGAATAAACACACGTTATACAGGGGATGCAAAACCAAAAGGAACACAGCCGTGTGCATGCATGCATCAGACTGTTTTGAGAGCTGAGATCTGGTGCAACTCATGTTACACTTGCAGTATGAACACACCCAAAGGGCCGAGTCTCTGTCCAAGTTTTCCTGTTGTTCTCCCTCATCTGAATCCCATACAGTCTCATTCTCTTGTTACTTTTATAGATTCCCCTATTAAGCTACTTAGAGGATAGGGAGATGTTTAAGGTTCAGCCCAGCAAACTGAGCAGTGTAGTTCTGAGGGTGTATAGAACCACAGTTGGACTGAGAGGACTCTGTAATTCAGTGGAAGCACTGTCCGCTTCTCAATCTGCACATCTGTGTGTGTTTTCTTTTGGGAGAAGGGCTTTTAAATGCATTATTAAAATGAAAAGTAGATTAAAATTACCCATCCAACCAAGCCCAATAGATTATTCCCGTAGTGCTAGAGCATCTTACAGAAGATCAGCATGTTACTTTGTCTCAGATTTTCAGATCTACTTTTGAGTCTTAAATACTAATTAAGGCATAACACTTCAAACTCGGGACTCTCAATGTTGAACAAACGCAAACTTTCTTCTCAAGGGATGGTCCTTGCTAGCAAACTTTGTGTTTAGAGTGAACATATATAGGAGTGCTTAGGACTTTCCTTAGAAGATCTTGATGCTTCTTTCTGATTTTGTAGGGTTTTTTAGGCAATGCTTTGAAGTTCTTTGTAGTGGTGGTCATTCAGAATATTTCTAAGCTGCTGATGGATCTAAATCTAGTAGAAGAGTTAAAAAAGTTGTTCTACATACAGTGCTTGCTTTGATTTATAAATCAAGTAAACAAAAATTAATAGTAAAAAAAAATAAGCTGTAGATTTACTGTTGTCAGTCCTGATGTTCCCAGGTAGGAATATTTCCCTGGTTGTGAATTGTGAAAGGTTAAAATTTTATTCTTTCATTACTTTCTGTTGTAAGAAGCTTTTTCAGTTTTATGAGGAATTGGGGAGTGTGAGGATTGAATTTTCTCCAAAAGTTGCATTTTAATTTTATATGAGGTCATGTAATAGTCTTTCTATTTATTGCATTTCAGCATTTGTTTAGGATCAAGTATATAAAACACCCCAGAGTTGTATGTCCATGACAGTGCAGGTAATTCTGGTTTTGGTTTTGATAATTTTTTTTTTTCATTTGTGCCAAAAAAGAATGCAAACTTAAATGAAATGCTTTCAACTTCATGTTTTTTGGTTGGTTTTTTTTTGGTAAATGTAGATATCTGAAATATTTTATTTAGTTAAGTTTTGCTCATGTCTAAAAACTTCACAACACTAGATGGTTTTCTGCTTATAATAACTGGTAAATAACTTATAATAACTGGTGTAATAACTAGGTACCTGTGAGATGTTAGGTAACAAAAAAATGTAAAATAAGGCTGGTAAGAGGTTTGGAAAATCTTTGGTGGTATGTATGGATTCATTTTCCTATAGGTAGCCTTCACTAAATCGGCACAGGCTGCTTTCAATATTAAAAGCAGATCGTATTCCGTCTCTTTGATTGCTGCAGTTGGTTGAGATGTCTCATGAACATGAAGTATCAGTGGCTTTCCCCAGATGACAGTCCATAAGGAGGCAGCGGCATCATCTCAGAAATGAGGGGTTTACAAACAGAAAGATCAGGAAGAGAAGCACGTGGCTCTATTTGCCTCCTCTGATGGAGGGATAATTATTGCTTCAGAATCATTTGATGCCAGTACGCTGGCAGATGTGTAGAGTCTGGTTAGAACAGTATTTATTCCTTTGCCACCATAAGATAGTCCAGTGAGGGGTATTGAGGTCCTTGGGACCACTTGAGGATGCTACTACAGTTTTTATCAGTGAAATATGCATCTAGTTATTAATCTGACAGAACTGCAGTGACTGAAGTGTTAACCAGTCTCAAGTGCAGAAGCAGAGGCCCAGGGGTACGTGACACATGACTGAACCATGTTGAGCACAGAGTTGGGAGGCTGGCCTGATGAAGTGAAGGGTCTGTCTCTTTTTTTTGGTTTTGTTTTACCTGCTTGGCTCTTGTCCAGCTGTATCGCTGGGATGATGAATGGCTACAGTCGCTTGGGCTTGTAGAGAAGAGACCTTATCTCTCTCTACAACTACCTGAAAGGAGGTTATAGAGAAGTGGACATTGGTGTCCCAAGTCACAGGTGATAGGACAAGAGGAAATGGCCTCAAGTTGTGCCAGGGAAGATTGGAATTATCAGATTGAATACTCAGATTGAATATTCAGATTAGATATTAGTAAAAATTTTTACGCTAAAAGGGTTATTAAGCACTGGAGTGGGCTGCCCAGGGAAGTGGTTGAGGCACCATCCCTGGAGGTTTTCAAAAGACGGGTTGACATTGTACTTAGACATAGTTTAGTAATGGGGGGTAGGGGAGTTGTATGGTTTTCTTTTGGTTTTTTTATCAGAGTTAGGTTGATGGTTGGACTAGATGATCTTGAAGGTCCCTTCCAACCTAGACAATTCTATGATTCTAAGCTTTGTAGCACTGGTCCTGCAATATACTGCTCCTGCTGTACCATTTCAGCGTGTCTCTTCTCGAGAAGTCAGGTCTGCTCTTCCCCTCGTGTTGCAATACTGCTTTCCACTCCTAGGAGACCTGTGTTCCACAGAGTGACTCCAGATCCGCGCTGTTACTGTGGAGCTCCCTGTCAGAAAGGGAAATGTGGTCGTAAACAAGGTGGACATGGATTATAAAGTAACACTCTGTGCTGATTAACTGGATATTTACCATGGTCTAGCCTGTTGGAAGAGTGGTTTAAAATGGATATTTAGCAAGGTAGTGTAGAGATCAACTAGGGTGCACTAGGATTTTTCTAATTATGATGGCAAATTACTATTTGGTAAGGCCTTAAAAAGAGGCCCTAATGGTGACTGCTAAATCTCTGAGCTCTTGCAATGGCCTGTGTTGCTTGTCTAGATTTTTCGCTAATTAAATTAGCTGAGCTACATTTCTACCTTTTTGTCACGTTCAGCAAACCTCATCTGCACCTATGGGTCCACCTTTGGAAGCACTTTGTGCATTCACATCACCTCTGACTCTATAACTGGGATGAGTTTTCTGGAGGCATCATCTTGAAACCATATCAAAATATTTTTGATTGCTCAGGAAAGGATGTTGTGGCTTAAGTCTGACATCTTGTGAAGCCATTGCCCTCCTGTGCTGAAATTACTGGAATATTTCACTAATAATTTCATCAGTTAAGCAGGAGAACCATTATTTCTTTGGCTTTCTGTGTTCACTTATGGGAACTCAAATCTATTCCCTAGTACAATGTTATCTCTAGATAAAAATAGAGAGAGAGAAGGAACATGGAAATCTGTCTGGTATGTGAAAAAATGGATTATCTACTGTTTGACAGTGATAGACTTGGTTTTTTGGCAGCTGCTTATATACTTTTCTCTATCCAATTATACCACAACGTTTTCAATATTTCCATCTTGTCCTAAAGTATTGCTGTCCCCATCTTGAATGAATAGTGAGTCTGAATTACAAATCTCTTCGTATTTTATAAAAATATTTGAATATTTGCATGGATGAATTCCCTGTCTTCAATTTACTTGATTTATTTAGTTAATTAATGACATATAGATTTTCTATATTTTAATGTTTAACTTTTCAAGATACTCATGTAAATGACACTGCAGTTGAAAGAAAACTTTGATTTTTAGAGTATAAAATCAATACATGTTTTGATTTGCATTCAGTATTATGCTTGGAGAGGCAAAAAAGCATTTCTTCTAATTATAATAATACAGTTGTATAATTACATATTATACTACCACACATTTTATCTGCTTTTACTTGCATTTAAGATAATTGCTTAGAGCAAACTCTCCAGTAAATATGAAGTGGTGAAATTACTTTGGCCCTACCTTAGCTTATAATATTTAACCAACTTTTTATAACTCTTTCACCCATACATCTATGACATGCCAGAGCCTATCATATCAGTTACCCTCAGAAAACAGAGAAGGTAGAAAGTCTGAAAAGATAGTGTATGTGTTTTTGAAAGGAAATCTCTGCATTAGGCAGTTTTGTTAATATTTTAATCAATATTTGCATGTATGTATATTTAGATTCTAGCTATACTATACACTAAGCGTGTATTTCAACTGTGCATGTACCAGCTATCTATCTGTTCTGCTTTGCCACACTTCACAAAATAGTAACCATAATGAAAATGATAGATGGCACAGTTGTGTGTATCTATATGGAAGGCATTTTAATTTTAGTGATAAAATCTGAAGAGCTAGTATCCCAGAGCTTGCAAAAACCACACCACTGTAACAGAGGAAAAAGGAAAAACAGTTGTTTACAACAGAAAGTTTTAACAGTCTACTTTTTTGCCTAAGGTCTCTTTCCACTGCAACTTACTGTAACTCACATCAAGGTCATTATTTCCTAATTAGATATTTAAATAGCATATTGATGACACTTTCTGAAAGACTTCTTTTTTTTCAGTTATTATTAATTTCTTGCAGTTTGATTTGTGTCTTCCCAAACATTGAAGATTGCTACTGCTGATTCTGTAGGGTAGACTTGTCCTTCCTTCAGTGCCAAAAAATCCCAGCTTCTAGTGTCAATTAATGGGAATTGCTCATTGAAATCAACAGCTGAGGGCAGGGGGAGTTACCCCTTTGGCTGTACGGGTGGTTGGCTATGGTCCTCTTCATTCCACAGCAGTATTGGGTCTGATTAACTCTGTTGGACTATCTGTAGTTTAGTATAATAAATTCCCTTCTGCTGCTGGGAAGGTGGTGATGTTTTCAACTTCTCTTGCTGTTGCACATGGTGGTTCTGCCATTTGCGGTGCTTTGAGTAGTGGACATGATAAAGATGTTTTGCAGAGTCTTCTAGAGTAAATGTCTGCTACTGTGCTAATCTGAAGGAAAGACAACCTTGAATTCAAGATGATCCCTCCCAAAAAGAAAGATTTTAATACACAACACGTTTATTACGCACCTGTATTCAGTATATAATTAGGGTATAAACTTTTCACTAAGTAGTTACCTGAAAGAAGGTAATTTTTTCCCTTATGCTTTATTACTGTTGTCTTTCAGCTTTGTACGTCTTCATGACTTCTGCCATTGTTACTGTCCTTAGGATACGACTTCTTTCTCATTTTTAGAGTATTCACTGCTGGAACTGACTTCTTTGAACTTCAATTCTATCCAGGGGATTTTAAGTACAGAACTTGTGAAGGCCTTTAACTACAACATCTGAATTTCTCTGATGTCGTGCTGTCTTAATTCAATGACAGAGTGACCCTGAACTACGCTTCTTTACTTTTCCTGTAGGGACGAGAGCATGATCCCCTGCCAAGGGTAATTTTGAGAGGGAAAAAAAATGTAGGAAGTTCAAAGTGTCTTTAAACAACTTTTTCACTAGTACATAAAATACCTGCAATTATGACATCATTTGTTGCATGACTTGAAGACTAGTATTCGTTTCTTGGAGTGTATTTTTCATTGCTGTTGTTAAATGCTGTTTGAATGGATGTAGGACAAGCATGTTTTTAATGAACAGCATACGTTGTGTCCTATTCCAAGAAATGTTCAGCCAATCCTTCATTAAGTTTGCTGACATAGGACACCTAAGAATTATTCCAGTAAATAGTTGTTTCTTTGGCATTATTCTACTATACAAAATTACATACAACGGCAATTCCATACTATCTTCTAATACTGCCAACTGTACTGTAACATAGAATTTTCATTCCCCTGTTTGTATGATGATGATTTGCGCCTCTTTCTTCAATGGTACAATTTGATGACATGTCGAAGTAAATTGGCATCTAATCTGAATAATTCATTTGGCTCTTTACATAGTCCAATCATATGCTGTTCACATGCACTGAGGTTTTGCAATGGAGTCAGAAGGTACATGTTGGGAAAGTTCTTGGCCATAGACAAAAGCCATTATGGCACACTGTACACACCAAGCATTTCACTGACCTTGAATTCTTGCCGTGCAATGTTTTGTGTTCACGCTATTTCTTGAGCTCTCAGCTTTTTGAGAAATGAGAAATGCTGTTTAATTACACATAAATTCTACAACTAGTTTTTCGGGGTCATGAAAGCTTCCCCTTTTAAGTCTGCTGAATGACTTCTGCATTGAGTTAGAAGAAAATAGTTTGTTTTGATTGTTTCCATTTTTGCACATTTGCCTCCCTTAGGTTATTTCCTTCCAGCCTCACAAATTTTAACTTTTTCTGCATGTAGTGCCATCGTGAGTTTAAAATTTGCATCAAACCTTCTCTTTATACAGTTTGATATATTTCCTTTTGCTCTTGTACATTTCACCTTCACAGAATATGTTATTTCACAGTTCACTTAGAAGATTCAGGAAGACTCATGAAAGTTGCCAGAAATCACTATGCAATTCTCTAAACTCCAGTACACCACAGAACTTGCAAGTCAGTGAGAAAAACAGTCGTAATCACATGCTCCAACTGCGTCACCTTATTAAAACTTTGGGCAGCTTTGGGCATATTTGTGCTCCTTTGTCACTAGGTGGCTTCCCACACTGCACAGTTCTGTTGCTCTGTTAACCCAAGCAGAAGGAAGATCACCAAAATTTAACACAATCCCCAATTTTCAAGTCAAACTCTGCAGGGAAAAGGTTATGGGGGATGAAACAGGCTTGATTTTGTTTTGTGTGACTATGATATATAGTTTCCTGCAGTTTTCAGGTCCTTTCAGTGCTACATTCCTGATTATTTTGAAGATTGATTCAGAAAATGCAACAGCTTTAACATACTGGAACCTTATCACAGGTCAGCACACAATTTTGTAAGGCAACCTTCTGCCTGCCTTTCTGACAGCTGCTTATATACAGAAGTGGTTTTGGATCACACAGCAAGCTACATGTTCTAGTCTGCTTGAATTGAGAAGAGATCATTTTGAAGTTGTTTGCAATTTCATATATCCGTAATTCTGACATCAATATGCTTTCTGAGGTTGCAGATAAATTCCTCCTTGTTGAGAAGAGCATTCATTTGCGTCCCTTCTCCTAACGCCCACATACGTATTTCCTAAGGGAAATCTGGACAGAATCCTGAGAAACATTTCATTCATTTCTCAGATTACAGTAAATACTGAGAAATAACCTCATATGTCATACTTATAATTGATATTGTGTTGCCGTTAGTCCCTGCTTTTCACATAAAAACCCCCAAAACTAGAAAAACAAGACAAGCACTAGAGAAGCCATTGTTTTGAAAAAATACTGCCTTGCTGAATGTTAGTGTAAGAAATGTGTGTACTTTTACACACTCACAATTCTGGGGTCTTTAATGGCCTATTTTAAAGCCATACACTACTGAAGTGTTTAAAGCTAAGTGCCCATGTCTTTACTACTCATCAGCAGAATAGGATAACTTTTAGTTACCCAATAATAATAATAACCACCTCCTTTGCTAGTGTTGGTATGACTTCTAAAAAGTTACTAAAAATGAAAACAACTTTGTCGAAGGGTCTGATTGAAGTGTGTCTTGTGCCGTTTTAGATCAAAGTGGAATTTTTTATGGAGCCTGACAGGGAAATGTGTTAAGGGATATGTAAAAAGAAGAATCAGAATTGGGAAAGATCTTGTGCTTGAATTTGTTCTTAGACTTGACCTAGAGATAATTTTAATGGGAAAATAGTTTTCCCTGAATAAGATGAGTGGGCTCCAAAAAATTTATATTTTGCATTATTTATTGAAGTACATGAAGGCATGTTTATATAGTATTCTCATTGACTTGTGTGAATTCATAAGATTTGAAAAATAGGGAAGAATAGGGCATTTTAACTGTGATTGTCAGTATGTGACATAAGAGCAAAGAAGAAAAGGTGCTTTAAAAAAACCCCTCAAACAAATAGGTGAAAAACTGAATATTAAGATTGTGCTTGGCAGATAATGTAGGTGGCATATCCAATATAAAATGTTCCAAGATTATTAATATTATTTCAGGAGTTTTGTATGTGATGGTATCCTTCTTTATATGGTTTCTTTATGTTGGGAACAAAACTCTCAAAACTGAACACTCGTTTATTGTGATATTTGTGCTGAAGTTCAAATAAGCTGTGAGTTTTTTGACCTGTCATCTTACAATGTCCTTATTTTTAAGGTAGTTTACATGACCTCTGATATAATTGCTCTGTATATTCCTTTATCTGTTTGTATAGCAAATACATTTTGAATTTGGATTTTTGGGGTGAGTTGAAATTTTTCTCATTGAAAATTGAAAAATTTTTGGTTAATGTTATTGAGAAGTCTCACAATTGGCATATTTTTCTTCATTTTTTTTTTTGACTGTCATTCTCAAAATGTGATATAACTTTAAAAAAATAGATTTATAATTATAAGAACAAGTTGCACTGCATTGAGTAATAGTTTTATTTGTGCTTCAAATAGTCTAAAAAAAAAAAAAAGGTGGAATGCTGAGAGCACTTTTCTGTGGTCCTTCTCCTCCTTTTGCTTTTACTACAAAATGCATGTTAGAATAGTTAGTATTTATACTAAGAATAAATACTTTTTAAAAGAGGCACTTGAAGGGTCCCTCACCCCCAGTTGTGGAATTTAGGCAATAAAATTTTAAATTTTTGTGGGCACACAAACTTTTCTCCAGCAGAGTGGCTTAATAAAAAGCTGTTGAAATATTTGCTTTAAATTTTCTTTTGACTAGTTGTTTTAGCTTTTCCATTGCACCAAGGCCAGTCTTAGTCAATAAATCAAATGTACGTTTTACTAAGTATCTGCTTAGTAAACAAGATTGAACTCCTGAGGTTCTGGTCCCTTCAGGGGGACGTATTTTAACGTATTTCTCTGCAAGTTGCTGATTTAGGAACGGAGGGTACTCAGCAGATCCCCCAAAATGCTGAGGTGTTTCTGCACTCCTGTGCTGCAGAGCACCACACAGTACTACTTCACTAAATGGGAAGAGGTAAAAAAAGTCAGGGCAATTCCTTCTTCTGTCAACTGGATACCAATTATGTATGGAGACCTGTGTCTGTTTCGGTTTTTTATCCAGAAGATGGTTTCTTTTCGAGTAGAAGAATACAAATACAGAAGTGAAGATTTGAGAAGTGCCTGGAGACAGTTCCACCCTGACTGATTCATAGTTGTATTTGGGATTAAGTGAACTAGGTTAATTGGCTGACCAGAGAAGATCTTTCACATGTTCCCTCTCTTTACAGAGGGTATTGGAGTTGTCATCCTTGTTTTTAAGTCCAGACTCAACTGAGAGGAAGAAAAAAAAAGTGGTAAAATAAGATCTTAGGTCCATATTTAGACTATAACAAAAAATAGTTGTATAATATTTTTCAGCGTGTTAGTACCTGTTATGTTCTGCTGAGGAGCGTGGAGTGAAGCTTGTACAAATGTTCTGTGTTCCCTTCTGCTCTGAGGCATAGTAACAGCGTAAGATGTACAGAAGGCTTCAAGCAAATGACCACAAAGTACTGTCTAGAAAATTAATATCGGGTATTTCTCTGTATCCTTATGAAGTGTGTAGATATTCTATAAAACTCCTGAAGGTAAAAGCTACCATCAGTATCTCAAGTACTGTTTCTGAAGTAAGTGTTTCATAAGTCTAATGTCTAAAGTCATCATTACATAAAATATCATTGCAAACATGAAAGGTCTATATGGATTGAGCCTAAGTGTGACAGACAACAGTGTAGTATTAGCTCATGCATATCATCATGTTAGGGAGGAAGGTCCTTGGACCTCCGTTTAATCTATTCTTTTTCCTTTGACTTTATTTCCATCTTCAGGGACTCATCTTGTTTTCCTGTATATCAAGAATATGAATCCAGATGAAATACCCCTGGTGTGGGTATAAGCACACATAAGCGTATGCTTATGTGATAAGAAGTGGAACTGTGTGTGTGATTCCTGCTCATTCCCTTTCTTGCAGACCCAACTGCAAGTTTGAAAGCTGGTGCTTTCCTCTTTGCTGAGGAGTCAAGAAACCAGGCTGGTCCTGTTGATGGGACTGTATCAGTGTCACTTAAAACAGGATTTATTCTTACACATGGAGTTTAGCTGTCTGACTTTTTTGAGGTAGAGAGAAATTTTCTCTGCCATTGCTATATTTTGTTTTCATTTCAGGAAAAAGAATGGTTACTCTTGGAGGGGTGGTGGTAAGAAATGAAAATGCAATTTTTTCATTTTTAAACTCTTTTGGTCATGAGTAGTTACAGTAGTTTATTACTATCTTCAGAATTACTTTTGGTTGCCCCTTTTCATGGAGATTTTCAGTCCATACATCAGGAATGCTTGGGGACTTTAAGTCCTTACTCTGTATCTTGAATACACTGAACGGAGGAGGATGCCTAAAAGAATGTTTTGTGCTACTAGGATTACAGTTAACAGCTTTGCCCCGAAACCAAATATCACCCACTGACAGGATCATACGTGTTTAGATAAAGCACAAAACCTGCTGTGAGCTTAGCCTAAAATATGAGACGCTATTGCAAACGTCTCATAACCCTCTGTTTAAAATGTGCAAACCACACTTTTTAGGCTTGTTTTCACAAATAAAAGTCCAGGGTAAACATGAGCCGGCGATGTGCCCCTGCAGCAAAGGCAGCCAACAGCCTCCTGGGGGCTGAACTCAGCAGTGTCTCCGGCAGATGGACAGAGATGATCCTTCCCATCTGTTCAGACCTGGTGAGACAACTGGAGTGCTAGGTCCAGGTCTGGGCTCCCCAGTATGAGACAGACATGGAGACACTGGAGCAGGGCCATGAAGGCGATTGATGGCTTGGAGCATCTGAAATAAGAAACTGAGAGCTGAGACTGTTCAGCCTAGGGAAGAACAGGCTCGGGGGCATCTTCTCAATGCGTATAAATACCGGGGGGTGTGGGGAAGAAGAGGTCAGAGCCAGGCTCTTCTCAGTGGTGCCCAGGGACAGGACAAGAGGTGATGGATGCAAATTGAAATACAAGAACTTCTATTTAAAACTTTTTTACAGTAGAGGTGATTGAACACTGAAACAGGTTGCCCAGAGAGGGTGTGGAGTCTCCATCCTTGGTGATAGCCTTCTGGACATGGTACTAGGCAAACTGCTCTAGTTGCCCCTGCTTTGAGCAGTGGTGGTTTGGAATAGATGGTCTTCAGAGGTCCCTTCGCACCTCAGCCACTCTGATTCTGTGATATTTAAATAAATATAAGCAGCAACAGGAAAACCCACAAGAATTTAGGTACAAACACTATGGATGTTAGCTGCTTAGTACTGGTGGAGACCTTCACTCCAGAAGTAAATGTTGTGGTTTGACACGTTAAAAAGCAATACCCTGAACTAAGGGTTCCCCATTGCATGCAGAATGCATCCCCATTTCCTGAGTTAAAAGCATGTCCCGTGCAATCCTGTAGGGCCTATTCAGCCCCAGGAAAGAGGAACTCTATTTCCAAATTCCTTGCCTGCTAGGCAGAGTGAAACATTCCCACTGGAAATACAGACCCCAAGCTTCTGTCTCTGGAACTTAGCATGCTGAATTTCATCAGCTTGGTTTACAAGAAGACTTCAGTGCTGTTCTTTTTTTTTTTTTTTTTTT
>VXAK01015320.1:145935-169107 GCA_013399435.1 Arenaria interpres
TTTTTTTTAATTCTTTTTCTGAATTCCTCCTGCAAAGCATATGGTTTTTATTTTTCCTACAGAAACCGTGTAGAATTTTGGTTTTGGAGTTTATATTCAGCACATTAGAAGAGAAGTGGGGTTTTAGCTTTTTTATTTTTTTTTTTAGGAATTTTGTTGATATGTGTGTGGACTTTGTGAAAAGGAGCTATTTAAGCAAAGGTCAAGTACAAAATTGTCACTCATCACATGCTTATCTAGCTTATTTTTAAACTAATACACAAGTGTCTAAGTATCACATGGTCTTTCTTGCATTGCAGACTGGTGCCAGACTTGGTGTCTTTTCTGTTTTTAAGAGATAAATGTCTAGCGGTTTTTGTTTTCAGTGAGTATGTTTGTGAGTCATGTATATCATATAATGTTGCTTTGCTTCTGAAGTTTAATCATCTTGCAGAAGGTAGATGGAGTCTCCACATTTTAACTTGGTATTAGGCTGAAAACTGCAGCTGGGGAATGTTTACTGAAGGGTTTGTTTAGTCATTCACATTCCTGTCTCCCAACAGTTTTAGATCATTTGTGAAAGAGCTTAAAGAACTCCCTTTACTATTGGTGTAGAGGGCTTTTTTCTGCAAGTTAGAGTTTTTGATTGATTTTTTTTTTTAAATAATTTATTTTCCCTTTCCAAAACTATATATCAGTTACTTTTCTAAGTAGCAGGCATGGGTAAAATAACATGCTGATTTAATATAACTAATCAAAAACATATTGAAACTTTTGTCTTCTGTTTTAGGAATAATTCAAGTAAAATGTAATAACTTTTGAGATTTTTGTTTTTCATTTACCACTTCAATAAGATATAGTCTAAATGAAAGTTTTAAGTAATAAAGGGAAAATGTTATTACAGGTTAAACTATTTATGTAACTATCAACATCTTTAGGAAAGTTCAGCTGTATAGATCAGCACTGTGATGTCTGTTCACCAAGCACACTATAAATCTTTAAATAACCTTTGAATTCCGACTAGAGGGTTAGTAGTAGTGATGTCTCCACTAGGATTATCCATTTTGCTTTAACAGAAGGCATAAGCTAATGTGCTTATTGGCTTGTATCTGAATTTTGTAGGGAAATAGTAGGTTTTCAAGGGACTCTTCCTGTATCTGCAGCTGATTATAGAATCATAGAATGGTTTGGGTTGGAAGGGACCTTAAAGATCACGTAGTTCCAACCCCCCTGCCATGGACTGGGAAACCTCCCACTAGACCAGGTTGCTTAAAGCCCCATCCAGCCTGGCCTCGAACACCTCCAGAGATGGGGCATCCANTCAGTAGGTCCATGTCCTCCCTACGTTGGGGACCCTAGAGCTGGACACAGTACTCCAGGTGGGGTCTCACCAGAGCAGAGGGGCAGAATCACCTCCCTTTACCTGCTGGCCATGCTTCTTTTGACGCAGCCCAGGATACAGTTGGCTTTCTGGGCTGCGAGTGCAAATTGCTGGCTCGTGTTGAGCTTCTCATCAACCAACATCCTCAAGTCCTTCTTCTCAGAGCAGCCCTCAATCCATTCTCTGCCCAGCCTGTATTTGTGCTTGGCATTGCCCCAGCCCAGGTGCAGGACCTTGCACTTGGCCTGGTTGAACTTGATGACGTTTGCATGGGCCCACCTCTCCAGCCTGTCCAGGTCCCTCTGGATGGCATCCCTTCCCTCCAACCTGTTGACCGTGCCACACAGCTGGGTGTCATTGGCAAGCTTGCTGAGGGGGCGCTCAATCCCACTGTCTATGTCACCGACAAAGATGTTAAACATCACCAGTCCCAGAACTGATCCCCGAGGAATGCCACTCATCACTGATCTCCAGGTGGACATTGAGCCACTGACTGCAACTCTGAGTGCAACCATCCCACCCATTCTTTATGTACTGAGTGGTCCATCCATTGGATCCATGTCTTTCTAATTTTGGGACCAGGATGTCTTGTGGAACAGGTTTAAATGCTTTGCACAAGTCCAGGTTGATGACGTCAGTTGCTCTTCCCGTATCCACTAGTGCTATAACCTCATCATAGAAGGCCACCAAATTTGTCAGATGTGACTTGCCCCTAGTGAAGCCATCTTAACTGTCACCAATCACATCCTTATTTTTCATGTGCCTTAGCATAGTTTCTAGGAGGATCAGCTCCATGATCTTGTGGGGCTTAGAGGTGAGAGTGACTGGCCTGTAGTTCCCCAGTCTTGCTTTTTAACCTCTTTAAAAAATGGGTGTTATTTTTCCCCTTGGACATGTTCAAATCATAATCTAGCATTTTTTTGTGGAACCAGGCCATGCATTCCAAATTTAGAAATATGTGCATGTGAAAGCACTGAAGTAACATAGAACTTATACTAAGTGCTGTTTAAATCCTGTCCGTGTTTGTATAGGTTCCCTTCTCGTCTAAACATTCCACACATGCACTAGGTTTACATCCCTTGCATCCGTACTGAAAGCCAAGCTAGTGCAGACACTTTATAACCTGCTAATGTCTAACGTACACATTCTTTGTGATTCAGACAGCTGCTGAACTTATGGCAGAGACTATGATGGGAATTTTAATCATTAAATTTAAATTAGGCCCTATTCCTATATTACCTATACCTATATTACCTATGTTCTAGCAGCTTATGTACTTTACAACTGTTGCTTTGAGTGGAAGTACAGTGA
This sequence comes from Arenaria interpres, assembly GCA_013399435.1. Classification (NCBI taxonomy): domain Eukaryota; kingdom Metazoa; phylum Chordata; class Aves; order Charadriiformes; family Scolopacidae; genus Arenaria; species Arenaria interpres. The sequence continues at coordinate 148,607 of VXAK01015320.1, forward strand.
GGAGGTATAGTTTGCAGAGTTGAAGTCAAATATGTGAATAAAGCCATACCTCTTAATAAAATAGCAGTCAACTAAAAAGAACAGAAAGTTTTTGAGATGCTATAAAAATATTGTGAAAAATGGAAGTAGATGTGAAGTGAGATAAGCATTTGAGTATATAATTAAGACAGGAAAAATAAGCACATTTTAAGTAGGATTTTTTTCTTAGGACTTGTAGCTAAAAACTATTGTTTGAACATACATTGTTCAAAAAAAAGTTCCAAAAACCTTTGTGGTTGGAAAAATCCCCTCAACCTGCCAACTGAATTTCAAATTCTACAAAAATAAGGATATTGCTGTGAAATGGTGCACAGGCTGCAGTGCTCCTTGGAACATTGTATGAAAATGGTGCTGAAACACAAACAAAGTAGATCAGTGTGTTTGCTGTATATTTCCGTAAGGTGAAATGCATCTTTATGAGAGAATAAGACTGTCTCTGTCTGACAACTATTAAAATACTAGGAAAGAGATTTTTCAGTGCTAACAGGTTTTGTTTCTTTACCCATATTTCAGATTTCCTGGGTGTTTGTTACAAAGCCATTTTGCTTTTTGGATAGTCAGCTACATAGGTTGGTCCAGTTTATAATACTTTCTGTGAAATTAGAAAGAATAAGAGTCGGTATTCTCTATGATTTTAATAAAATGAATTTAATACATAATGCTTACAAGACTTATGTGGGAAGATATTCTTGGCAAGGCGATAGGCACCTGGTTTGTGTATAATCTTTTAAGTAGCACTTACTGTTAATTATGTCTCGTAAAGGTGATATTGCTATACCTAACTCCGCTTAGAACTCTGGTATCTGCTGTCCTCCTACTCTGCTTTTTTTTAGGAGCATCTAGAGTTTATCTTAGGTCTATGTTGAATATCTTATGAATATTGCTGAATATAGTATGTTGAATTATTTTCTTCTGAAATCAATACGTGGATAAATGTCATGGTTCCTTTTGAAATGGAATTGTGAAAGTAATACCATAAATACAAATAATTACAGTGGCTTTTTTATGTTAGTTTAGATCAGCTGAATGGCTTTATTTTCCAAAGGGAACAATGCTCATCTGAAAAGCGAAGCATAAAGATAGACCTGTCTCCCTCGAGTCTAGTGAGTCTAGAAACTTGGATTCTATAGTTTGTATAAACTGCCTTAGACATGAGCACGCATAACATCTTACTCCACAGCTGTTTGTTGAGGGACTTTTCTTTGTTGTTTATACAGTACACTCAGGTCCCCCTCTTATGCCTCCGTCAGCTTCTTTAACATGCGATGCAGGTGTGTTTGCAGAAGAGAGTTTAGGATTCTTAAATGAATTCAAGTGAATTCACAAGTTTAAATATGGCCAGATATAACTCACAACAAAATGACGAATTTATCCCTTTTTTGCTAAGACTTGTTTGCAATTTGGAGTCATTTGAACATTTCAAAGGAATATGGAGAAGCGCAAATGAACTCCACTCGGGACTAAATTATAGACTTTGCACAGTTACTATCTGTGTGACTCTATATATAAAGCTTAAAGGCGCATTGATTAATGTTGCACTGAGGTGGAAAATGGCAGGAAACAAAGTGCCATTTTAAATGGCAGTTCCCAGCTCTGTGAACATGGCAGAATGCCATACACCCACTTCTTCAACGTCCAGTATATGGGCACAGTGCCCTTCCCTGTATCCTATTATCCTGTGGAGGAACATGGTGAAAGTAGAAACTTAATTTGCACAGGGCTGATTATCTCTGACGTCACCTCTGAAATCTGAGTGTTCTAATTTTTTTAAATTGTTATTTTCTGTGAACTCTTGGCTGTCTGTTGCTCCACTATCATGCTTGGGAATATTTGTTCATGACTGGCTACTGGCTGTCTGTACAAGAAATCTGCCATACTTGTTTCTCTGTTAATGTTAGCAGCCCTCGAAGTGCTATGGTGTACTTACGGACAGCATGTGAGTGTCATGTTAGTATCACACTCTAAATATATTTGATAACAAATGGAACAAAAATTACTAAATGTTAACACTGTTTGTGGTATCTTTCATTTAGCGTTCTTCTCTGGTTGTCCTTGTACAGGCTGGACTTGGTCCTTCTCTGGACCTTTGATTTCTCATCTTGTAGCTTTTCTTACCCCTGTAGTTGTGTCTAAGCTTCCTGTGGTGTTGGAAGTATGCTGTGCTTCTCGTGTATGTGTCTCTCTTACACATATGTGTGCTGCACCCTCAATTCCCTTCCCACCTGCACTTTTGCCTGGGGTTACTCCATCCAAGATGTGGGACTTCTTACTTGCCATTGCTGAACTTCCTCTTAGCCCATTTCTCCTGACTATTGATATCTCTCTGAATAGGAACCCTGCCCTTCAGCAAGTGAACTGCTCCTCTCACCTCCAGCTTGGTATTTGCTGCAGATGAATGACATGCCTTCATTTATGTTGTTAATAAAGTCAGGAAATAAGTGGCCCTGGCATCAGTCCCTGAGGAACACCAATACTAACCAGCCACCAGTTAGACTTTGCACTGCTGACCACAACTCAGCAGTTCAGCCAGTTTTTAACCCATTTTGTCTACTTATTCAGTCCGTGTCCCAGCAATTTGACTTTAAGGATTCTGTGGGAGATTGTGGCAAAGGCCTGCCTAAAATCAAGGCGTGTGACATCCCCAGCTCTCCCCTTCCTTACAGGGTCAGTCACCTCTTTGTAGAAGGCAAGGTAAGGTCATGTCTTTTTCTTCAGGCAACTCAACTTCACAAGGAAAATGTCATTTTAACCCATGTTGATAAAAGCAAACAAATATCTTGGTAGTATAATGTCATCAGCCTTATTTGTGAAGGTGTTTCTGCTGGGAAGTTGTTGGGTGGTGCTTGCTGAATGAAATGGTGACGTTCCTTGTTATGTTGGCTTGTTGGGTCTGTTCAACAGCCCGTGTTGTGCAGCCAGTGCAAAACCCCCATCATCCCACAGACTTGGTCTTTTTAAGAACTTTGTTAAAAGTTTCAAGTCAGCCATTGCAAAGACAGTGTTGTAGCCAGATGTAGCTGTGGAAATATGAAGAAAACATCCATTTAAGTGTTGACTAAGGCCTGTAAACAACTGAATTGCTGAGCTACTTTGTGTTTTGTCTCTCCATTCCTTTTATTGTTAAGTCTTGCTTTGGATGACTAGAGCTGCCTCTTGTGTATTTTCCAGCCTGTAATGTCTAGAAGGCTGTTTAGATCCTGAATCCCCAGGGGGTTCTGTGGCCTGTTTTAAAAGCTCTGATTTGTGCATTGAGTGCTTTAGTCATGGTCTTTCTGATTTTCTTTTAAATGACTGATCATAACTATCTGAGTTGCAATGGAGGTGACGAAAAAAAAAAGAATTTTCATCAAATTAAGCCTAACCAGATAAAAACTAATTGTCTGTCTTTGTGCTTAAAAAAAAAAAAAAAGGCTAGCAAGTTACGGTTTCTGTCAGAGCTGGCAGCAGTTGAACTGGAAAAGTTTCAGACTCACCACAGACTTGAGTGGTTAAAGAGGAAATCAAAGCATACAAACACCGGCCAACTAGTTTGGAAGAAAGTCAGACCATTCCAGTCACTGGGACATGAGGACACCACGGAAGAGTTACAAGCATAACAGTCACTGAATGCAAGACAGCAGAAAAAAGTTTAAGAAAATGGCAGGGGAAAAAAAATAAAATACAAGAAAAGAGCTAAGGAATCATTAGAAGGGGAGACTGTTAGAGAAGTAAAGTAGATGAAGAAGTTAAGGATCATTAGTAGTTTAGTAACAAAAAGCTACTATTTCCTGGGGTTTGACATTGTCACTATGCTTTTAATTTCCGTAAAACATATTTAAACAATAACATTTTAAAATAATGAAGATAATTTATAAATGCTAGTTTGCCTAATTACTCAAACGTAAGTACCTTAACTTGCATTTTCTTTAAGACATCCTTAAAAGGTACATGGGCAGTAAGGAAGATATGTCCATTAAGGAAATCTGAGTGACTTGGCTCTATAACTGTGTAAAGGGGATTAATTTGGTTTTGAAAATCCCCTTGGAGACTCTTAAAGGCAAACATAAGGCCCCTGGTTTAAATTTCTATTCTTAAAAGAAATCGGTCATTGGGTTGTTATAAGAATAACTGTAAATCAGTCCATTCAATAGCTTGGAAAATCTCAGACAGATTTAGGATTGGGCAATTATGTTGAAATGTGTGGTCTTCTTTCATTTTGAGTTGACAAAGTTATACGTAATGAAGAGTATGTACTTGAAGCATGTATGTTTCTCTTGCTGCACATACGCCTTTTTTTTTTTTTTTTTGCACCTTTTCCTTTTTTTTTTTTTTTTTTTTTTTTTTTTTTAGCAAGACTAACCAATTTATCACAAGACAGAGATGACATTTAAGAGCAACAACATAGTGTTAATTGTAGGCAATACTTAGATCCTTGTCCACATTGGAGCTTTTAACATTTCTACTGCTGCCACAACCAGTAGGACGTTTTGGGGCAGAAAGCTTTCTGTAGACACAATCTTTGGGAAGGGATTCTTTCTAGATTATAAATGGTGAGCTTGTTTTTGTTATGTGCTTATTTCCATTATTTTACCCAGACAATTCAGATCTACTTTCCCACAGACATTTTACAAATACTTTTTTGGAAATTGGTCTGATGGCAATCTCAGATAAATTCTAAATTAAGCCTGGTAGTTTCAGTGCTGCTGAAATCTAACTTTTTCTTCTCCCCCCTCCTCCCCACTCCCCCAGGATGTTTTGACCAGTGCAAAAACAATACCTTTTATCCCAAGAATCTGTGTGGTACCTGCTGTATGTTACAGAATTAACTGCAGCCTAATGTTTCCTGTGAGATTTCACCGCTCTAAAAGGGTCTGTCCCAAAAGCCATTCAGGAAATAAAAACAATAGCTCTTATCACAGGCAGTGGTATACTTTTCAACCATATTTTCTGTGTGGGTGATTCAGGAGCTGCTAATGTTGTGAAGATGCGTGGTAAATGAAGTGGATTGCTTATAGAAAGATACTTGACTCCCCTAACCCTTCTCCTTCCACTCCTGGAGATCTGCTGAGATGCTTCATGCCCGAAACAGAACTTTGAATGTGCTCCTTGTCTCCCCCTGCTATGTAGACATCACAGTTTTACTTTAATCCTTAGTATTTTGTTAAAAAACTTTGAGCGATGAATTTTTCAAAGCTTATGGAATTGTTCATTGCTAACCCAATTAGGTTTTGCAGCACATTTTGCATAAGTTATGCTAAGTCATCTGCCCCCAGTAGAATTTTAAAATAAAATTATACTATTTGATGCTTTAAATATTAAGATGTTTGTCAGGTCACAGCTCTCTAAAACTTTATAAATTAAACTAAACCTCTGAGAATCCTGTCCTCAAAGGTCATTTTCCAATCAGTGCTGTTCATTAGGTGGTATCTGAGAATAATAGTTGCTTATGCATGCTGAAATAGTGATGTTGGGGTGTTCTGCCACTGTGTCTCTGGGATTAGCTCTGAGCAGATTTCTAAGAAAGTATCTTTTCTGTCTAAGGTTTTTCTGTTACAACTTTTTATTCCTACCACTTTCATTACTGCTATTTGACTGAGACCAGGAGTCATCGTCTTCCAAATATTGTTGCTCTTTATGAAGTGTTGGAAGAACTGATTACCTGTAGTCAGAATGCTGTGGCATTTTCTGCTCTGTCCAACCACAGAACCTAATTTATCTACCTGTGTTGTTTCAGCTGAGTCACTTTCTTGGCATTAATGACTGTCATGATATGTCCCCAAAGTTGTGGTCTGTGTAGCCAAGCAGGTATTTGGGAATGCTTCTAAAATAATTTGTATCTCACTGAATCGTAGAGCTTTAACTTGAGTTGCAGAGAAAAAAAATCATTGCCATTTCCTGTAAGCATCTAGCAATACACCATTTTGGGTCATGGTGGGGAGCACAGATCTATGCAACTTACCAATGGAAAGTTTTACCTTGTAATATCCATTTAGAGTGCCTGAATGAATTAATGCAAACAGTTGCAGAACTGTGTAGGCAGAATAATTAATCAAAAAGTTCTTTAAACAAACACTAAAGTGCCACTGAATGCACTTGATTTTGCTGATGTTAAATCATTGGCCTTAAAGTGAGCAAGTTGAATGTATAATGATATAACTACATAGCTGTGACCTTTGAGTCACCTGCACTTGACTGTAGGAATTCAGTTTCAAAAAATGCAAATATTTAAAGTACAAAATTAAATCATATTATAGCTTATCAAACTGACTGAGCTGCCTTCTCTCCAAATTCCTTTTGATTAGTAGCTAGTGAGACATTACCAAATAAAACACTGGCTTCAGAGGTCTTCAGAAGAACGAAATTGCATCCCGTAGTTGCATCCTACTTTGAGAATGTGTGCAGTCCCATACACTGTACAGTGTTTTTTGAAGGGTCATCCTATTTTCTGCTAGAACTTTGAGAGGCTTTTTCTTTTTAAGTTGATGTTGTACTTTCAGAGCAGTTTCTAAAATAGTTGGCTACAAAAAAGTCATGTTTTTATCGTATAGAAAATGTTGTAACATCGAGTGCATCTATGTGGCATGGCCCCTGTGGCTGGTGTCCAAGCTCAGTCTAAATAGCCGGGATACTAGGAACAATATTTCTGTAATAATGTGGTTTGCTGCTTAGACTAATTAGCTTTGATGAGAAATAGCTTGCCACTGTTTCAAAAGTGTTTTAAATCCTGAATCTTTTTAAAGTGAAAACAACCTCCCGTGCCCCAGATTTTTACAGGAAATTATCTTCCCTGTCATAGTGGGTTGAAAAGCTGTATTGTAAAATATTTTAAAAAACAGTTTCTTGAAAACAAGTCAGGCATATTAGTCATGGGTATTTTTTCTGTAAACTACTGTTTCTCCTGATCCATTAGGGTTAAGTTTGAATATAGAAATTTTATAAGTGCAAAATGGTATTTATGAGGTAAAATATTAGGAAATATTCAGGGCATTTAACTGTATAAATATAGTATGATATTTAACTATAAATACAGTATAAGTGCTGTTGCTAGGTTTACAAAGCTTTGTATCCTAAGGAGGAAAATATTTGTAGAGTTCTACTAGCTCTTGTTTATTAAGTTGTGACTAGTATCCATCTCCTTTTCATCTGCTGGGAGTATATATTTCTGGTATTTTTTTTTCCTTACTTACACTACGGAGCATTTTTATCAGAATTACATTTGAAAGGAACTCTGAAAGTATCTTATGAAAGCCTAAATCTCTTCTCTAAACTGTATTTTGAAACAAGCAAATTATGCTCCCCTTTCAGGAAAACCACAGTTTACTAATACAAAATATTCTTGGGCTGGAATTATTGAGGCCTTCGAAGGAAGTCTGATGGAAGGTGCAGAGAGATGGTGCGGGTGACTGCGATGAGCAATCTTTCTATATTTGTACTGGTGTGAAGTTCCAGTGATGTTAGCAGTGCTGCACTACTGGCAGAATTTATTTTTTTTTAATAGGACAAACTTCCTAAAATCTTGAATTTGTATAATTAGGCAGATCTCATAAGGGCAGATATTAGTCTTTAGATTGAATTGTGTTTGATGCTATTTTACTTTATTTCTGCAAATTTCTAATTTGGGAGAAGACCACCTTAGAACTGGGTTTGATTGCGGGCTTTTGGTTTTGTTGTTGTTGAGATCGTTTACCAGCTCATTAAGTTGATACCAAGCAAGAATTTACTGGATTATTCAGGAAATTAAGGAGCATTACCACCCCCCTGCTCCAAAATTAACCACCTGCAGAGCAGCAGGAATCTTCTGTCATATGACGCCGTTGCAGCTCTTCAGCGTTGCCATCTTGCTCACAGATGTCTGGTCTTGGTCAATCCCATTAAATGTGAGTGACTAGCACAGTAATGGCACATCACAGTCTGTAATTGAACTGTTTTCTGATGCTTGAATGAAAGATGTTTTATACTTTTCGTATCTGAGGGTAGAATCCTGTCTTCACTAAACTAAGTGGCACAAGTCCCATTAAGAGGAACCAGGATTTTGCTCTTCACATCTGCATTCTTATTGTCATCTGCTGCTGAAATCCACTGATTAGTCCCACTGAAGGAAAGTCTTTATTTGTCTGCTGTGTCATAAGTATTCTTACTCATAATTAGTTCCATCTGTAAGGGGCAGCCTTTTATGTCAAGTGTGTTACTGTTTTGAAAATGAACCGTCTGCTTGGTCTAATGCACAACATGAGCATACATGAGCTAAACAATGTGAAGACCACTGTTTCCTATGTCTACAACAAAATTTCAGGCACTTGACCAAAATGTTGATGACGTTCACTTTGGTAACATGTCAAAAAGTTTTTAATTAGCCACATGGTAGTAATTTATTTGTGGATAATATTTTTACCTTGCTGTGGAATAGTTCTGTGTATTGGGCGAGTAGCTGATTAAAGGTTAATAATTCAAAGCAAAAGGTTAGTAATTCAAAGTACCTTAATCAGTTAAGTGTGTTGGAAAACCAGGACTTAATGTTTTTCGTTCTGGACTTACTGCAAAATTTATCCAAAACATGTTGGTAATTACAAGCACAGTGAACATTAATAATTGTTTCTATAAATGTCTGTAATTTCTTTGTGCAAAAAAGCTTTGACCTATATTGATACAAACTAACATTTACAAACCAACTTGAAATGCTTGAAGAAGGCTTCCAGTTTAACACAAAGCAAAGCTCTCTCTTGCAATTTAGCTAGCATGTTGGCTTTTTAGTCCTATATATTTGAGCTTTAGTTGTGATAAAGACTGATTTTTAAGGAGGGCTTTACCTACTGGGCTGGTTTTAGATGATCCACTTGCTGGTGAATGCCACTTAGCAAGAGGCGATGTTCAGATTCTCGGAGTTCCCAACAGCCTTTTTCCACTTGTCTGTGGTCTGAGTATGTGACAGCATGGGCATATGAATAATTTATTATGCTGGAAACTTGGAGTAGAAGCCGCCTTACTAGGGAAAAAAAAACAACCAGCTACAGATGCTTTATTATACTTATGGTTTGGTTTAAATTTATATTTTCAAGAACAGATAATTCTGAAATCTCTGGAAAGTGATTAGTTCAGCTTTTCTACAAGTATTTGGAATCTGCATCCTTTTGTTGGTCAGCTGTAGCCCAAAAGATTATTTTCTATTTTTTTTTTCACAAGTTGGAATTAACAGATACGGTACAAATAGGATTTAAAAGTTTTCTCTTTTTTGGTTTGATTTCTAAAAATCAGTCTTTTTCTATGTTACATCCAAGTCTGTCTTATTTTGGTTTTGTTATATAATCTCTTTAATTACCAAAAAAAACCCCAAAACCAAAAAATAAATTATTTAGGCATTCCACAACGTTATTTTATAGTAGAAGTAAGTTAATTGCTGCAACAAAACTTGAAAAAACAGCCTGCCTCCAAATCCCAGCTTTCAGCTCATAGCCCAAAATAAATCAACAGGCCCCCTGAAGTTGTACTTAAAGACCGTAGTAATAAAGCTCTTAGAAACAATCCCACATAATAGTGTGAATATTTGGGGAATAATTTCCTGTTCTTTCTTCCCGTTTCTTGCTGCACGTTTCCATTCTCTCTTTGTGACCGAGTTTATTGCAGTACAAGAGAAAAACTACTCTTCCTATATTTTTTCAGGTAGCCCAGGACTTATTTTCAAGAATATTTAGAATTGGCTTTTTTGGTTTTATGGGTGTTTTAGAGGTTTACACGCTTTAACATATAGAAGGCTGTAGGGCAGTATTGGCATAAAGAGGGCGGGAGGAAAAAAATTTTCAACGAACTCCTTTAAACATTCTGCATATTATATTCATGGCACTACCAGGATTCAAATGCTAATCCACGAAAAACATACAATGAGTTGAGAGATTTTGTTTGTTTTGATTTTTCCATCCTCTTACTTTGAATTAGTCTGCCTTTGCTACATTGTCAGGTAAATTAAAAGCATTCACATAATTTCTTCTGTTTCTTATGGGAGTTTTTTGTTAGCTCCCCAATCTTTTGTGCCAAGCTGTTTTTCTAGTTGGTGATTCTGTCCTCATTATCTTATTTGCTTTGTTTATACAAGCCAAATGAAAGAAGGAGAAATTAAGTCAAATGTGTTTTCAAGAATACACACTATTTTTAAAATCTGCTTTTAGTCTTTCAGGATATTTTTCCTTCATTTCCTTGTTCAGGTTGGATTTTTTTATGTAATAGTGGGATTGGAAGCTTGGAGACTCATCTTCAATAATGAACAACTACTAACCCTATTATAGCTTTCTAAAAATATGTCAATTCCTACTCTTGGCTTTTGTATGTGGTTTCCACTGATCATTTATTCAACTTTTTATATAAATGTGAAAGGTACTTTAAGAAGGTAGGAAGACAAAACACTTTTCACGCTACTTTATTTAAAACAGGATACTACTATTTTCTGATTGTAAATATAAAAGCTCATTTTTCCAGATCTACTTAATAAATATAGCTGTGCATATGAAGACTTTTGGGGCTAGAAACTGAGTACATTTGTTTTCTAAACAGGTGTCTCAATGCCTGTACCTACTGCAAAACTAAGCATGCCAGAGGAGATCTAGCAAGTTATCCAATTGAAGAACTAGTGGACAGAGCCAAGCAGTCTTTTCAAGGTAAGGAGTTTTATCCCTACAATAAAAGTCATCCTCTGAAGTGTACCAGATCTTATTGATCATGATGCAATATGGCTCTTAATTACAGTAATTGACGTTCTTAATAGTCCATAACTGTGTCTGGTGCTGCCTTTGCAATAGAAAGCCATGCTTTTGTTATGTTTTGCGCCACTGCACTGTTCACAAAATGTAGACCTGCCATAAGGAGTATTTTGTTTTGGTTTTCGGCTTGCTCAAATGAAGTTCCATGCAAGCATTTTGGCGTGATGATGGGGAAACTGTAATTTTTGGTCATTTTACGCTGTCTCTGCTTTCTTAAAGTGAAGATGATATTTTTTTTCACTCAAAAAATAAAATTAAATTTCATGAACCTCCCTAGGGTTCTTGAAACCCTGTTTAAGGATACATTACTTTTTCTGGTAATGGATTTCCTGGAGGAGTTCTGGGATGTTTGAGAGCCATACAAAGCTTATCAGCTTTTAAGAGTATTTGTAATCTCACATGGATCCAACCAAATACCAAAACTTTTTCCTGCAGTACCGGTATCTGCCTAAAACTTTTGTACATCTGGTAGTTATGACAGCTTTATTGTACCTTAATATTTGTTGTTTGTATTTAAATTTTGCCTGTTTCAAAAATATAAATTTCCAAATAATGCCAGTATTAATTTCTGATGCAATCTCTGTGAAGGCGCAGGTGTTGTGGTTTTTTGTGTTTGTGTGCCATGTTGAAGGATTAAAAGTGTATTTAAAAAATACTGAGGTAATTCAGGTATAGCATCTTCTTGCATTTTTGTATCAAATAATTTGAATCAAAAGTAGAGCAATAAATACAACACGTGATGTCACATCATCTGTGCACGTACAAATAGTACGTGCATTAGGTTTCGCTTATGCCTTTGAGAAAAACAACAACTGTTCTAGTAAGAAGTAGGTCTCCAGTCATTCAACACGTTTTTAAAACCATCCTTGTTTAGGGATCCATAATGAACCTTATTTAGGTCAGTGATGAACTGTGGCTGTTCATACCAGTGGTGTGCAAGGAAGAATCCTTTTTCTCTAATCAAAGTCCACGTTCACAAATTCTACATTCTACATTGTCCATACAGAAAGTTCTCACTGAAGATTTTACATGTCTTGTTCTTTTGCTTTTGTTAAAAGCCAAGCTCCTCTCTTTTCTTCCATGAAGCTTGTTTATAATTGCCACAAAATTTCTCCTATTGCTTAGGTTTGTACAATTAATGCTGTTGTTGCTGTGAATTGGATTGGCTGTTACGATAGGCAGGAATCCTGTTGTGTCTCAGATTTCTTGTTTCAGTAGGACAAGTTTCTAAAACCTGTAAGCATATTATGAAATGTTCGGTAACTGAAATACAAGATGTATAAATACACTGCTTGTTTTGGTGGAGAAGCCATTCACGAAACATGTTTCAGAAAGCTAAAAATTTTCAGTAGTACAAGACAGATGATTTTGAAATTGGTAAGTAGTTGCTGGGTAAGAGAAAAGCTGCCATTTGATGGTTATGGTTATTATTATGCAGTAATTACCAGACACAGATAAATCCCTGGTGACAGCAAGATGTGTAAGTGGAAAAGGAACACAATATTCCTTTCATTTCATCCAGGTATAACTCTGAAGTACTTTTATATTATTAGTAGCATTAGAATAGTGTTATTCTGATAGCAATATAAAGCTGTTGAAATCTGCTCAAGAAACTTCGAAGAATTCAGCAAGGGAATACGACAAATGAAGATATGGGTATTACAGTCAGAATTATCATCTTAGGTTAATTATTCACATTTTATTTAGATTTATTGTTTGTATGGAAAGAAACATTCCTGTTACAATTGTTTTTATGTGCCATAAAGTCCACATAAAATTAACATAAAGATATATTTGCTTGATATAACCAGAAAGAAATTGGGTTTTGTTTGTCTTTGCAAACAGTAAATGTGAAATTTTGTCAAGTATTGTGACCTCCAAGTATTGTACATTTGGCTTGAAAAACTCAGTAATTCAATTCATCTGTTGTACTGTGGCCATTATTATAAATATTGACTCTTTCAAAATAACTTGATTTCTAATGGAAAAACTTGCCCTTAAGCTATTGTTTTGAAATTTCTTGAAGAAATCCTATGACGTGTCTCACAGCAGGCATCTCCAGGGAGTTCTATTCTTGTTTGGCCTTACACTGGTACCTTTGTTAGAGGACATGAGGAAAGAAGCAAGTACTGAGTTGTCAAATGACAGGCTTTGCCTCCAGCTTTCACATGCTTAGAAACGAGCATGAGATAGATACTTAGTTTGCAGTGTATGGAGAATTTATTACTGCCAGCTCGCTGCAGCTGGGCTGCAGAAACTTCATCAATCTAGTGAAAGACTTAAGCAATTCAAAGTCATTATTAAGGTTCTTGCTGTGCTGCTGAGCCACAATCTCTTCAACAATGGCTTCTGTTTTCTCGGAAGATGTGTTGCTGAAGCTGTAGTGAAAAATACAGAGAGGTACAGATGTGTGATGAAAAGTTTTTCCACTTTGGAATTATTCATGGGAGAGCTGAGGTGTCTTAGAAGAACAGCAGCAAAACAGTGTGTGATGATTTTATATAACTGCATGAGCAAGTCATGTAAGAAAAGGGAGACTGGAGTAATTTGCAGTGTTTTGTATGTATATGTTCTAACAGTACAACACTTGATAGGCCCCAAAGGTAGAATATTTCAATTGTGGAACACACTGAAAATGGATTAAAAGAGCTGTATTTGAGGACGTTTTGTTACAGGTCCTTACATTTCAGCACAAAAAAGCTCTCTAAAATGCATTACTCGGGTGATCATATTGTGACAAGATTGCAGTTGACATCTAGAAGCAGTATTTCTAGCAGCAGTATGTTGCTAGAACAGGCTGTAGTGTTGGGATCAAATACTCCCAATTTTATAGAATCATAGAATGGAAGGGGACCTTAAGGATCATGAGTTCCAACCCCCCTGCCATGGGCAGGGACACCTCCCACCAGACCAGGTTGCTCAAAGCCCCATCCAGCCTGGCCTTGAACACCTCTAGGGATAGGGCAGCCACAGCTTCTTTGGGCAGCCTGTTCCAGTGCCTCACCACCCTCACAGTGAAGAATTTACCTTCAGCACTGAAGAATTTCTCTACAGGCGCTTCTGTACTGCAGCCTCTGGGTAGGATGTCTCCATGTAGGAAGTATTTCCAAGCTGTAGTATACGCTGCGTTACTCGGCTGCAACCCATTTCAAGTAGTCAGTGGACCAGTCTGGGACTGCTAATAAAATGATATATGATAATATGATATCTGTGTGACAGCAGCTGTAAAGTGGTGCCTCACAGTCATCAGTCTCTGATATTTGTCTCCAAGATGACTTCAGATTTTTGAAACTCTTAGGCTTTTTAGTCAAAATTTAGCTCTGTGACTTTATTTACCTGCTGGTTTTTGAGAGTTTTGCATACTTCGTGTAGGTAAGTAGGCATTTATTTTAGGGTCCAAACCTTTCTTTTTGGTCAGCTCTGTAAAAGCAAAATTTAATACTCTGCTGAGAGTGGTAACTAGATGACAGCAGATAACAAAGCTGCAGTAATTTACATGCATGTTCAGATGATTTGTATAAGCATAAACTTGATTTAAATCAACTGATTAAAATGAGATGGCTGAAATCATCATGACTGGACAGATATCAGCCTGTGTACAGGACTCTTCCAACCTCTGAAATACACTTTTTTTTTCTTTTTGTATTTTATTTTACTTTCTTAAATTCAATATAATGTCCACAGAGACTAAGTGTGTTGCAGGTTTCTAGTACATGCATTGGACTAAGTGTTAAGGTGTACTGAAATGGAGTTTGTTCACATGCTTTGTATGGGTTCAGGTCTCCTCTCTGACCTGCACAGTAGTTTCGAAGTTATGACTGACATCAATAATTCACAAAATTTCTTTAGCAAAATAATCTGTATGAAGTTGAAAGTAGACTATTGAGGTTTTCCCTTTTTTAACTTTAATGCTTTTTTTCTGTGAATTTCAACTTTTAGTAAGTAGTTGTGTCATTTATTTTTTTTTTTTTTACATGGACAGCCTTGTCAAATCCCACAATATAGCAGACTTGTATGAGACAGCAAGTAAAAGTATTGAGAAATATATAGTAAAGTCGTCTTTGAGTAGAGAACAACAGTCCACTGTGAGGGTGTTTATGCAAAGAGGTTTTCTAGGCTGATAGTACAGCACTTTCATTGTGTCATCAATTTAGTAGTATGTTTTTCTCAAAATTTGCTGTATCATGTTCAGTGCTGTATTTTAGGGAATCGCGTTGGCAGTTATGAGAGAGCTCTTTCTTCCCTTCTGAAAGCTACTTCACGTTAAACAATGTGGTTTTGCTTAGTCTATGAAATGGAAGGCTGGGGTTAGCTGCCATTGATGAACAGTGTTCCAAGGACATACAGAAGTTAAACAAGCCTGCGCTTCGAATGTTGAGTGGAGTGGTGTCCTGGGGTAGCTTTGGCTAAATTGCAAGAATTTAAATCGAAATTAGGTTTTTGTTTTTTTTTTTTTAAATATGTTTTTAGTGACCATAAAAAGACATATAACTGATAATGCTACCTGGTCATTTGGAAACCCTACATGTTGTGGGAGACTTTCTGGGCCAACATAGTGCTTTATATTGCCGACAATTTTTGCTGCTTCAGCAAGCTAAGTTAAAAATATAAATAGTTTTATGAAATTAGCTGTTATTTCATTCTAAACTAGAATGAAGATCTTCTGCATGCACCAGTACAAAATTATACTTCTTCAGCATTGCATGCCTGGTGCAGAAGGCAGGGAATATACTGCTATTAAAATATACACTGTATAATTGTTACTATATTAGCTTGTTTTATGGTAGCAACGAGGAAGCTCAAATGAAAGTTAAGTCCTGTTGGGAAACATTGTTCTCGTATCCTCAAGCTATGTGGAACAATTGCTTCTGGATGAATAATTGCAGTGGCAAAATATAATTTATTTTTATTCCATTATTTGCATGATGGTTCACTGGCATGCATGGTGTTGAATTCTGAATAACACTTCTATTTAGGAAATCTTGGACAAAGTGTAGCATTTCAAAGCAGAGGAGCTATCTAAATGAAGATTTTGAGTCTTGTCTTTCATTAGTCGTCTTTAGCAATTATCCCTAATCTTGTAGATCTTGAAGTGTTGAGAGTTTAAAGGAGATTAATGTTAAATATTTCTCTCTCTCTACAAGTATTACTGTAAACAGATGTTTATGTATAATGATAAGGATTGATTTTTATATAATGTGACTGGTTTCCAGAGCTTTTCAGATCACTGCAAGCTTTGCTAAGGATCTCTGGTTTTAGTAGTTCTGATGAGGTGCTGTCAAGACTTTCTGCTTTGTTCATTGGTAATTGGGTTTCTTCCTGCACCACTACCAGGAAGCTCTCTGTGTGTGTTCAAAGCAGCTGCCATTCATGAAAGGACAGATTTTAAGTATCAGCAATGTTTTTATTCCCATGAGTTGGCAGAAGCAGTGCCAAATTAGGATGCTTAGGCTATGTCTTCCTGGTAGTGGATTTGGTCTTTGAACATGCTGTGAGGGATGCTCCCAGATGGAGACCTGGGCTGTGTACTCAGGGTCCTTCTAGGGAAGAAACTAAAGCTGTAGAGAGAGGACTTGTGTGTGCAGGTCTCACCTTGATGTGACATAAATACTCGGAGCCTGGGCAAAGACCGTGGTGGTTTCAGTACGGCCTTTGTTAATGATCTTAAGCATGCTCCAGGAAGGCTTTCTTAACTGATCTTAATTCCTTGCTTACTAATATTTTTGCCCTCCTAGTGTAAATGTTCTGTCAAATAAGTATGCATATCTATTATAGCCACAGTGATAATTTTCCTCTTTAGCCTAGCAGCATTATCAGAAGTCAAGCATTTTCTCGTGCTTCTTTGTCCTAAATTTTATTCACCAATTTCTGCAAGAGTCCCAGAAGAAACCTAACTCTTCTTCCATACCAGAGATGTGATGAAGAGTCTGTTGAGAAACCTGTTGGATAACAAGTTACATTAAAAAAAAAAGTGCACTGATGTTACCCATTGGTACCTGGGAACTGGTTTTCCATGGTTCATGTAAGCTCAAATCTTGCCAATGTGAAAAATTATACTTGATGTTGATTTTGTGGCTGTTAATTATTTTCTGTTGGAGTTATGCTTCAAAATTCTTGGAAACTCCTTGAAATTGAGTCTGTGCTGTATGGGTCAAACACATAGTCAAAGACTATGACTGTTACAAGGATAGATTGGAGTGTGCTTTGTGTGGGAAAGGGGAAGAAAACCTCTTTACTATATATATTGTTAAATACCAAGAAAAACTAAACTGTATCATGTCAATGGCAGACAACTAATCAATTAGTTGGATTAGATGGCTATGACTTTTAGAAATGTTGTTTTGTTGTTTGGGCTTTTTTTTGAAATTCAGTGGTCATTTGGCAAGATTGGGAAATCTTTGTATAGAACTAAAATATGTTTGCTTGGTTGTTCTCAGAATAAAAGGGTTTGTTTCATTCTGGATTGAATTAAATATTTAGATCAACTTAAATGTTTTGTTTGGTTTGCAAAGTATCCCTTGGCTTTCAAAATATAGGTCAGTTCTGAAACCAAATACAGCACTTGTGAATGGGGTGACTTTTTTATATATATATATTTTTAAAGGGAATGGTTTACTGTGGAAATGTTAATGCTGAAACATTTCACGCTCAGTCTATGTGAAATATTCCATGATTTTGAAATTTTGTTAGAATTTTTAAAAATTTATTTCCTTTTGAAAGTTTGATGGTTTCAAACAGAAATTATGCTTGTTCCCCAAAAGCTGTGAGCTCAAGTTTGACAAGTGTCTGTTTCTGTTCAGCAAAAAAAAAGCTTTAGAAAAACAAAATTTTTAGTATTATTTACCAGTCATTGCCCAGGGCAGCATAACAAAAAATTGAGCATAAGATTAAGAATGTTGAGCTTAAGGCACTTTTTCATGCTGTGTCCTTTATAGCAAAATGGAAGCAAAGAGAAAGGCAGATTATAACTATAAATGCAAATGATATCTTGTTCTTTTTTTACTTCTTTAGCCACTCTAAAGAAAGCTTGAGAGTGAGAAAGTGAATATTAGTACATGGTAAACATTTCCAAAAGGGGTTGCAAAAGCCAAACAACATTCTCTTGTAAGGTAAATGTAAGGAAGAAGCATAAAATCTGCTGATGGTTTGCTGTTTCTTGAGTTCTCCCTTACTTAAATCACACTATACATTACCCTATAAAAACCTCAGAAGGAAAAAACCCCACAATTAATATCTAACCCAGAAATGATATATTGACGGTGTAGCATATACTGGCTTTGAGTTACTCTCTTTTCTCAGCAAGAATGACCTTCTAAGAATATGAAGTCCATGCCCATTATAATTGGTTTTAAGCTTTCTTATGGAATTATTTTCTATCAAAATATCAAATTCTCAAAATCCTGAATTTTTGACAGGAATATATTGAATTCAACAGCAAAGGTTAGAGAAAAAGCTAAATGTGTTCCATTTAGGCTTGTATAATGTAATGCTTGAGTCTTCTTTTCCAAATGCTTTTGCCTCTGTATTTTCTGATTTATGGAATCAAAATGTAGTGATGTCCAGGTTATAATGTGTAAAACAGGAAAATTTTATATGGAAATCATGTCTAAGAAACACTCCTTGGCCTTAAAAAAACCCAACCCCAACCCCCATTCAATTTTTAAAATACTTACCAGTTGAATTTTTTGGGAGAGCAGACTTTTCCATATCACACACAAACTTGGTTCATACCCAGCCTTGCTATGCATAGAGTTTTCTTGTATTTTTATTTATTTATTTACTTATTTATTTTGGAGGGAAGGAGGAGAAGGGTGACAGTGTTTTTCTAAGATAAATCTCCTTTCAGCTGTTCTATTGACTTCTAGGAAAAGTAGGCTTTATTCTAATATTGTTCCTGAAGTATAATTTCAAGTTGCATTCCAGGGAGCTTGGGCTGCTGTACTTGAGACCCTTTGATAAACAACTTCTTTTCATTCTTTTGTGCTTTTTGGCTGTAGCTAAAGAGCTAGGTTTTTGTTGTTGTTATTAAAATTCTTCCTGTATTGTCTTTTCTGCCTTATGAATGTTTTAAGTTTTTCCTGCTGAATTTGCTAATGCACAAAATACGTAGGCCAAGATAAATATTTTGGTACCAGCCTGTCATTTCTATGGGATAGAGTAATAAACTGGCTTTTCATGGCCCCATGCAATCTTTTCTAATAATCATGAAAGAAAAAGGTATAATTACATTTCATCAGTAGTGATTAGAAGCAATGTCTTTAGGTATGTAAAAACTGCTGTGTAACAGATATTTAAACACACATAACTAACATCATATAGCAAAGAGATATTTAAAAGGATAAAAAGATGCCTTTTCAGTAGTAAATTACACTATCGTAGATATTTTCAAGCTTCGTTTGAGTAAAAAAAAAAAAATCAGAAGTTCAGTGAGCTTTCCTCTTGGCTCAGAAAGAAATTCCCTATTGTATTTTTGGTATGTGTTGCTTGTATACTGTCAAGTTAACCAATATGTTACAGTAGTTTCTGTTGTCTTGAGTGTCTCTGTTTGCATAAAAGGTATTTTTGCATAATTTTAAATTTTACTTTAGAAGTGCAGTGGCAGTTAAATTAAATTATTGGTGTCTAGCTTTTTTCCTCATTGCTCTCCCCTGAGGAGGGGAAGGGGAAAGGGAGGTGCTGATCGCTTCTTCGTGGGTTCCAGTACCAGGACATGTGGGAATGGCTGAAAACGGTGTCCCTCAGAGGAGGTTCAGACTTGAAGTGAGGAAACGTTTCTTTATCGAGAGGGTACTCAAACCCTGGAACAGGCTTCTCAGAGAGGTGGTCAATGTTGATGCCGCTCAACATCCATTGACCTATGCTGGTCAGTGTTAAAGAGGCACTTGGACAGCGCCCTTAATAACATGCCTTAACCTCTGGTCAGCCCTGGAGTCCAGGCAGTTGGACTCCATCATTGTTGTAGGTTACTTCCAACTCAACTCTTTCATTCGATTAGATTCCTTTCCTCCTTATTTTCTTATCAGTACATGCTGAGGAAATCTTTGGTGTCATTTCTTCCCAGCCTTGTGCTAGCAGAAGGGATCGAATGCATTATCATGTCCCATCCTAGGCATTGGCTCAGTCACTTTGTGGGAAGTAGGCATCTACCTTCTGATGGGGGTGAGAGCTGTGGATCATCTCAAGATCATTTGACCACCTGACCAGATTTGCAAAAAGCACGTGTGAACTACAGTTTTTGAAGGTCTTCTATGTTCATCCAGTTTAACTGGGTTTCCAAAGGATGGCAAAACCCCCACATCTCTGACACTAGTGAGGCTCAAAGATCAAGCTCTCAGTTTGAAGCAGGAAGTGCTCTGGAACTAAATGGTTGCAAACGGTTTTGAGGTGAGCAATACCTGTTTATTTTCCCATGATTTTTTTTTGTCTCCATGTATTTAATTTGAGAAACACCTGAGCTGTTTTGCTTGGAAAAAACATGCTAAAACAAAGGAGCCAGAGAACAACAGTACTCCATCAGAGCAAAGGACCATCTGGCTCAATAATCTATCTCCAGAGCGGTCAACCATAAATGTCTGAAGAAGAGCATATGAGCGGTGCAAGTCTACTTCTGCCAGGGGGATGCTCATGAGCTTCAGTGGCTGGAATGGGCCTCCCCTCAGACCCCCACCGTCTCCACCAAGTGCCCAGGGGACATGGTGTCTCAGCTCAGCCAGGGGCCTTTGGTCCTTGCCTGAG
>VXAK01015321.1:0-40516 GCA_013399435.1 Arenaria interpres
CTTTATTAAATAACCCATTATTTTTAAATTATATAATACAGTGAAAAAATTATCTATATTTATTTAGAGTTTTTCAGCAGAAAGATTATATGAAATATTTCAATCATTCCAATAAACCATCTCTAGAATTACGTGATCACTGAAAAGAAATATGAGCTAAATCTGAAAAGCATTAACAACCTGAAATGGGTTTGTCTGGTTTCTGTCCCAAGTATTTCCCTTATATGATTTAAGCAAGTTAAATATATTGTTTACATAAGTAACATCTCCAATAGAAATAACCAGATGCTAAGACCTTTCGTGTTCTTTCAACATGTATTTTGTGACTGGAATCTCAAAGCCACTTAAAGAAAGCAACTGATCCTGGTATCCTCCCTGCCAGCTTGGTAAGCATTATCTTCACTTAATAACTGGAACTGAAGTTGCAGGATCATGAAGTGCTCAAAATTTTAAAAATTAATGGAAAAAAAAGTGAAAGATTTTATATTTCAGTATGGATTCAAAAGGGAGTTCAAGTCACCAAAATATTTGTAACCTTTTACAGAAACTTTGGGAAACGGATTTCCAGTTTTGACACAGAGTAACTGAAATTCAGGGGTTGGAATATATATTGGGCATGGAGGTATTGGTTTAATTTGAAACAAGGACAAAACCTAGCTCATGACATATAAATGCTGTATGAAGAATGGGTTTCATCTTGTTTTTGAAAATTAACCTCTGCCCTCAAGTCTGAGCAGCCCTGATTCTACCTCTCTGCCCCACTGGACCCCATTCTGCTGTGTTTTCCTCACTTTTTACCTTTATGAAAAGAAGAACTAACAAAAAGATTTAAAAACAAGTACAATCAGTTCTCCACTTTTCTTGTAGTTATTACTTGTTTCCTGGAATATAAGAATTCATTGCCGAGAGCATTTTGACAGTAGACTTTTTTATATTAAATTCAAAGTCAAATTATAAATCACATCTAGGAAAGGATAGTTTCAACATTATAATGACACTAAACCACCGTTTAGGTGGTGAGGTAAGACTAGAAGGCCACAGAAAGCTTATAGTGGGAGTGATAAGTGCAAAATAATTGGGAGAGACTTTTGTATGAAGTGCAACAGAAGACAAGAGACAATTGCAAGAGATGGATTGGGCACCTTTTCTCTGCTCAGAAAGAAAGATTGACAGTGATGCTGCAATTACCCTAAGAGCACAGGGCTCAGCCCTCAAATGTCTTGTCCTCAAAGATTTGTGTTTCCAGAAGATCTTATCTTAAAAAGACAAAGTTTTTTCCTCTGTGCTTCTTTGTGCACGCAAGCTTTGGCTTTCTACCTCTAAGGTCAGCAACTTGGACACCAAACTGTAGTCTAGGTTACTTTGAATCACCAAATGCGTGGAGATATTTAGTGGAAAACGTCAGGAAGATTCCCATACCAAAGCATTCAGCTGTTCGTTCAAGCAAAGCCTATCCATCCATGCCACACAATTTTCCCAAGACACTTCTCATTTCGGTTTTCTAGGAAAACAAGGTATAGATTCACACAGTAGTAAAGGTTAAGCCACAGAGAACTTACAACCATGCACAAATTACAGGATACACTGTTTTTTGTGAACAGATTTCTGAACCTAAATCTTTGGTTCTAAACCTTAGGCAAACATTAACAAGGTACATCACCCACTATTTATAAATGGCTTCTGTTTATGCAGATTTCTGTTATTTTAGTGGGACAGTTTATATCTGGCATAATGTAATCACCTCCAATCTATACAGTAGCTCTTAACACTTAAATCTTCCCCTTAGCAAGGCAACTCTACTATGGTACCTAGTTTTAAAAGTTCTTGTTTCTAAACCTACTCTAATTCTGTCTCCTGTTGGGCTTTAAGCTGCTCAGGGAAGCGTTAAGGGGTTGCTTGACTGTCTACTCAAATTTTCAGGAATTACCTGATATTCATTACACAATACATGATCATAACCCTGAGTGGGCATCCGGGAATGGAAGGAAAAGTGAGGTGAATATTACATTTGGAAAAAGCAAGTATTCAAGTGGAAGGTCCAGAATACCTTTGTAACATAGTTCAGAATCTCATGTATGATCTAAATAGTCACCCAAATCTGAAGCCTAACGCCAAGTATGCTCTAGCCACATGCAAAGAAATTCAGGCCTTATGTCATGATCTCCAGTGGAGCTGGGAAAATTAAAATACCCCTGGCAGAAGGAAATGTCTTTCTACCAGGAAATAAGTACTGCTTAAGGGAATTTACCCTGCAGGGCAGGAATTCTCTTAGAGGACACGTGGAGTTTAGGTGTCCTGGAGATAAGGCAGTTACCCAACACAAGAAGCAGCACAGATCAGTCAATCAATTTAACATGCCCACGTCCGTGTTCAGAACAGTTTGAAGCATNCCTTCAGAGCAAATACTTCCACACTGAATTCAGGACATTTTTGGCAAACACGATCAGTGCTATTGTACTCTGAAACGCGAAGCAAAGGAGCAGGAATTTTCGCTGTTGTTTCAGCTAGTGTGAGTCATTGACTTAAAGACAGCAATTCTAACAAAAAAAACCCTTATTATCCAGATTTATATACATTACAGAAACCGTGGGCAAAATTGTAATTCAGTGGAACAATAGAAGTACCCACAGGTAAATGCTGTTGTAAATCTTTGAAAAACCAGTGTAGGAAACTATTTGCTAGCTCTTTTACCAGGCAAGGTAAAAGCCCTTTTACCTCTTTTAAGAGGCAATCACATACAGACCGGAGTATCTACTTGATGGCAACATGAGTACACAGACATAGCAAAAGGAAATTTACCCTGCAGAACCTGTAGGAGAACAAGCCAAATAAAGAGAGAATGTGGTACGTCTTTGCTGTCATAATCTGAGTTTGCCTTGTGGGCAGTTAGGAGATATTGCATAACTGTTATTATTACAGTTATTATGCTTTTAAACTCAGCAAATTTCAGCAGAAGTTAGCAGGGATAATTAGCATTCATTATGCTCTACTAGTCAGCTTTCAGCATGGGACCCACTTAAATTTTCTGATGTTTATTCTGACTCTAATAGCTCTTTCTTTTATATTATAACTACTGTTTAACAGCAAAAGCCTTTAAATCAATTGATTTTAATATAATACACCCCTCCAAATTTTGCTAAAAGAAAAGTCAGTGCAAATTCTCTTTTTATATGCAGGATTTCAGTGGGGCTTGTGGAAGGAGTTACCGTCATCTTGCTGGTGAACACGGACACTGAGAGCAAGATTTCTGTCAGTAGCTCAAAACTAGCCAGCTGGACAGCCTGGGTTTTCAGTGGATATTTCCCTCTCCAGAAGTGACAGTCTTGCCAAAGTAGAGGTGAGTGTCTAGTGGTGCCTTTTTCAGCGCTGTTCCCTTTGTACAGTAAAGGAAGCATTATTAAGAGGTAGCCTTCTGCATCGGAAAGGAGAGAAAAAAAAAAAAGTCCCCATTTTTACAAATTAGACCACCCTTAGATGTGTTTGGAGGAAGCTCTGGCAGAGGGTGGCAGACAGAGCAGCAGATGGCATGGGAGGCAGCCGGATGGCTGCACAGACGCCGGCGGCAGGGGTCTAAAGAGGCTCCCTGTAGTGGGTCAGGGGGGAGCAGAGCAGGGAGCAGGGGGAGGTTGTGCTGGCCACTGGACTGCAGGGTGTAGGGAAAGGCAAGGAAGGAGAGACTGTCCCTAGCTGGAGCCTCACTGCATGGCCGACGTCGTGTTTACACGTAGCTCAGTCCCTGGAAATGAGAAGCTGCTGTAAACAGAAATGCGCCTCCAAGCCAAGGAGCACCTGGGGACTTTCGTTCTCAGCGTTACAAGAGCTTCACTTCATTCACTGCCACTATGAGAGGGTCCTCTTGTATTCCAAAAAAAAAAAAAAAAGAATCAGAGCAAGTCCGGACTGTTGTTCCTAGAAATGCTGTTTCTTTGGGAACGACTAGAAAAATACCTCAGCATCCACTGAAGGTATTGGCTGCGTCAACAGGTTCAGTACCAAAATATTTATTCTTCCTCTGTGGGCCTTCAAATACAGTTTCTAAACACTTTTAAATGATTTCTGTTTATTTCAAACTTTGTTATATGATAGGTTACAGGTTTAATTGAGCATAGAAAAAACAGTGGGTGGAGGAACCTACTCATTCTCTTTTCCAAAGCTCCTGTTAAGTAATATACGCAGCTCTCTCAACGGAGTCTTAAATCTGGATCTGAGCTAATTTCAAAATCTTATCTTCCCAGAAATAATAGATTTTCTCATCTTCGTATCTTTCTTATGCAATATTATTCCCATTCTTGCTAGAAAAATGAAAGGCAGCAATCAGGACACCTGCCAGAAGAAAAAATACAAGCTGCAGCTTTCTTCAGCAGTAGTTTCACTCAGCACATTTAAAAATCTCTTAGTTGAAAGAAAATGTTCCTTATGAATTTGATAACTTTTGAATACAGAGTTATGTTCTGTTATTATAACAAGCTCTGCTAATTTTCATGCAGACTTTTTTTCTTCAAACTCCTGGAAATGATGAAGTAGTTACTGGTAGTTTAAATGGATTTTCCAACATTGTTTAATTTGAAATTTTATGGTACTTTTGCACAACTCTGCCCATAGCCAGTATTAAGTAGCAATTTTCCATCTGGGTAGGGTGACATGTCATCCAGATGGTACTGGTGTTTACTCCAAGGCTCTCTAAACATCTGTCTTGCAGAGAAATTAAAGTATTCTTTCCACTCTGAACAGAAATTACTTCTGAATTTTCTGTACTATAAAAACATTATTTTCAGATTAGCAGCCGGCAAGCCATCCATTACTTCTTTAGGAGAGGTTATGACATAGATCTTGTGGGACAATAAAGCCTAATTATAAGGATAAAAAGCTTAAACTCTAAGCCTGTCTGTGTTGGATTGGTCTGCAAAGAGATAGCATGCATGAAAAGTCTTGTTTTAGATAATGTGTTTGTTCCTGTGTCATTCCTATTAACCCGCAGGCAAATATCTAATTGTCCAAAGGTTCGTTTCTGGTTCTGATCTTCTGGGACACCCGAGGCGTTGTGCTGTGGGAGTGAGCAGCGACTGCAGCAGTGGGTGGTGAGGGCTGCTTCCCCTCTTTGCACAATGAGTCCGTGTTGGCTTTGTGGCTGTCTCGACGGTGCTCCAGACTTGATCTCTCTTCCACAGCTGATGGCTCCTGACCAGCACAGGGGCTGGGAGAGAGGTTTGTTGGCTGCGTTGGAAGTCAAGTTTCACCGTGGCGACAAGCCAGCATGGAGTCCAGATGGGTCTGGTTTCAACAGGAGAATCTGTGATGAGCACCACAAGCTTAGTTTCATGGTAATCAGAACAATCAGAAGATGGTGTTCAAAAAAAGCTTCATTATAGTAAGTTTATGAGAAGGAGAGAAAACAGAGTTCATTCTCATTGTGGAAAGGGCTGATACTGCGAATAAAAACATTTTCACATTTAAAATACTTTGCCATGAAAACTCATAGCAACACAAAAGTGGATCTCCATTTTCTGTCATTTGTTACACACTTGTGGAGCTGATTAGCATTTTCATCATCTAATACTGTCCGTAACCTGTTAGTTGAATGGTTAGTGTTACCTTTTGGGTAGGACTGTTACAGGATTCTTGACGGTTAGAAATGGACTGATGTCAACACAGTGAAAAACAGACCACATTTCTGAAATTGTGCTCTTCTTATGCCCTTCGCGTCAGAAGTAGAGGTATGTTTCAGAGAAATTACCAGTGAAAGTGCTAAATTCATCAGTCCTGAATAGGTCTCTGGACTTCCAGTGCTAGCTCAGTTACTCTCATGCTGGGTGACCCCGGTGTGAGGTGTTTCCTCCTCCTCCTTGTTCCTGCTGTGAGCTCTTTAGGCACCGTCTCACACTGGGTGTTTGTGTAGTAGCTAACATAACAGGGCCCACTAGGCACAACTGCAACACAATTAATAAATAATAATACATCTAGTCCCACACTCTGCCATTACAGGATTGTTTGTTAAACAGCATTTTCTAGTGTTCGTACCATTCCCTAAATCACTATTTAGCCAAGCTACGCATACATAAGTCTTTGATTCTTCTTTAATATATTGGTCTTTCTAACCCCTTCACCCTTTTTATTGCATTTCTCTGATGGAATAAGTCAAAGAGGCAGTAATAGTAAAATAGTCCTACATTTTCTAAAATTCTTATCAGCAGTAAAAGCAACATGTTATTCATAACAAATACAAGGTACCTCTTTCTCAAAAATAAGCTAAACTGAACAAGTTGGGTTTGCTTGGTGTATTTCTAACTATGCCTCAGTTTTCATTATACTTCCCACTTACATTTTGCTATCAATTTCCAAGACCTGGAAAAAAACATTACAGTCTTTGATGAGTTTTTTGGGTACCTCACCTGGCCCTCCACTGGTGTGCAAACTTCAGCTAGCACCTGCCTCTGGATGCACTGACCTTTGAGTGCATAGTTTATGGGTTTGCAGGTCTGAACATGCAAATATATTGAGAGAAATGAGCTTTATATCAACCCCATGTTCATATAAACACATATCAACACATGGGGGATGGTTGCCAGCATTTAGGCCATGTAGAAAGGATTGTACATGAAACTACATAGAACACCACGGGTTTGAATGAGCAGAAGCAGACCTTGCCTGTTAAAAACATATGCATTCTATCTTTTCTCTTAAGGATAACTGAAGAATGCTAGACACAATTTTATACACTATTTTAGAAGATAAACTGGATAAATTTGGAACTTGACATGTGCCGAGGTCATTCATCTCACATAATACTCATCTCTCATCTTTAATAGTATGAACTTGATAGTGATCCAAACTTTGAAAGACCATGCTGGTAAAGAGGTGGACTGTAAAAGCTTGCACATCAACCAAAGCTATATCTACATATTCTTAGGCACACATATCTTTTGGTACAGGACTTGCTTTATCACTGCTAGTCTCTTGGGTTTCAGGCTAATAAATATAATACAGCTAAATTGCACTTGAGAATTTTTAAGTAGTTTTTTTCTTTTGCAGTGGCAACAGTTGCATTGTTTGACTTGCTACAGTCAAATTTTGGAAAAGGTATTGATGTCCTTACCCTGGTAGTTAGTTCTTCACATCAGTAAATCCACTAGAGCTGGGGTTCCTATCTGGGTTAATGTCTGTTGATAGAAAACTCTGTAAATAGTCTGTGTAGAATAAAATGAATTATTTTTAAGTTAACTACTGGAAAGAGGGAAAATAGATGAGTTTGGTGTGAAAAGGATCGTGCTAAAGCTGTCAATAGAACAGACTGGTATTGTATAATGTATAGCAAGCATAAGCAGAGATATCTAGATCACTGAGCACACAGGACAGGTAAAATTACTCCAGATGATTGGTAATAAGCGTTAATTGCCTGAACGTCTCTGAGACCATAGGAGTATACTCTGCTGCATGAGCCAGTTCTTATGCAAAGTACTTAAAGATAAGTTTAGGCCAAACTCTTCAGCATGCATACTGCAGATCTTGAGGAAGTTTGTCTAAGTATTTAAGATTTCTGGTTAGATGTTGTTATTGTGGTAGAACAAGCTTTAAAGCCATGGATGCAGTCCTCAAGGGCTTGATTTTTATAAAGGTGAAATAATATTTTGAAATACAAAATAATATTTTTAATGGACATTTTAATTCCACAAATTTTGTAGACCAGCCACCTAAACATATCCTCATCTCTGTATGTTTGAGACATCCCTTTAATTTCAGTGTGGTGTCTCATACATGTAAGTCCTCTGTAGGATCAGAGCCAAAGTATTTAGTATTTTGCAGGATACAGCCCATATAAAATCAAGATAGCGTGTACTATAAAATAGGTAGACGGCTTTCATATGCAGACACAATGCCTTCACCATGAGCCTGTAATAATACAGTAAAAGAGGAAACTATAATTTTACAAAAACAATCACTAAGTCAAAATGTAATTGTGATTTTTTTTAAGATGTCTTTAACACAAAAACCATGTCTCCACATGGTACGAATTACTGAACTTTAACAGAAACTTATTGTAAAAGACTCCGAGACAAGGATCAATAGATGAATTCTTCTATAGCATGACAAACATGCAGAAATAGCATCTTACAAATGGGCTACAGAATTGAAGTGTCAGGTATAATCTTCCTCATGTAATCACTAAATAGGATCATCATGAAGTATTAATGTATTAGTCAATAAAATAAGTCTAGATAAGGTCAAACACCTTAGGTGTTATCTCTTTGGCTATAATTGCTGTTACAACAAGAGTCTATGAACAGCATGAAACATCCTGCATTTTAGCAGAGAAATGACTTTGGCAAGTAACAGGCTGTTTGAAGATAATAGTAAAGTAAAGCACAAGAACAAGCAGGACCTAACTCTGATAGATATCGTCATAAGGCTGCATCTGAATATGCCTCTTATTAGGGCATATTCTCCCATTCAGCTATTTTTGCACCAGTTAAATGTTGAAAAGAGACTGGGAACAATTTATCTCTTGGCAGCTTAGGATCCTCCATCCTTTATGTGCTCCTTGGTAGGTCATTACACTACTTTCCCGAGGCCGTGACTTATCAATGGTTATTCAAAGAGGAGGTCACCTTGGCGAGCATCAGAGACTAAATGGCCTTGCTGTGGCCTTACATTTCATGTTTGTCCAGCAAGTCACACCATGCCCAGTAGTTTCTCATTCTCTTTTTGGTGAGCCTAACTGTAGGCCAGAGCCTAGCCTTAACAAAATTTACAATGCTTTTAAGTGCAATGTGAGTGCAAATGAAAGCATAACACTACTTGCAACTCTCTTGCAGTCAGTTGCAAGTACTAGAAATATCAGTCACGAAAAGTTAGAGTTATTATGAGATGCACTACATTGATTAAATTGTCTGTAAAAGCTGATAGATACCAGTGCTCAAAGAATACATTTACTCTTACATCAGCAGCAAGCTTTCCTAATATTGAAGGAGTTTAGATTTTTATCAATTTGGATATTTTTAAGGAAAAAAAAAGTCATATAGGGACAAGAAACAAGCAAGGAATAATGAGAGCTATTGATTTAAAATATTATACATTATTTTTCTGCTTATGACATACCTTAACAAAACTAGAATATGCCAAAAACCTTACACTGATTTCTCATTCTTATATCAATTTAAATGTAATAGGATTTGATAAACTGTAATCAGTCAACAAGCCACTGAAAAGTAGTTTTCAGTACAAGGTTATTTGCAACTGTACAAAGTTATACACAATATTTATTATGTACCAATCATTCAAGAAGATTCACCTCAGAAAATCCATGTATTGATTTGAAGCTTCATTGACTTCAAGAATAAGCTTGATACAGGCTTGACTTTGTAAGGAACAGCATTGGTATCCACCTAGGCACAGTGGTCTCTGAATACAGAATTCACTGAACTTCCTAAGAAACTGCAGGGAGGATTGTCTGTCCTTTCTATTTATATACCATCTACTAGATATCAAAGTTAGCAGTGCTGTAGTATAAAGAAACATCATTATCAGCTGCAGTGTCCTGGCAACTCTGAATATAATAATTTAGTTATTTTGTGTGTTCAAAAAAAAAAAACAGTTTTGTAGCACAGAAAAATTCCTGAAACTGGTTAATTAATATTGTTTTCTTTATAAGATGTAATTTTGTGATGGAGTGCAGTTTGAAAACATAAAAGTAAGGTTTCTGTTTTTAATCTATATGATCTAATTAGTCAGGAAGTTTACATTAAGCTCATCAGCTGGGAAGCCTCATCGCCTGTTTCAGAACGATGAATGTATCTTGATTGCATTGTGTTTCCTAAATATTTCATTAATGATGAGTTGCCATCATTTGTATTCAGCAGAAATCAGGATCTAAATTCTTTTCTTCTATGTGAGAAGACCAAATGGAGAAGTATAGCTAACCTAAGCAATTGGGATTATTATTGTAGTTAATGATCTCCTTTGGACAAGAGAGAAAGATCACCCTGGTGCTTTCACAAAGACAGATCAACCTCCTTCAGTAGCACTGGTAACAAAACCTCTCTGATATCTCTGCAGATCCTGATGAGAGTAGATGTAACCATGTTTGAATGGCTGAACAATTTTCTCCTGTGTCATTCTATGTATCCTAATAGGCAATTATTTTTTCCTTAAGGCTCAGTTCTGGTCTATCATCTGCTCGGTATGCACAAGTGACTTCTAACAGAGACCGCAAAGCTTTTCCTAAGTTAAAGAAATTTCCTACTATAATTTGAGACTCCCCTCTCAAGATTACAAGTTTTTCACTAATAGCAACTGGCATGCTAAAAAGATCGTTTAATTCTAGTCTAACACGACCCTGCAGAACTTAAAACACCAGCAGAAGCACACAGGTTTCACCTTTCATAGTTAATTAGATACTGCTAGGGAAGACTTTTGGGCACTGAAGCTTCCTCAGCTGTTAAACCATTAGCATAGTTTTAAAATGTCTAGTATGGTCCTTAGCATGAGCTTGGCCTGAGCCAAAACACTCTCCCAAACAACATTTAGGTTTCAATAACAGATTTTCATGGGCCAGAATCCTTTCCTCATAGGTAATTTCGTGCAGTCTGTTTGGAATGGTGAGAGTTTAATGCTATGTAATAACAAACTGTAACCTGTGTCCTGCCAGCTGGCTTTAGTGCCAGATATCTGTCACAAGCCTTTCACCAATCTTGTTCCACACAGAAATCCCATTTCATTGTCTAGAGCTACTTGCCCTCTCCTTCTACTCAGCAACTCTTTTTTTCCCAGAATTTCTTTCAGTACATCTGTTCTTCTGTTCATCATTAAGACCCTTTAGGAATTCCAAGGAAGTCTTCTTAGAATGAAAAAGAAAAAAGTAGTACGACAAGAGATATTAAATAAGAAGATATAACCTTGGCTCAAGAATTCCCTCTGCTGCTGATTGCTAAGGGTTTGGAGAATTTACCAAAGAAATATTGTTATACCGTTACCTTTTTCTTGTAATTTTCTGAATAATGTGCAATGGTTAGAGGGACTGCTCTGTAACCATACAGCTGTTCTTTTGTTCTCATAAGAACAATCAGAAAAATACCCAAGGGAGAGATATTATTGTTCTTTTTCATTGAGTAGCCTAGGATTTTTTATTACATGCTGGCATCATGAAGGATAGCAAAGTTTGTAGTCTAGTGTATGAAAATTCATCTTGCTGATTAGCATGATTATTGTGGGGTTTTTTTCCTGCAGTAATTATCTGTCATTAATGAAATAAAAAAGCAGGAACTGTTCATATCCTGTTGTACAATAGAGTAATTTGCAAAATCTGTTAAGAAGGACTTGCAGTGATATAAGACACCACTCTCAAATACGATGAGATTAAATGTTGATGTTTACCTCTGACAAGAAGAAAGATCTATCAATACACACACACATATAAAAATAATCATACAATGCCCATTTTTTAAAATGTAATAAAAATTACAACTAAATATGTTTTCCTAGTGTCACATATGATTTGCTAGAGAAAATATTAAAAGGCAAAGTAGCAAAACTACATCTATTCCTTATTATTTGGCTGTAAACTACTGCATACAGTTTATAGAAGAGTATTGGAATAGTATGTAGGATTGGTCTTGTTTTTACTGAGATCTGTGGCATGTTATATCTGCCATTTATTGTAACAGGACAAAAATTTTACTCAAAAAATCCCTTTATTCTATTTTTTTTTTTTTTTTAATAGCAGTCCAGCTATTAAATTTCAGGTACTGTTGCTATGCCATTGATTGAAATAAAGAAAATGCTTTTTATAACCTTGAAATGCATTCTTCACTGTAGTTTTTCCATTATAACTGTTTCCAAGTGATTCATTGTTACATGGTAATTCCACGTTTTAAACTGCAAGTTTAACTGAAATCATTTGGCTTTTCAAAATAATCTAAATATACTTTAAATTTGATCTTTAATATATTCTTATCAACCTGTACTCATAGTAGCAGATCTACTCCTGATTTTTTTTTTCACTGGTATTTTTTTCACTGGTCCAGTACTTTTTTTCACTGGTCCAGTGAGCTTCATTTGTCTTTTATTTTTACAGCAACACTGTGAACCAGGATATACTCTACAGAAAGGAATAAATGTTAATCTTCTACATGCTACGTAAAAGGCTAGACTCTCTCTTTAATCTGTCACAGTTTGGATGTTGTCCTATAGGGTATAGAAAGTATTTCTCACAACATGCCGAATTGTGTACAGAGTTCAAAAATATTTTTTTAATCTAAACAAAGCAAATTGTGCATGCCTAATATTAAATTTTGGTTGACATTAGCTGTAGTTTTGGATACTGTCCATACAGACAATGTATGTTAGATTTCAGTTGGAAGATAATGTATATGGTGAGACTTCGCAGACTTTTTTTGCTGTGTTAACATCATTCTCATTATGTTTTTTCTCATTTCTGTCTAGACTGTTTAAAAATAAACTTTCTTAGCATATAGCCAGGACACAGAAATATTTATACAAATAAATTTCCCTATTATCATAGATCAGTTATGCATATTCTTCAAACACTGATAAAGAACTAGATATGTCTCTGAGCTAGCAAAGTTTGTGGCATTTTTCTGACTTACAAAACTTCCATTACAAAATATATGCCATTCCACAGTTGGTAGATTCTTCTTGACCGTAAATCACAGGAAGCTAGAGCAGAGTTATGAATTACTAACAAGAAAGGGTAGTTTGTGTTAGGAATCTAACCATTTGTAGAGATTGAATGTTGTCAATATTTAGCTCCAACCTGGGTTTAACAAAAAAATTCACCCATTTACTCACTAGTTTTGAATGCCTTTCTTATCTCAGACCCCTCACTTTTTGCTGTAAACACACATTTCAATTCATGAGGGAGTTTTTCCAGGAAATGGAGCTAAGTGAATTAGCATTTCTGGGCTTATAGAGCAATTTCTCTGTTCTGCAGGTAGTACTGAAGCGTACTTCCAGAAGAGAAAATATCTGTTTGAGCACAGAACTGTAGATTGGACTTAGCCCAGAAATGTATATTGCTGCCATATATTTTCATTCTATTAAGGCTACATCATTCTATTAAGGTCTCCAAACTGGGGTACCTGCACCTCAGGGGATACATAATCCATTGGGATTTGGAAGAAAATATTTTTGTATCATTAATAAACAAAATATATTTTAAAAGACTGTTTATTTCATATTTACCTCATCCTTTTTTAATTTCTAAGGGTTTTGTATGTTTTATAACGTGCATAATATAATATTAGGGTAGTAAATTTATAAGCATATAAGCATATAATTTATAAATAAATAAATAAAACTATATTGGGAGTCTGTGCTCAAAAATTTTTTACTTGCAGAGGTGTATGATCAAAAATGTTTGGAGACCACTGCCCTAGAAGGCCCCTTTGTAATTACAGAACTGCACAAAATCTATAAGCCAGGCAGACAGCGAGCTCCAGCTTCTCCTATAGGTCTCTATACTCCAGCAGCAATGGAACAGAATGGGCTGCTGACACCCTGCTCTGCCTTGTCCTACCGCCTTCCTAAGGGAATTTGTCCCAGAGGCCTCCAAATACATACCGTATTGAAATTTTCAGCTCTTGGTCTTGGATGTGTAACAGGTGTTTTGTCATTGCTCGTCTGGTCTTATGGATGCTCCATGGCAGGTCTTCTGTGTTTCCTTACCTTAGGGTTGTTTTTTTTCTTTTTCTTTGACACCTTGCTCTTCGTAACTGTTTCTGTACCCACCCTATTATCTTATTCTCTTTATCTTTCTCCTGTCCTGTGCTTCTCCCGACCTCTTTCTTTATCGCACCCTCTCATTTCCACATGCTTATTGTATGTGACTGCTTCACCACAGAGTAGTTTTAAGCTCATGCCAATTAAGTAATTATAAACTGCTCCCAAAGACAGGAACAAGTGTAAACAAGAAAGGGAGGAAATAGCAAATGCAACTCTCCTATTCTTGTAACTCTCATACTCTCTTGTTTGCAATCACCTTGTCAGATCTAAGTTTACACTATAAACTCCTCAAGGCAGAAACCATTTTTCACTTTCCGAGAAACTGTTATGCCATTCTATTGCACTATATAAATATTGGTGCACGTTTTTAAACACAATTAATCATTTTTTATGCCAGGATGTTCATCTGTCCAGCTAAAAAGTGCTTAAAGGGTTATGAATTTTATATGGCGGGTACTATGCATTTCCTAAAATGGTGTTTCTTCAGAATGCGGTATATTGGGTAACTGAGGTAATTAATCACGCTAGAAAATTTAAGCTAATAGCAACATCAATCTTACACATTTTGCACCGGGAAACCTCACTGGCATCGCCGCCAGGAAGAAGGGAGGAGAAAAGCAGCGGCAAAGGAACCATTCTCTGTTTGGGGCTGCCCAGTCCAGCAGCCTGATGGAGTTGCGGTGTCTGCAGCTCCACCCAACTCATTTCTCCAGCCAGTAATGAAGCTGAGCGTGTAGTCCCAACAGGTACAGAGACAAACACACCTATACAATATGCATATCCAGGCAGCCAACCACACCACCCCGCACAGGCAGAAAACACAACGCTCGGGCAAACGCAGGCAGCACCGGTGGCCTCCTCCACTTCCCCTCTTCAGGATAAAAACCTCTTAGTGGAAATGTGCACATACAGACAATATGGATCTCTGCAGTAACTGGCCTACACACTCAGTCTGCACTGCAATCGGCCACTGGATTCCATTCCCCCCTGTTGTTAGCAGCTGGACGCAGGAGACCCATGGCCTGCAACCCCACTCCAGCTGCTGGTGCAGAACTACGTACACACACAGGGTGGAAATACCCAGTAACTGATCTTAGACACTCAGTCTAACCAGTAACCTGCCTTGGGATCCTCTCACCTCCTGTTTCCTCATGCACTGACACACACGTGCAAATGGGTCCCCCAGCAGAATCCTTGACCCCATCCATGGTCAGCCCAGCAGCTGGTTTGGTCCTCCTGGTCCCTCCAGTAATCAAAGGGGAGATTCATTGCTCTCTCCAGTGTCCAGCTTCTACTTCTGGCCATTTCAATATATGTTTCCCAGGCTATTTACCCTACTTATTGACTAGTCTGTCTTGATATTCACGAATAATCACACACTGACATATGTATCCACACACCATGCACATATTCCAGTCTTTCTGAACAGGAACGTATGAGGCACTAGGAGGAACAAATACAAGTCAGAAAAATGCCTGCAAGAATTTCATATGCTGGTTTTGCCAAGATTAAGAGGATCCCAGTACATCTACTTGCAACTGCTTAGGACAACCAGACTGAAAGACAAAGAACGGTGAGTAAATTCTTATTACTCACACAGACGTGAAAGAATGGAATGACTGTCAGCTCCTAGAAGACAAAAAGGCTATCCAAAACCACCACAAGACAATGTTGGGAGACATGAGGAGGACAAGACACTTTGCCTTCTGTGTCATCGCAAGGAATCCTTCTCAGATCACCCGAATACAAATGCTACACGGATGCTACATGGACTACTTGGACACACAGGCTTTAGAGGTTTTCAGTATGTGAGCAAGGTGGTGTGAGCGTGAATGAGTGAAACAGGGTTTGTTTTAAAATTATATCACCTTTTCCTGTAATGCCTCAGGTTGAGCTTTGCTGTATTTCTGTTGCTAGAGTGTTGCAACATTACTTCCTACAGGCTGGTTGAGATATCATCTTGTTTAGCCTATTGGCTGCTGTGAATCCCATTACTAGGCACACTAGAAATTGTCTCAAGAACTTAAATGCTTAGCTTCAATTAATGAATTTCATTAGGTGCTTGACACGTAAGTGCTTTGTGGGGTAACATGTCATGCTATCACACCTAAATCTGCTTGTGGATTTGGCTGCATTTCAGTCACGGTTCATTCATTAGGAAAGATCTGTTCTGGAAACCTTTCCTGATGTTCAGAATAGAATTTGTTGGCACATTTAGTAGGCAATCATCACTAACATATTTGACTGCTAAAGGGCTCACAGACCTCCTAAATAATCTCACAATGAATTCTGAATTTATGCAATAGTACTTACACTACCGGCTTTGAAAATTCCCCATCCAGCCAGTTGCTGTCTTTTTCTGCATTCACAGAAGTTGTGTTATATCCATTGTACTATTAAACGATAAAGAAACAAGTACAGATTCTGACAGTCTCGGAAAAACTGAATTACTATCAAATAAAGAGGAGTTTGGTCTGAGGAAGAACATCAGGATTTAGTCAAGCAGCTGAAGCTGAATTTAATGAAATACAATTACTTACTGAGCAGCCAGAGTGTGTGGGTGAAGTGAGACTGTGTGGGGGAAGGTTTAAGTATGCGTACGCGTTGCTATTTGTAACCACCCTTCATACACCAGGTGGTATATTCTGCTTCCCTAACAAAAAACATTTCTCTCCACTACAAATAAGTGCAATTTTCCTTTTCCTTTTCTCATTTATTTTGATATGCAGGGTTGGCGCATAACGTACAGCTGTAATAACGACAGCTATAAACACTGTAAGGAGCTAAGCAAGAAGCGCAGTATGCAGGTTACTGCTAAACTTATTGGGATGAAGCATTGAAAGGGCTCAAGGGCCATATCTCCTTTGGTACCAGACACTTACCGAGATGAATGGCAGCGCATGCTAAAAGCAGGAATTTAAATATGCAGAATTACAGTGCAATGTAAAAGTTTGTATTTCCTTCTCAATCTCCTGTAAGAATGTTTTCCTCAACATTAAGATAATACTGTATCTCTTGGACCCCCTCACTGGCTCCACAGGTGACTTTCTAGTGAATGACATATACTTTTTGCAGAGGTGCACACTGTGTGTGAAGGTCTAGGCTTTAGGACACCCTTCTTGAAAGTGAAAAGCCTGGGTTAGACATAGTCATGCTAATAACAGTTCGAGCCTTATCTCAGCTACTTCCACATCTACTGCCCTAACACTAGGAAAAATAGATATTCAAGTCTGGGGAAGGTGAGAGAACACTACAGCCCTTTTTTTAACACATTTCCTACTGCATACATTTGTCATCTCCCTGCTCAACATACTTGGTGCTGTAAATCTCATTCTATACACTGTATACAGCTGTGAAAATGCGATTTGCTCTGATTTTTCCAAAACAAGCTTGTGTCTCCCTCCTTCTGATAAAAGCTCATTCCCTCAGTCTCCGCTTTCAAGAAGACAACTTTTCACAGGAGAAATAATAGGTAATTCATTCCTACCTGCACATTTTCATAACTACAGATCCCAAAACAGAGGCAGTTCTTCCTATACATGCAGACTTAGTTTTTCAGCAGTCACAAAGATTATGTTTTTTCCATGTTTATATTTTAAAAGACTTGAAGAAATGTTTATGCATGCCTGCTACCTTTAAACCAAATACAAACAATATCTGTATTTCCAACTGTGAGTCACAACAGCTCTCCTCAGTTTCAGGTTAAATGGTTTTATTGTACATTTTATTTTCCCTGTTAAAGAAAGTCCAGAGTTCTTTCTGGTATATAGGCATGTACTCATACTCAGCATATACACATGTATAGTCCTTCTTTTACAGCATAACTTGTCATGTTCTCATGTTACTCAAAACAATGACAAGAGCCTACTGAGTTAAGTCCAGAACTTCATCTAAAGTTACAGAAAATAAAGCTCTTTCCAGCCTGCGGTTCCGGAAAAGGAACAACTTTTTTTAGCAACAAACATGCCTAAAGTACTGTAATGTATTTGTGAGACAGAATTAAAGACATTTTTGCCATCTGGAGGAAACATTCTGTTACCATGGGTTTGTTTTGAAAATTCAAAAGGTGGCATCCTGGATGCGTAAGCAGAACAAGATTTGATTTTCACACACAATGGCTTACTTGAGCATTTGACAGAGCCAAATGTAACAAGATGCTCTATTCACTGCTTAAATATCTTAGTAGGTAGGTTTTTGTACCAAAACTGGGACTAATCCAGGTTGTTTTCTTTTTCAACGTCCTAATTTTCTCATCACAAAACTGCTGGAGGAGGGATGTGGTCACTTTCTGTTTAGAATCTTTTTCTCTGACTCTCTCCTAATTACAGATCTCTTTTCCAAATTTTACCAGCTGCTGCTCTAACAGAAGATAAACAAACCAACTTGAGAAGATGATCAGGACGATGAAATCTGAAAACATGCATGGGATCTGGAAAAAAGAAAATCTCCCTCTTAGGGAATAGTGAGACTGTGTTTTAGAAAAAGCTTAGTGTAGATTGATTTTTCTTATGTATCAGAGCTCTCCTACAACTTTTACAATAAAATCAATAAGTGTAAAGAAGATAACTGGATGAAGTCCTGGGTTAAAATGGAATAAAATAACAGTGACAGGTTAATATAAAAAAAGTGATGATCCAAGCCTAGCGAGTCAGTGACACCTCTAATTTAAAGCTGAAAAGTGAAAGGGCTAGCATCCAGTACTTGGTATAGGGTAAGCAAACTGGTGTAAACAGAGCTCCCAGTCATCATTGTCTTCTTCTTCTTTTTCCATCTGAAGCCTCATTTGCGTGACAGTGGAGCACACCCTCAGCTTCTGTTCTTTGTCTTGTCCTCTTACTATTTGAGATTGTCCAGGAGCTCCGGTTCGTCCAAGCATGGCTCTTGACATTTTTGCCTGACTTCCTTTTTGTTGGAATGCATTGCTTCTGAGCTTAGAGGAGGTGATCCTTGAATACTAACCAGCTTCCTTGGGCTCCTCTTCCCTCCGGGGTTTTATCTCCTGGTACTCTGTCAAGCAGACTCCTGAAGATACCAAAGTCTGCTCTCCTGAAGTCCAGGGTAGTGAGCTTAGTGTGTGTCCTCCTCACTGCCCTAAGGATCTTGAACTCGACCATCTCATGGTCACTGCAGCCCAGGCTATCCTTGAGCTTCACATTTGCGACAGCTCCTCCTTGTTGGTGACAGCAAGGTCCAGCATGGCACTGCTCCTCTTTGACTCTTCTATCATTTGGAGAAGAAAGTGATAATTGACACATTCCAGGAACCTCCTGGATTGCATATGCAAGTGAAAAACAGTGATGACTGGTGTTCCTCAGGGGTCGGTACTGGGACTTGTGTTGTTTCAAATCTTTGTTGGTGACAGGGATGGTGGGAATGAGCGCACGCTCAGGAAATTTGCCCATGACATCAAGCTGTGTGGTGCAGTCGACATGCTGGAGGGAAGGGTTGCCATCCTGAGAGCCCTGAACAGGCTTGAGAGGTGGGCCTGTGTGAACTTCATGAAATTCAACAAGACCAAATGCAAGGTCCTGTACCTGGGTCATAGCAATCCCAAGCACGAATACAGGATGAACAGTGGATTGAGAGAATCCCTGAGGAGAAGGACTTGGGGNCCCCTATGAAGGCAGGCTGAGAGAGTTGGGGTTGTTCACCCTGGAGAAGTAAAGACTTTGGGGAGACCTTGTAGCAGCCTTCCAATATTTAAAGGGGCTCTACAAGAAAGATAGGAGGGGAGTCTTTATCAGGGTGTGGAGTGATAGGACAAGGGGTAATGGTTTTAAACTGAAAGAGGATAGATTTAGATTAGATACCAGTAAGAAATGCTTTACTGTGAGGGTGAGGAGGTACTAGAACGGGTTGCCCAGGGAAGTTGTGGATGCTCCATCCCTGGAATTGTTCAAGGCCAGGCTGGATGGGGCTTTGAGCAACCTGGTCTAGTGGGAGGTGCTGGGCTTGGAACTAGATGGTCCTTATGGTCCCTTCCTACCCAAACTGTTCTATGATTCTATGATTTTCATATTATTATTCTCAGTTCTTTTGTGTGTATTAGAGAGGGATTTTGATGCAGGGTTTTGATGGACTGAAAACGAAGAAATAGACCAGTCATTAAGGCTTCCTATTCAGCTCTCTGCGTAGGCATTTAGATGCCTTACCTAAGCATTTGGATTTGAAATATTTATTAACCTGCATATGCAACTACTAAATATTATAACTCAGACAAAGGAGCTAGCTTAAATATCTAGATGCCACCTTAGACACTTGCATTTAAAACACAAACTCCCATAATACACTTTATGTGCTGACAGCTAACTCTGGAGGGATCTAAATTTCTTAGACGTCTAAGCTTTTATCAGTAAAGATATCCTGGGTACTGCACATGTACCATATGCAAAGCCACTAATGGTATAACAGAAGTAAATTGTTCTTTGTATATGTCAGGAATATTCAAAAATTATGTGTTTCCATGTTTAGCACATCTCTCATGCTTGTTTTAGTAGCATTTCTAAAACTCAGTTAATAGTTCTGGTCTCCCATATTGGCAGGTGTATCTTTTACCCCACAGCTCAATGCTTAGAGCACCAGGAGCCATTTATCTACTTAAGTTTAAGAGGAAGTCCAAAACTCCCCACTCACGGTCCTTGTTCTATGCAGGTCATATAATTATGAATAAAGGCTTACATTTGTCCCTTAGCAAGACTCAAGTCTCCAGGAGATGTCTCTTACCACGAGTCCCAGAGGCTGAGACCTCTTTTGCTGATAGGTGCTTGTATGCCTGCTTTACACAAAGAATGTCAGGATCTCTTTCCTGAAATGCTTGTAATAGTGGTTTTCTTGGACCTTCATTTTTGTTTCTTTTCTGTCACCTCTTCTAAGCAGACACCTGCCACTCTGTTGAATCTATGGACATGTTTCACTCAATCAGTCATTAGAAGTTCAACTTTTCATTTTCTTAACTGCAGTGGTTGAATAGCTATGCAAGGATTCTGAAAAACAGTCCTGTTTACATTAAAAACAAAACACAGATGCAGGTTATTCTATGCCACCTGAAAAATTCAGTTTATAACAAAGATGCTGATTCAGTCTCAGCACCAGAGCGTCCCTCATTGTAACATACTTGGGCAGCTTTGGGGTGTGCAAGTGTGCCATGTCTTTTTTAATAGGAGACTAAATGACTTACAGATGAGGCTACTTAGGCAAGGCAAGTATAAATAACTTCCTCAACAATCCATAACACCACAAAGCCTTATACTTTACTTTAGATTTTTAGATTACTTTGCTGTACGGATAGATGCCAGCTTTCCACCCAGAGATATGATCTGGTAAAGGTGCTTTCTCCTCTTTTTAAGATGGGAAAGATATATATTTATATGATTATTGCCCAGATGTTTGGATTTATTTGACGTTTCATGGCCTTGGCCTTCCTATGATTTTCCTTCCTTTCTGGATCTGTCCCTCCCTGTTTAGCTGCCAGAGGAATGCAGCTGACATGTGAGAAGTATCCTTGATGTATCATAAAAGTTCTGATTTAGCCCTTGCTGTTTCACCTGATGAGATCAATCTACCCTTTCCACATGCACAGTGTAACACTTCTCTCAATTAGCCCCTCTCCACTGGAAGTTTAACTGTGCCACCTACAAGGCAGCGCTTGCTGATGGTTTCTCTTGGGTAATACACAGCTGCAGTACGTTTGAACTGCTTTTTTTTTTACATCTGTCTTTCTGATCACTAGGTTACTTTTTCTGATTTAAAAATACCACTCCACTGTCATTTCAAGGAACAGCAAGTGGTGTATCCTGTCTCTCTTTGGTATTCTGATTTTTTTCTTTTGAAACAGATCTTGGCTCCTTTTCTCAGAATAGTTTGAAAGACAAGGTTATATAATATGACTTTCTCATTTAAACAACATTAGGCAGTAATTCTTCAATTCAGACTATCCCACAGTGCTCTGCTCTAATTACATTACGGAGATGAGGACTGCACCTGGGAAAAAAAAAAATCGAGCCAAAAGAACATTTTACATAAACTTCCTGGGGAAAAAAAAATAATTAAAGTTGGTTCTGGGCACCTTCCCTTTTTTCAGTCCTTTATAGTGCACTACGGAATGTTTGACAAATTTCTTTGCTTCTCATTAATGGCCAGCAGTTCCTCCAGTCTTAAAAGGAGTAATCATTGACAATCAAACACACAATCACTCAAATGCCCTGACCAATAGACACAACATATAAACAAGATAGATGAAAACATTTTTGTTTAATCTTAAATTCAACATTAGAATTTTTGCATACCTTTTTCCCTCCTCTCCCCAAAATATCTAGTTTCTAAAATAATATATGAGCATGAACATATAATAGCATGTGAGATTATTATTTTTCTCAGCATTGGAGTAAAGGGGAAAATGCAGGTTATTTTCAAGTCTCAATCACTCTATAATTTGGTTAAGAATTTCAAGTACAGTATGGATTCAATGCACACATCTTCCCTCTTCTTTCCAAAATGGAATATGGGAACAATATCATATTAACTGACGTTAAAATAAGTGGGTCAGAGAGGCTCTGTAGAGGATCAGGCTTCCTGTAATGTCAATGGAAAGACATATGAACATCCATTCCATCACAAAATAAGCACCTAAAATAAATAGCATTCTTTGTTATAGGAAGTCTGTCCATATAGGGTATGGCCTTACCTCTCTTCTGGATATGTCTACTTCAAAACAGTAACTCTGGAAAGAATTTAAACAGCTACTTTAAACTTGACACCCAAAATACACTAAATGATTCCAGCTCCAAAGCATAAAAATTGTTGCCAATCACTTCAATAAAAATAAGTCCTAAGACATAAGTATCACAGACTAAGGTAAGGCTTCACAATGCAAAGGTACGATTTGCTTTGCTTTTGCTGTACTTCATCTTAACACTACAAAGATCATGTCTAGTTCCCGCCAGAAACCCTATGAACAGTTCCTAAACCCAAGGAAGAGACTGAAAGTCTAAATTATGGGATCCAGGAAACTTCTACTTCTCCCTGTCTAGTCATTCGAGTAGATATACTGTCATATCACGTACTAAAGCAGGCTTTTCAGACAAGACTGAATAGATGGAAACATTACTATGGGATGACTGAGGATTTATAATTAGAAGCTGGCTGGAGCTTGAAATTATTTCTGTTGTGTCTAAATGTGGGACCTAATGAGGTGGAAGGATTCACCCCATCCAAGGCACCAAAATTGGACAAATATCTTTGGATCTCCCTGCTGGGGAGAGGCACTTCTAGAGGGGGAGTCAGGTCCTCTGGTCTCTCACTACCTATTTTGACTTAAGATTTTCCAGTTAGTTGCCCAGTGACAGGAGAGAAGGTGGGAGGAATTCAAGCTCTATAATGGATATCAGTGTTTCAGTCCTTTCAACACTTTCCCTTTCATGTGCTATCCCTTGTTTGTTTGCTTAGTTTTGTCCAGTTAGTATGTTCTTTCTTTTGAACACATTAGTGGGCAGATCTATAGCATTAAATAAAACATCTGTTACATGGCTTCCATTATCTGAATGAAAGGCTGAGAGAGTTGGAGTTGTTCAGCCTGGAGAAGAGAAGGCTCTGGGAAGACCTTATTGTCTTTCAATACTTAAATGGGGCTTGTAAGAAAGATGGGAGCAGACTTTTTACTACAGCCTGGTGCAATAGGACAAAGGTACGGTTTTAAACTAAAAGAAGGTAGATTTAGACTAGGTATTAGGAAGACATTTTTTACAATGAGGGTGGTGAATCACGGGCACAGGTTGCCCAGAGAGGTGGTAGATCGCCCATCCCTGGAAACATTCAAAACATTCAAGGTCAGGTTGGATGGGGCTCTGAGCAACCTGATCTAGTTGAAAATGTCCTGATCATTGCAGGGGGGTTGGTCTAGACAACCTGTAAAGGTCCCTTGCAACCCAAACTTTTCTGTGATTATATGATAGATGTCAACCAAAATATTCCTCTCAGTCCTGCCTTGTTATTGTTTTTTCCGTTTCCCTCCTTAAGGGCAGTGTCTTCTGCAAGGTGTCATTAGCTGTCCTCCAAACTTTACATTCTTCAGTG
Organism: Arenaria interpres; assembly: GCA_013399435.1. Taxonomy (NCBI): domain Eukaryota; kingdom Metazoa; phylum Chordata; class Aves; order Charadriiformes; family Scolopacidae; genus Arenaria; species Arenaria interpres. The sequence continues at coordinate 23,806 of VXAK01015321.1, forward strand.
ATAATAATTCTTCAATTATTTATGTATAATGTAATTAATGAATTTGATTGGGGTGAGTATTCGACATAATGGTCAAGAAATAGATTGGACCCTCAATATTTGCATAGTATTTAAATATAATTTCTATTCCCCTCTAACTTAGGTCTTTATACTGTTATCCGCCATTTAACTATGCATGGTAATGTATTCATTCTCACGGGAGCTTCTACCATATGTTCAAATACTGCTGAAAGTTAATTTCAAAAAAGAAGGATTTTTGAAGACACAGATTTTTCAGAAACAAAAAATAAACAGGAACTGAACAGGTGCCCCAAATATATTGCTTATAATTCTGGTAAATCAGCCTTTTTGTGTTGTGTAGGAGTCCGGTGATGCACACCACAGTGATTCACCTCCCTTTACTTTGTATTCTTTCTCCAGTGAGAATATACATCACCGCTGATGTATATTACGTATCCACTCCTTCCAGAATAAGATCAGGCAGCTAAGAACCCAATAAAATGAGTTGTCCTGTTCATCTCAGACTCAAAGTAAATTGACATGGTTGTTGGATTTCCTGAAGTTTGTTTAATTAAAAAAAAAAAAAGAGTTAATATGCAGGAAGACAACAGCAAACGGTTTAAAGCTGATGGCAGATGTTCTTAGACCCCCATCACAGCAAAATTTAATTTAAGAATAAAAAAAAAACTTTAAGTGAGGAGCCACCAAGACTGTTTTATATTTTTATATTTATATTTATATTTATATTTATATTTATATTTAGGCAAACATAAAACATGAAGTTTGGAGTTACAGTCTAGTTTTACACTTTTCTAAATAAAGTGGATTTGCACAACATGAATGGAAGCTTGATAACAGACTATTTGTTATAGGGCCTGCCTAATTTGAGCCAGTCACCAAAACAGATCAGTATGACGAAGGCAGAAGAATAGGATGGCCTTTAGATTCCATTTGTTAAAATGACAAAGCAATATCTACCAGTACTAATAGCTGGGGTGAATTTTTTACCTGATACTATGAGGTAAAGTTATTTAAACAACCAAGAATTGTTCCAGTAGCTTCTATTAATCTGTTGTTTTGGATTATGTAAAATCAAGATAATGAAGTTGTTTACTTAAACCAGTGATGTATATACTAAGTTTAAATTTCAACCAGCTACTCTCATGTTGCCACCTCTCTGCAAAGGAGCATTTGTACATTCTGCAGAACAAGTTTAAAAATTAAAATGCAGTGACTAAGAGAGGCAAAAAATGGGGGATAAAAATTGATTCATGAGTTACCTTAGATCAATGTAAACTGCTAATAACACTCTGTCCCCCAGACCTTGGACCCTATTATGTCAGGGCACAATACAAATCTCTAGCATTCAAAGCAGTTGGACTTCTTCATATAATTCAGGAAAATAGAGTCTGTTCAGATTTAATCTCAGATGCAATGTCAACATCTGAAGTATTTTTACTTGTGTTGTACAATTGTGAAAAAAAACTCCATAGCTTTAGAATTCCCATATATCCTGAAACTCACTTTGAATGTCATTTATCATTGCATCTGAAAAGAAACAATAGTCACTGACAGACTTTTACAGACATATTTAGTTTACGAGTAGAGGCCACTTAAAAGAAGTGGAAGACTGTTTTTCTTTGAGCGACTTCTCAGATGCCAGTATCTGAAGTATAATCTCTTTAGGAAAGAGCACCTTCACTGAATTTTTTTCTTCACTGGAAGTAAAGTTCAGCAGTTGTATGACTGTTTTTCTAAACTAAAAATATCAGCAACTTAGCTATAGTATTTTTCATGCCTATTCATTCAATTACATCTTCCAGCATTGAGCTTACGTAGCAGGAAAAAGATTTTGAATTACTGTCACTGATTATTTTAAAGGAATGTATACCTTCTCACAAGTAAAAGAACTTAGCCTGTAGAAACCCTACATCAAAAAAGAAAAAAAACAAGAAAACAACAAACTAGGCAATACGATCCTAAGAGCTCTATTGTAATATCTCCCCAAACTGATATACATCTATATACATCTGCCTGAAACACGTCAAGTTATTTTAACAGATTCAGAATTGCACAAATCCATCTTCAGGATTATAATGAAGTCATACACCCTTGAGCTTTTCCCCTAGAAATTGGGAATACAGAGGACGGGAAAATGAGTCCAAAGTAGGCACAGGTATGTGTGAAAGTTTCAATTTGCAGTCATTTATGTGGGAACTGGACTCTGCATTTACCTCACGGAATCTTTTCTGTATAGGATTGCCTTAAAATGATAAATTACATAAATATGTCATGTTAATGCTTTTAGCTTTACTTCTGTCATGGAAGCTTTGGTTTATAAATTAGACTTTGAAATGCAGACTGAGAAATATTCATTTTTTATGACAAAATTACGCTTTTCAGAGCAAGAACAGTAGTGCATTCACATACACAACTGACATTTCATATAATGATCCACAATCTGAAAAAAAAATGAAAATAAAGACTATGTTTACTGATAATGGATTCGTTAGGATCTCTATCCTGCTGCCAACAGGCACAGGAAAAAATTCTTTGGCTATAGGTACCAGCTACTCCTAGTGTTGATGGAAGAACTGAAACATCTTTCAATAGCATCCAAGTGAAAGGAGATCTTTGTTCTGTGTTCTAGGGGGACTGAAAACATACATTTTGAAACTCAAAGGTGTATGGTCTAGGAAGACTTAGAAGATGTTTGTTAACTGAGGAGGCTCCAACAGGGGAAATTAGACTAAATGTGTCACTGTTAAATTTATGATGAGTTCCAGAGGCCCAGACACTTCCAGGTTCCAAGAAATCTCAAAGTAATGCAGAATATGAAGGAAAATTATTTTTGCATGTACTTCACAAAAGCAGATTCATTGACTGCATAATTCTGTTTGAATAAAATGTTTAAAATTCAAGTTTAAACTTTACTTACTAGGAACAAAAAATATTTCCATGGTATAACTTGCAAGAGACCAAAAAAACCCCAACATCTATTTTATAAGGCCCTAGGCCTTATATTACTCGCATATTATTCTAAATAGCAATATATCAAGAGCTTTCTTCCAAATGTCTTTCTTCTTTTATTTTTCATTTAAAAAATCTTAATGGTGTGAGTGATTGAGGAAAAAGGTGGGTTTGAATTTGTTTCATACCAGTTGTAAGATATTTCAGCTCTTAGGGTCCTCTAGGGTCTTTTGGCTCACCTTGCCAAAATATTAGGTGACAAGACAGGAACATGAGTATAACAGTGTGTGTGAATGGGACTCCCAAAACCACCTGAGAGATCATTTCACCCCAGTTTGAAAACAGTAGTAAAGATAATGACACACAGGCAGGTTAAGCAGTAGCCAGGGAATTACCAAAGGACTTTTGAAGCACAGGAAGAGTCAGCACAAAAAGAAGTATAAGAAATATAAAAATTTTACTGGTGAGAAGAGAGACTTTGGAGAGGGAAGATCAGCAGCAAGGCTGGCATGACCCTGCCAGATATAACCCCGCGGCACTGGGAGCTCTGCATGGACCTGGCAGCATGGCCCCCACAGGCACCCCAGCAGAGAGGAAAAGTTGAAAATTTTGAAAACCGGAGTCCATGGTTACCTTCACCTTGTCTGTCTCTCACAGAGAGCTGCATCCTGCTGCTGTTCATAGTTTTCACTCCAAGGGTTAGGCAGGCTGTCCTGTAAGAAAACAAAATTGGATTTTCTACGTGAATCCTTCAAGTCATAGTAGTAGTAAGAAAAAGTAAATGAAGGCAGCTGTCCACTCTGCCTCTAGTTCACAATTTATTTGTTCATCTAATGTAGTATGTAGCACACCCCTGAGATGCAGATGAAAGAGAGGTTGACGAATGGAGGAGTCCATCTGTTGATAATTGTCCTACTTTGCATATCTCCCAAGCCACAGAAATTGCTAAGCTATATGATGCTGTCTTTTAGTGAGGTTTACAATACTTTTAGCAATTTTAAATTAGTAGTTTGTAGATATAGTGAGTAAAAAGAAAACATTCTGAAAGAATTTGAGTTGCTAACATAAATAACTTGAAGAAACAACATGATAACAACTTTTGCTTGGCACACAATAATCTCAGAAGAGATATTTACCTTAACCAATTTTATGAATCATACTTTAATTCGTAAGAAATATTCTGCTAAAAGATTCTAGATGACTATGAGATCATCATTGCTTTCAGTACATCATACATCAGGGCTTTTCATTGTTGATCACTCCCTTTCTACTACAACCACATGCTTCAGGTAAGCGGGCCCAAACTCAGGAACCCATCTCCCTCCAGGGAAATATTTAAACATACACAGACATCTAAGCTTAATTTCCCTGGTGAACAGGACTTAGTCTCGTGCTTAAATACCTCACACAGTTGGGCTCAGTGTAAGTGTACATGTTTGAAACGTATCTCTCCTGATAAGGACATGTGAACTGTTCTAATTACCCATTGAAAATCAGCTGCTACTTATTGCATAGCTATTAAAGCATGTTGAGCCATACCCTTCTTCCAGTTAAATATTTCAACCGATTCAGACATTTACAACATTTAGATATAGTCAGTGTTCCTGGAACATTTGCTGGAATCGCTACAGGGACTTTGGTTCACCAACAAAGCTTTGAAATTCAGGAAGTTTTGCAAAGATAGGTGTTGCTACAGTTTCTTTGCTGTGTTCTCATACGCGTGTGTGTACTTAGGAAATAGTCTCTAGGTAAATTAAACAGTCAATTATATGTCCAGTGCATGAATGTGGTGGAACATGTGGAAATAAGGTTGTGTAGCTAATGAGGATATCTTGTTAGTGGGTACCCAACACAAAAGACTAGGAAAACAGATGGGAGAATTAAACCCCCAGATGCACATACCCTAACGATCCATAGATAACAGAGGCAGCATCAAAGACCAGAGCTCTCAGGTGCCTGATTGAGACAGGCCATGGACAGAACCACTTCAAAGCCTTGATGATGTTTGTCCACATGTTTTGTAATTGATAAGAAGGGGGAAACAAGATTATCCTGAGTCACATGAGAAAGTGGAAGCTTATTACAGGATATCTGAAGGGGCTTGTGAGATTGTGACGTTCATGATGTGATGTTTAGGGGAAGGGACAATGAGCAGGGTTAGTTCAGGTTCCTCAGAACTCCAACAGGTCCATGACTTTCCAGTGCTGAGGACGCCAGAGCTGGACACAATACTCCAGGTGGTATCTCACCAGAGTGGAGCAAAGGGGCAGACTCACCTCCCTTATCTGCTGGCCACATTTCTTTAATTCAGCCAAGAATACAGTTGGCTTTCTGGGGTGCAAGGGCACATTGTTGGCTCATGTCCAGCTTTTCATCCACCAGTACCACCAAGTCCTTCTCAGCAGGGCTGCTTCAATCCTTTCATCCCCCAGCCTGTACTGACACCAGGGATTGCTGCAACCCAGGTGCAGGACCTTGCACTTGGCCTTGTTGAACCTCATGAGGTTCATGTGGTCCCACTTTTTGAGCCTGGATCAGGCCATTGCTATAATTCACATCTGTGGGAGTGTTGTTTCTGGTCATGTGGTGCCTGCCTGTAAGGGCACAGCTTTCCTGGCTGTTTTACTTTGCTGTTGGTTGGTTGTGTGAGCATGTATGTAAGAGTGTCTGTGTGTATCAGGGGTACCTGCTTGGCTTCACTAGAGCCCAAAGCCGGGCTGGCTTTTGGGGACTGGGATAGGAAGACATCCCCAAGTCTTTGACTCTTGTGGACTGGGAACCATAACTCCCTTAGGTCTTGAGGTTCACTGGATTTGGCATCTCTTTAGCTCGTAGTCCTAGGGGACCCTCTGAATCACACCTTGCATGCAGAGGGAAGAAATTGCAGGCACCAGGCTTGTAAGCAGCCTTAGCCTGAATCCTCTGAGGAGGAGTCCCCAGCCCCACTGGAGCCTCCCCACATCTCCAGAAACCCAAATCCAAGCACAAAATTTGCATGGAGAATACCAAAAGCCATCAATATATCACAGAAAGAGAGAAGATAGCCAAGAAAGTTCAGAATCTGGGGTGCCAATGCCCCATTTTGGGCAGTAATGGAGAGCTGATCAGGTAAAAAACTCTTCCAAAAGAGCTTAGAGCCATCTCACATGCTATGACATTGACCCCCCAAAAGCTATTGGTTCCTGTGAATTTGATCTGGAAGCAAACACAATTCTTTCTTGACCTCCAACGTGGAGCTGGTTGGATCTAGGGCACATTAAACAGACACCCAACAATGTCATTGATGCTACTAGAAGCACAAATGCATTTTTATCCCATGTCTTGTACCTAACATGGCCAGCCTCTGAATCCTTTAAAGAAAGTGAAGTGCAGTCCTGATACACAGTTGTCCAAGTATAAGGGAAAAAAAAGTCTTTCTAATCCACAAAAGTGCCCAGAGGAAAAACTAAAGCATGGAATCAATTTAGCAGTGTACAAATACAGTGCAATATGTTTCCTGGTATGTATCAAAAATTCATGGCCAAGTATTATTGATACAGAACCCATTTCATTTTATCTTTCCAGGGTACTGAAAAGGGAAGAAATGGTGACAGAAGGGAAATAATGTTAGTGCTATTTCTTTTGTCAGCTATTCTTTTCTCATTCTGTTTTGATTTTTATGTTATTGTTGTTCTATTTTGTATCTATGTAAGTAATATGTGGGCTGCCAACAAAATAACTTTTTCTTGGCCTCATTCAAAACACCGAGGGGAAGACTTTCAATTCCATTGACAAAGTTAATTCTTTTAGGATTAAGAATGTCATTCACATCCCAGATCCATCTTGACATTTCCTTTTCCATTTGTTAATGAAAAAATGAGAAAAAACTGAACAGCTGTTAACTATGAAGGCAATAACTGCAGAAAACCCAGTGCAAAATTATGAGGCAAAATTTGTGTTACCTTGCATGCTCCCAAGGGCCAGCAAGATCCTATATTTTGGTCATAGCTTATCACTAATATTAAATCGTTGAAGCAGTATAATTCCATTGAAAGCAAGGGAATCTTGCTTTCAAACTTAAAAAGTAATGATACCTGAGGAAGCCATCTGAGGTTTTCCTTAATCAGCCACTTTCTACATCACATATCTTGAATTATTTTCTTACATTCTAGGTAAAAATCTTTCCTTCTCTTCAGAAACTACAAGAAATCACTCATTCATTGCAAACTGTACATCAGGTACATGGGTTTTACTTAACATTCCAGCTTGCATAAGGAGTTATGTATATACACACACTGAATTTTTTACAGAGTAAGCATTATGGTAAGCACATAAAATTTTACTGATTAACTTACTGTGTTGGGGACGCAAAAGATATATGAAAATTATTCCAAGGAATAATATTTAGTTTTTAGTATAGACATACTCAGCTGGTCTCAGTGTACCAAGTCAATCTTTTCATGAGTCATATGTATGCCAGCACATAGAAGGCACATTCAATAGAAAACTTGATGATGTAAAGATCTGTGTCAGGGAGATTGTCATAATATGATACACAGGAATCCTTGTCTCAGATTAGGCCTTCATCTGTGTAAAGATTCAGTCACTAATGGTGATCATGACTATTATGATAGCTCTCAAAGATGTATTTTCAGGATCATTATCCCAAAACTCATCATCCCACAAGTGGGTGATTATCATTGTGTCTGGTTTCACTGCAGAAAAGAATTACATGCACTTATCCCATTTAAATATTGATATTAACTATATTTGCTAATGTATGGGTTGATATGAAATACAGGGTTCGGTAAATGAAGATTCTTTACATCTACATTTGAAGTCTCAGTTACTCAAAGCAGCAGGAAGCTTGGTAGTTTACTCCTCACTGAGTTAAGTCAATTATAACAATGCTGCTTGTTTACAAGCTCAACATAAAAACACACGAATGGTGGTATGGGATCTATTCCAGTATCTTGAACCACTTCGTGAGAGATACTTCTTTAAATTTGCATTGTTCTTATTTTTTTTTCCACAGTCAAGCATCTTAGTGTGTCAGGTCCTGTCTGGGGGACTCCCTGTGTCCATGGTGATGTTTTATATTGAATAGCTCTAAAGAGATTTTCCTGATTTGCATTTGTCAATTCACTTTTTGAGTATATGTTATCTTTTACTTCTATGATAAACTGTAACAAACAGATGAGCATCTTACATATGTGTCCTGTAAAGTATCTACTTTGGCTAGCTTTAAGCCTGCCACCTGTTAGTTTAATTTGATTCACTTACGGAATAAGTAGGACAGTGAAAAATAACTTCCTATATACTTACTCACGTAACTCAAGTTTTTAGACCATTTTTTTGCTTCCTTTTTTTGAAGAGTCCCCCTATATGTAGTAATTTCTTATAAAATAGAAACACCTTTGATAACTTTGCTCACCTTTGTAGCCTTTATCCAAATACAGCTACATTATACAATATTATTACTTTGCTACAATGCAAATTTTGACATGCAAATGGAGAAAAGGAGGTAGAACTTCAAATAGTATTCAAGATGCAGGTATGTTATGGATTTATACGGCAGCATAATGATATTATTATTTTTATTTCTATTATTTTTCTCTGTTCTCTATTCCATTCCTAACAACTTCTAAAATCTCATTTGCTTTTCCTCACAGTATATAGATGCTTCCATAGCTTTCGCTCTCCTATTCCTAAGAGCTTTTCTCAAACACTAATGTTTGGCTTAGAAAACATCATTATATATACAAATTTTATCTTTTTCATATGTGCTTCACTTGTACATAATTTAATTTGTATGTAATTTCATTTCCAAGTCCCTTAGTATTGTACAGCTGTTCTTTTTACAATTATTAAGACTCATTCTTTGTCTTTATTACTGTTAGTATCATCAGCAAACTTTGTCGTGTAACTCCTTCCAGATAATTTATGAATGTAGCCTCTGGCAGAGACTCCTGTGAGTTTTATTTATGATGTCTCTTTATTGTGGAAACGAGGTAATAATGCTTTCTTTTGTTTCCCATAGTTTAATAACTTTCTCATCCATCTGAGGACCTTACCTCCTTTGCTATCATACCTAAATTTCTTTAAGAGTATTTGGAGAAGGATGTTACTAAATGACTTTTTGGAAATCCAGAAAAGTATATTAACTTGATAATTATTATTATTTACGTGTTTCAACAACTCTAATAGATGATTCTGTTACTAAAGTAATTCTGATTCTACTCTCATATGTCGTATTTATCTATACGTTTACAAGTTCCTCTCTTAAGGTCTGTTTGCTCACTAGAGATGACAGTTTACTTGCTGAGGTTTTTCAGATTTTGGACAAAGCTCTTCAAAAAATTGCTGCCACTTTAACCACCTTCCAGTCATGAGACAGTTTTAGGAAGACATGATACAGCACAATTCACAAATCAGTTATTTCTTTTTTCAGTTCCTTCAGAATACTTAAGTTAATTCCAGAGGAAATTTGACACTTATCATCTTATCAACTACCCTTTAATATCTTATACTGACATTTCTGCGATACTGTGAGATGATATTGTGATAATCGCATCCAGGAAGCTATTTCTACTTCATGTTCTTCCACTCTTAACACAGATACAGAGTTTTGTGTCTCCACAAAACTTTGTACCAGGAAAACAATGCCAAGTATACTATCAAATAAAGTAAAATAAACCTAAAGAATGGCTGGGGAGGGTTTAACCTTGGCTAGCAGCCAGGCACGCATGCAGCTGCTCACTCACTCCCCCTCCTCAACAGCCCAGGAGAGGAGCAGAAAATAAGATGGAAAACTTTGTGGGTTGAGATAAAGACAGGGAGATCACTTACTGATCACTCTCAAGGGCAAAACAGACTCAGCTGGTGGGAAATTAATTTAATTTATTGCCAATTAAAATAGGCTTGGATAACGAGAAACAAAAACAAATTAAAACACCACCTTTCCTTTTTCACAGGCTCAACTTTACTCTTTTATTCCTGACTCTTCTGCATCTCTCCTTCCCAGTCATTGGTGGGGCATGAGGAATGAGAGTTTGGTCAGTTCATAACAGCTCCTCTCTACAGCTCCTTCCTCCTCACACTTCTCCCCTGTGCCAATGTGGGGCCTCTCCCCAGGCTGAAGTCCTTCAGGGTGAATCTGCTCCAGCATAGGGTCCCCCATGGGTTGCAGTGTGCGTATCTGCTCCATCATGGTCTCTTGCACAAGCTGCAGGGGACTCTCTGCCCCACACGTGGAGGACCTCTTCCCCTCCCTTCTTCTGTGACCCTGGTGATTGCGGGGGTGTTTCTCACTTTTTTTTCCTCACTCCTCACGGCCTGTGCAGTGTTTTCCCTCTTTCTTAAATACATTTTCCCAGAGGTACCACCCACTTAGTTGACAGGCTCAAGTGTGCCCTGCAATGGGTCCATTGGAGCTGGCTCGAATCAGATGTGTCCAGCATGGGACAGCCCCAACCTCTCCTCACGGAGGCTGCCCTGCAGCCCTCCACTGCCAACACCCGGGCACTAACAGCAGATTCAATACAAATCCCTCTAAGCCACCAACACACCCCCGGGAAGAAGGTCAGCCTGCTTGTTCCGCTCAGAAGGAACTTGCTGTGACAAATGTAACCTTAGAGTGTGAAGAAACAGAGAATCCTCACAGAATTTATTAATGACTCAGGTTAAGAAATGTATTGCAAAGAGTCTTTGCTTTCCTATCTGATCTACTCCCTGATTTCCTTCCTCATTGACTGGAGAGGCAGTTTAGAACCAGGTTCACACCAGTTGTCATAATATTTCCTAAATGAATGCTGAGGAAAAAAATAATATTGAGAAATACTGAGGGAACTTAGTATACATGTACTTACTCTGGGTTAAGTACCTGAATGACAAAAGTTCTCTGGAAATTAAATATCTAAATTTTTCCCTTTTTAGACACAGAGGAAAGGGGACTGAGCTGAAGGAAGTAATCTAATTCCTAAGAAGAGCCAGATCCCCTTGAGCTCAGGCGGCTTTGGGGTCCAGAAGTCTCCACACCCTGCAGGTGATGCTTTAATGAGTCACTCATCTCCTAATGTGCAATTTACCCAATTCATCACTTGATGATGACCCAGAGCTCCAGATATGCCTAGCCCTTCCCCTAGCTGGTGGCTAAGACTAGAAGCAGAGTTCTGCTGTCTTCTTCCTTCAGTGTTTCTTAATAGTAAGCTTAAGAATCACCTTGCTCAACAGGTTGACTACTGTGAGTCATATTTTTAGTGCTCAGGGTATGAAGAACTTAGACATACAACTCTGTATTGGCAATTCTACTTTTGTCAATACAGAGCATTACAACAGCTAGCCAGCGGTGATCATGGGATTCACCAAGGGTCAAAAAAGTAATCTGACTGTGCTGGGAAAGTGAATCTTATTCCAGTTAAGCTAGTGTTGCCATCACCTAGGTATCTTTCTCACTCTAGCCATAAGACTACAAAAGCCGCTGCAAAACCACTTCTATGCAGATAGAAAGAATCCGCCTTGGAAAAACTCCTGAGGTTACTGGGCTGCAGGCTGGGACTAACTGCTGTAATAATCCATGTAAAGAGTATGAAGGGAAAGAGACATGGGGGAATAAGATTAACGATGCTAAAATAATTACTTTTATGTATAAAGAAGAAAGCTCTGCATGAACTGTACGACTTCTGAGATAAACAGGCCCGTATGATTGTGCCAATGTAATTTAGAGAGAGGTGGAAGAGGTGAAGTGAGAGTTCTTGTCCCTCAAGGAACTGTTCCTGCAGCCCTCATCAACAGAGGCATACGTACTGTGCAACACCGTGTAGCCTGACCCATCAAAGGAATAATTTAATCTTCAGAACTTTCAATTTCTAGTCTCTGTGAACCACTTAAGTTCAATTCTTTTAATTAACATTTAAATGAGATTACAATTCCCTGTTTGCGTTTTCAAAGGTCATTAGGACTTTACGGCATTAGGCAATGTCCCTTTCACATCAAAGGATTTGAGAAATCTTCTCACATCCAGGCATTTTATACTTTCCTAGTACTGTTGATCTGGGTTTACTTTGCTGCTTCCTCTAACTACTGATTGTACCTGGGCTTGATAAGTAACACAGCCAAAAAAACGTGCCAAGTCCAGATTTCCCCAAAAGTTAAGTAAATAGAAATTCCACTGTCAAAATTAATTTCCATCTTGTATAAAGCAAAGCTCAGAACTACTCTTTCTAAACACTCTGGTCTTTACTGCTTCTCTTGTTTCTCACAGAATGTTTATCCTTCCCCCATTTCTACCTTTTTATTACATTAGTAATATGCTCCGTGTCCTTGCTTATTGTTTTATCCATCCCCCTAGAGACCTGAGCATACACAGTATAGTAACTTTTCTCAGCAAGATATAAGCTTGTGCTATATGGTATAAGCCAGCACATAAGCAAAGTGCTGTACAGAGAGCTGTGTGTGTGAAATTTGCAGTAGGCATTCAAGCATTACAGAGGACATTGAGCACTGCTGCCCTTGCAAGGCCTCTTTTTGCTGTCACCTACGTCCTGTCCTCCCAACTGATGCCCGTATGGGGCAGCCCAATGAATGTGTCTTCTTCTGTGCTATTTGTAACCCGCAAAGGCGCTGCCACACACAGGGATTTCGACAGCAAATCAGTGCAGGCGCCTTCCTTACACGTGATAAGAGCAGCTTAATGCTACCCAAATTATAGTCAACTCAAACAAAAGAAATCAGGAAGCGGTACAGCTGGAAACTGTGTATCTCTGCCTGACCCTTGTAAATGGGAGACTCCGGTTTGGTTGTCGCCTGGGCAGTGTCCAGTGGTAGCACACAACTGTAGGATAGTCAAGTGTGCAAGCACATGTCAGATATTCAAACACACAGAAACATGTGTTAAGCTTCCTTTCCTTTTATTTTTTTAAGTACTGTGATTCCTGACAGTCCTGACATACCTCATTTATTTTAATTGTGTGGGATCCCTGGGTGCTGCTGTTCCCAGTTTCTTTTTCTATTGTCTGCATCTCTGTTCTCCTTGCTGAGGGGTGAAAGGGATACAATTCATTTAACTTACATGTTGTATCAAGAGAAAGAATCTTAAATTAACTCCCAAATGTAGCTGCCATTCAATGGAGAGAGGACCCAACTTCTGAAGGCCAGCAGCTAGGGTACAAATCTATTGTAGTCCTCTGAGAGCCCTAATGTGGCTACTCTAGGCACAGGTTAGGAGCTAAATGTTGGCAATTATGCCCTATGCTAGACTTTTAAGGGGCATTTAAGATCCTGTATGCCAAACTAATTTTCTAATAGACAAGGCCAACCTTGGAGAAGGTCTAACTTTTCTTTACCTCTGAGTTTGCTCTGAGTTCTGAGTTTAAACTGTGCCTGACTGGTTGTCAATTATACCCAAGCAAGACTTAGAAACTCATTGTTCTGCTAACTGAACTGAACTTCTCATGAACTGTGAGGCTCTGTTTCTTTTTGAAATGAGGTATTTTCAGAACGCGCCTTATGCCTGGAAGTCTTATACCTGCTGGGATCATATAGAAGGGATGATGCTATCTTATCGGGTATGCCAGAGTGATTTCTGGAATAACTGCCTCCCAAAAGAAAGCACAGGTTTTATCTCTAAAAGACTTAGGCAGTGCACTCCAAAAGAAAATCTGCAATGCACACACAGTGTGGACCACCAGGTTAACAGGATCTGGAAGAGATTTGGGAACAAAGTCATTTGACACTGTGACAGTATTCAGATACTCCGTATCTTCCTTGTAGAACTAGTCCTTCACAGATAATGGAGTATTTCCTTACAAAAGAACATGAGTAGAAAAACTCTTCAGCGTCTTTTCAACCTGAATCTATCACTTTAATCAAAGTATGAGCAAAGACATGCAGTGGGAAGCTGACCAGTGTGACATAGTAACAACTTCCCAGCATAGAAACCAGGGGAGTGCAGCCATAGTTGTCATTTTTCATGGTGAGAATCTATGACTGATGCTGAAAATCAAAGCAAAATTTATCTATGAACCACAACACAATAGCACTGCACAACGAATCTCCTATCTAACAATTAGACAGCAAGTGAGGAAGACATGGATAACAAGGATGCCTCTACTTGTCACTTCAGGGGAACATTTTAAATAGAAGATTCCTGGAAAAGAGAAGAAAGATAATCAATACAGTGATTAATGACAGTAATTTCACACACGTATCTGGGAAATTAAACATGCTCTTTAAGAGTTGTTTCTTGCAGTGACTTGTGAAGGGATGAATGAGTTGCAATCCAAACTTTACATCAATATATTGAACAGTGTGGTAGCAATTACGTTTGGAAACTTTGCAGAAATTAAATGCTGATATATAAAATTCTTCAAAAAATATTGGTTTTTCAAACGCTTTTTGTTGTTGTTGTTTTCTTGGATGTTATTTTCCTTTTACAGCTTACCCGCTCTGGTTCTCCTGAATTGTAACTTGAATATTTCAGATTAAGTTAAGAAAAAAAAAAGAAAAAATATTCATGTGGGAAAGAGGCACTTACGTGAAGATGTCTATGTGTTGTATTTAATGTGACACACACTGATGTAAGAGAATACAGTCTCATTAAGTCTTGGAAAGGCTCCTATGTATACTGAATATTTGTTCAGAGGATCACAATACACCTCCTTTTGGCTTGAAAGTGACTCAAGTGAACATTGGTTAGGCATTGATCAGGGTCTAGCTTTTTGTTCTAGTGAAGCACAGTTCAAATGTGCACCTAAACTTTGCATAACTTACAGTAAAAATCTCTTTACCAGTACAGACTCATTTTCACCACCAGCAGCAGAACCTCGCCAATGTACTTGGAGAAAAGGGCAGTTTGATCCATGTGTATTGAAGGCTTTTGGACTGAATAACGCTCATTAAAGTGCAATCCTCACAACTCATAATAAGCACCCAGAATTTTCCCAGTTGGCTTAGTAGGTGATCTATAAAATACTCATTTCTTTCATCCTTAGTTTCTTTTGAGAAGAAAATGAGCATGTTCAATGCCACTGTATGCTGTTTAGAACTGAACAGTCATATGAAATATCTTCATAAGTTTTAATTCCACTGACAGCCAGTGATGTCCAGACGTATAGTTGATTCTGTTCAATCTTTGTAATAATTCAAACAACTAGCATGACAGTGGTTGCCAAACAGCGATTAAGAGTATTTGTTATTCATAACCAGTTATGTCTAATTGGTTAATCTGGTATTGACTGTGTTTCTTGTTGCTTGAAAAGATTTTTGGGGAAGAATAATTCCTGGAAGCTAAATCTTGAATTTGGGCCTAAACATTTAAACAAAAATCTAATTATCTGCCACATAATTATGTGAAAATATGTCTGAAAAAAGATTGAGTTATGGCACCAAACTTCTCATATGTTAACTGTGATTGCCAGATGTTTACTAAGTTTTCTGCCAGTAGCAGCATCTTTACCTATGAAGTGAATGGTGTTAAGAAGATGTGGATCAACTTAGAAGTTGTTTTTAGTCATATCTTTCAGAAACAACACACTTCCATGAACTTAAAATGCTAAGATATTTAAGACACTCCTCAAATCCTTCCATTCAGAACCGGTGTTTTTCCTGTCAGCCATCTGCAGACAAGGCCCAGCCAGGGGCCTTTACCTCTCTCACGTGCGAGAACTGCAATCAGTGATTTCTGTAGCATCTGTTTTATCCAGTTCTATTCCTTTCTTCCTTTAATCAGCTAACTAATGGAATTTCCTTTTTTTTTTCTTTTCTTTTTTTTAATGATGAGGAACTTGTGATTTTTAACAAGTGTAAAACACATGCACCTCTGATTTAGAATGGAAAAGAACAAGGCTTCGGATAGTTTAGATATGTGATGAGTTTGGCCTCAGGTTTTGGATCAGCTTAGAGGCACTGCCTTCTTTCTTACTAGGACTGAACCAATACTAACTTTGTCTCCAAATAGACTGAGCTTTTTCCTGGCTTCCTACACCCTCACACATGCCTTTAGTCCTCTATAGCCTAAGAAGAATTACATCTTTGTTGACACGGAAGGAACACAGCTTTGCAAAGCTGAGCTGGATGGCTAAAGCTTTACAAAACTCTCCTTTGCATCTTAGTCCTGTTGTCTTCTATCATGATTTGATTGCAAGAAAACGATGTACTTGGGGGGGTTTATTCTTCAGCTATTTTCTAACTTGAATTGTTAGACTCACCTTTTCTTTACGTGTTTTTTCTTAGACACAGCCAAGGAGGAAATTCAGCCACCTGTTCATCGTTTTTCTAGTGGCCATAACAACAACCTCTAATGAGTGGCCCTTCAGACATTACAGAAGTAGGTTTACTTTCACACAGTTCACCTCTTTTCCATACAAACCAGCTTTTCCTACCCTATTTTGATTAGGAAAATTAACCAATGTTTCTTTCACCTTGCTTTTACCCAGATATATCCATAATATCTCTATACATTGTCACTATCTGCTAGACATTCCTCTTCTGAGGCTAAAGTTGGCTGTAATCTCAGTATATAAAGAGCAGCAGTTACTAGTGTTACAGTAATATATATACCAATTAAACCACAATGCCTTTATGAAACTTTTTTTCTGTTCTCTTATTTATTGACAGATTTTTTTTAATTACAACACAATGAACTGATGGTAAGTACATAAGATGCAATAGTATAAAAAGCCATTTTAACCCTTCCCTTGGTTAAGACACTTACAGCAGACAAGAACTGCCCCACCCCAATTCCCCCCTTCTCAAATGAAAACAA
>VXAK01015325.1:8619-23584 GCA_013399435.1 Arenaria interpres
TAGAGGGGGGCGGCGGGGGAAGCACCGTAACGGTGCTGTGGCGAGAGCTGCACGCCGAGATGTCTCCTGGCCAGGTGTCTCCAAGCGAAGACGGGCGCTGAGCTGGCGGACCCGGGCACTGCTGGGCTGGCGGCTCCTGCTGCCCGGGTCTGTCCCTCCTGTGGGGTTGGCAAACCTGTCGCCTTCCTCCCTTCCTCCCCGCGTTGATCCGCACCGTCATAGCTGCCGCTGTCCCCAGGCCGGGGGCGGAGGGGTGGAAAGCGGGGGCGAGAGGACAGGGCAGCGCAGCCCCCTGATGCCCCTCGTCCGGCTCCCGCCGTCGCCCAAAACTGCTCCCCGCAGCCGGAGCGCTGCTCCCGGGCCGGGCTTAGGGCGGCCGAGCCGGCAGCCTTGAGGATGTGCCCCCCGCAACACACACCCCCCGCGTTCTCCTGGGGGAGCGGAGGTGAGAAACGGGCTCTAACTTCGCTAGAGTTGTGGGTGGACAACGGTCTGTACTTCCGTGAGGTCTCCTCCTGTCCCTACCCGGCCCCCACCGTACGGCGCAGCCAGCCCCTCTTTCGGCTTGTCGGCAGCCCTGGCATTTATTGTTGACCAAATTCAGCGTTCCATCGCTAATCCAGCCAGGGTGCTGACACTCTCAGTGTAAAGCAAGAGACATTCCTGTCTACGGAGTGGAGGCATGATTGCAAGAGCCGTGTGCGCACTGAAAAGGAATGAATACATTATCATGAAAACCTCTCTTCACGTTTTCCTTAGAAACTTTTGGGCGAGTAAAGTATGGAAAACATTAAACATCCTCCTTCTCCTCCCCAGATCTTTCACAGCTTCCCCAACCCCAAAACGAACCGAAGGGACGAAAGGCTGATCTGGGATAATATCATCAATGTTTGTTCTTGCTGTTTAAAACCTGCTAGAAAAGTGCATTGCTGCGGTACCCAAAAGTGCCTGAACAAATAAATCCATTGCATACTCAGTTCGTTAATTAGAATGCACGTCTTTCCACTAGCTAAAAATTAATTACCGTCTTAAAATGTCATTAATCATCGGTGTAGCAGAAACTTGGTTGTAAATTTGGACCGAGCTAATAACAGACAGAGGAGAGCCTATGGTTTTTATAGCTGGTGGGAGTGAAGTGCAAGTGGGCCGCAATGTGTTTTTAAACGGTGATATCAACATTCATTGGAATACTTTGGCAAACGTTTAAAAAGGGAGGACTGTGTTAGTGCTTTGTCAGCAAAGCTGCAATACTCCGTTTCGAGAGATCTGGCGAGGCTGGTCAGGTGTCGCGGTGAGCTACGGCTCTCATCACACCAGATTGCAACAGCAGGAGGACTGTGGTGGCATGTGCATCTGAAGTGTTTGCAAGGATTTGCCGAAAAATGTCCGAGAAACGAAGCTTTGGGGACCATATGTTATACACATGCTAAATTTATATCAGTTGTTGTTGGGAGAGGACAAAACAGTAGATTAGGTGGTATAAAATTCTTATCCTTGGTTTTAGAGACACAGCTATGTCCTGAAAATGAAAGCCATTTCCTTTATAAAGTAATATGGTAAAACCATACATCCCAGTAGGTGGCAGCTAGCTGGAACTGGGTTAACTTTTATTACGATAACAGCACATGAAAATGCGATCTGAAGGAAAAAGTGCCTGTTATAACAGGTAAACGAAATCACACATCTCCCCTTTCTAAATGAAACATTATGGACATAAGATCACCATTTATGCTTGACACATACCTAAAGAATTTAGTAGTCTTTTATTACCCAGAGAAGATTTAAAGGCCTCAGGTTGTCTAATCTCCTTTTCCCGCCTAGAGCTGGAATCCTATTTTTTTATATCAGCTTCACTTGAACATTGGCCTTGTGTATTAAAGATGTGTTATCACCATGGGTTACAATAGATGACCAAAATGTGAAAAAAAACCCCAACAGCATATAACCAAGGAATTGGAGTTTTCCCAGATCTGATCACTGAAGTGTGGAGAGCACGTTCATAAAGACTTGAATCTGAAAAGAACTGTGTAGCAGTGGTGACAAGCCCCCAAACCACAAGACCAGCTTCTCCAGTATAACATTTTGTTAGGGATTTCCAACCTTTGAACTGTACATCTCACAGAGAAGGAAATATGAAAGGCGTTAAGAACCTTTACCTGCTCTCATATTGAAGGAGGGTGGACAAAAGTATCTTTTTAAAGGTTACCCTTCCTTTTCCCTCCCTCTCCCGAAGAGGAAATGAAGCTAAAGTCTAATTAACAGAAAAGGAGTCTAGAGTGGTGAAGTCTGAGGCTTTAGTTAATTGTATGGTCTATCTAGAAGTGGTCTTCAATCGCGGAATATTCAGTGAGTTCAAAACGTCTGATGTCTTGCAAGATTTACTTTTTGATAAGGAACTGGTATTCTTGTGAAAAGAATTCTGGATTAACTATGATTTTCCTCCGAGGTGGGAGCTGGGGTTTGAAAGCCGGGGGGAGGGCTGGTAGCGGATCAGGAGAGCGGTACTCCTTCTGAACCCACAAAATGCCATAAAATAGCCGGCTAGCGACCATAGTCGGGGGTATAATACTTGTCTTTAAAGAAGCCGATAACAGATTTTAATTTCCTTTCCTGCGGTGACATGAGTGGGAAAGAGGCGGGNAGCCTTTGCCGTGCGACCAGGGGCTGCGGTGGAGGCTGCTGGACGCTTAGTAGTAAAAGGAATGAGTGGCAAGTTGGTTTATGATTCCAGTTATTGTATAAACGCCTCGGTGAGCTAGGAGCTCTGTCTGGGCTTAGATTACAGGTAGCTGTATTTTTTTTTATATTTTTTTTTTTTTTCAAGAGACCTTAGAAAATCAGAAAATGGTACCAGGAGTCACTTTGCCCAAAGTTTAGGTCTTTTCTAATATGCTAAAGCTGACGACGAATATTATATATGCTTACCAAAACTAAAAAAAATAAAAAAGAAGTCAGTTTAGACAGGAAGCTAAGTCTGAGCATTCACAATTTAGAAAGTATCTAAAAATGCATAATGTCCTTTATGTCAGCAACACCAGGGCAAAGAGGAGGAAAGAAAAGACTGTTCCAAGTGTTCACGCGGGTTGGTTTTATTTCTCTTTGGACCAAGATAAATTATGAACGAGTAGAACAGAATAAACGAAATAGCAAATACAAGAAAGATCATCTCTGTGCATTTTTCCTGGGAGATATTCTGAGTGTGAACTGAAGGAGTCGCTAGATATCCTTGCTTTTAACACTAGGTGTTCTTTTTAAAGTGCTCCAATAGTCAAATCGTCTGATTGAATTCCCTGCTAGACTGCAGAACTAGCCATTCATGATACTTATTTTTGACACTGCAGTTATGCCTCCATCTTAAAGAAAAAAAAATCAATGATGTTTAATAATCCCCTCTCAGAATGTACATTTCTTTTCATCAGCGTTTTACAGTGTTTTAAGTAAATGCGTGCAGAGGAAATCAGTAAGCCATAATGATAAAAAGTTACTGTGAATTGCGAGCACTTTTAGGGATACGGAGCACCAACATTACAGGTTCTAATGTAAATGCTGCTGTTACTTATTTACATGTCCACAATACACACATGTTATTTAAGAATAAACTGTAGCTCACCTCTGCCATGCTCTACTTCTGATAGATTCCACAGAGTGTTCTCATTAGCTTGGCTTCATCAGTATTTATTTCTGTAAAGTCAGGTTTGTTCTGTGTTCATCTGTATGTATCTGTGGGGGAAGTATCTCAGTGATATTTTCTTTAGTAATAAAAGGCAGGGAGGGAGATAAAGGAGACAAAAGATGTCTGTAGGCAGAACGTAGAATAAAATGAATTCATTTTGCTGGTGGGGACTGGGAATTATCTTTTAATATTTGTAATAAACCTTAAGTAGGTTCAGCAAAAGCTTCACTTAGCTTGCAAAGCCTGACAGTCTGGTTCAACGTATTTTAATGGATACAGGCACACAACTAATTCTAGTTCCAAGGAAAATCTGAAGTGGTCCACAAAGTGAGTTTATCTTCTTTGGAACACCTGGCCAAAAGACAAAAGTCTGTGGCTGCATTTGCAGATACAAACTCAGTATCCCATTATCAAACTGGGAAGTGCTGTTGTTCTCACTGAGGGCTGCAAAATGACAAACTACATAGATCTCTCAGCGCAGGGAGGAACAACAATATTTCCATAATACCAGCTTGAAAGGAAAGCAGAATGCAAAATAAGAAGCTGACATAATAAAGTGGAAAACATAAACTAGTAAATCCCCAAGTTACTGTATTTTAAGCAACACTACAATTTCAAGCAAGTTGAGCGAAACAGGTTGTGCATTCAACAAGGCTGTTCTAGTGCTGCCGATTCCTGTTTCCCTTGCCAAAGCAAGCTGCTGCTCCGTAATCTCTGGGTCCGGAGCAAGTTCCTAAGGACAGTCAGTATACAAGCCAGCACATTTGCCCCGTTTCATGCATTAGCGTGAGTAACACTTAGTGGACGTAAATATCATGATTATTTATTTATTTATTAGCCTAAACGTTACTCTGATAACCTGCGTGACTTTATTGTCAGCCTCCTCTTTCACAACTCTAAAGCTAAGTGATTTCGACCCAGGCAGTCAGCTATTAAAATGCATGAATTGATTTTTACAGAAGCGATTCCCTTCTCCCCTGTAGCCCCCTCCCTCCCGCTACGGACCCTCATAGCTATTGTTCAGAACAACTGAAATACTACTAAGAATTAGAAGCATGTAAATAAAACCGAGCTGGCGGTTGTTGTTTTTGTTTTTTTTTTTTTTTCCCTCGGAAAACGCTAGGCGATCAGATCGGTTGCATAATAGAAATTGGGAAGGCTGCCTGGCAGGCAGCCTTAAGAAGAGAAGAGCTATCTCAATTTCTCTCACTTAATCTTGGCTTCGCGTCAGAAGCTGTGCAGCAGTGCAGTAGAATGGGAGCACGGCAAAAGCTTCGCCAGTAAAGCGGCTGGTGCTCATTGACTCTCGCTATGTGGCGATACCTCAGCGATTTCTCGAGCCGGATTACCTATTGATTTTCCTCCTTTCTTGCCTCCCAGGTTTACTCGGCTGGACATTGTGTGTGTTTGGATTTCTCAAGGATTCTCCCCCGACTAACATGGATGTCCCACCATTCCTTGCAGTTGAAGGTTGCTCCTTGGCGCAGTGAATGAAGAACATGCAGGGATTGCTAATGGGTTTGGGAAGCGTAGACTCTCTCCTCTCTCTGTGACCATGCCGTGATCGTGTCTGAGGGCCATCAGTTTACGTATCCTCATTCTCACCCTACCGGGAAACCTGACGGCTTAGAAGGGGGAAGTAAGGCAGCGCGTGTGTGCGTAGAAACATCATGAAGATTATTTCCCGTATTCTAACTAATCCAGTCTTCAGATGCACCATTAGACTCCTTCTTTGCTTACTGTGGATTGGATATTCTCAAGGAACCACACATGTACTAAGATTTGGTAAGATTTCCGACACTTTTTTTCGTTGTGCGTTTCAGGCTGAACGCGATGTACGTAGGATCGACTCAGAAGGGGGTGCTGGGGGAGAGCTGGGACACGCCACCGGACTCAGGCGCCCAAGTCCCTCTTTATTTTTGCATCCGGAGGGATGAATTGCTGTGTGTTTTTTCCTGTCGCTGCAGCTCATTGTAGCCGTAGTAACGGCACGATGATGATGATAATTATAATAACAATAGAGAGAAAGATGACTGGCAAAAGCGTTTGCCTAAGGCTCTGCGCAGCTTGCGTGCCTTCCCCATAATGTACCTTTTTTGTTTCCATAGTAGTGGCAAGCGTGGCTAACGCGGTGCTCGGTCAGTTAAAAATCTGTCAACTACTTGTTAAGTTTCGGCCGCCCGTCTCTGGACCACGGGCCGGTCCCCTGTGGGCGCCGCGCCGTGATTTGGGACCTTTGGGTTGATTCCCCTTGAAGCGTCTGCCTCGTTGCTTGCCACCTAAACGGTGGCGTTTAGGGTTAGAGAAGAGGTGATTTATGTCTTAAAGGGTGGTCGTGAAAGAGCCTTTGCGGTACGTTTGAAAATCACAGCTTTTCTATGCGAGGAAAGTTGTGTTAGTCCGTTCCCCTCCCCGCCCCTTCTCCCCCCCCGCCGAAAAGAAAAAAAGAGAGAGACGAGTCATAGAACAGACTGAAATTTCAAGGAGAAAAGGTTTTACAGTTTAAAGACTATCCCAGGTGAACCATGAAACTAATCTTAACAGCTCTGCCTGTGTATGAGCGCGGGCGGAGGTGCGTGTAAGAAAGCAAGCGAGGGAGGAATCGCAGCCCCTGCATTCCCTGTGGGAGTTTCGCCGTCAGGGAGGGCAGGGAGGAGACCAAAGTTCCCCCCGCGCCCGAGGGGGTCCGTGCGGGCCGGGGAAGCCCTCCGTGGCGAGCCACAGCGGGAGCCCCGCGTCCTCCCAGCCGCCCGGGTACGGCGGGCAGAGCGCAGCGCCCCGCGGGAGCCGCTGCCGGGAGCGGCGGAGAGGGCAGGCCGAAAGTTGCTTCCCCGGGCCAGCGGCACCCTCCGTGCCTACCGCCAGCACGCTCGGAGGCGGCGAGGGTCTCCCGCGTTCGCGCTGGAGCAGCCGCCGCATCCATTTCTGCGGGGCATCGAAAGCTCTTCTCTTCGCCTGGGAGGAGTGGCATGCTTTGTGTCCGATTCTGTTTAAATTCCACCCCCCGCACACACTTTTACGTGGAGGGGAAGGTGGGTAACGATTAAAAAGTCACCGAGCTCGTGTGCCGAATTCCTAGCAGTGCTTATTTTCTGCTTCCATCTGGTCTAAAGGTGGTGCTTAAGGCATGTTGCTCTTAGCAACCGTCTTCAGGAATGCTTGTTTCTTTGGACGTGGCTAAACGGGTCCGTGTATCATCGCGGCGTTTATATCAGGCTGATCCATAATCATGGCCGTGAAATTAGCGCTAGGGCTGCCTGTTGTCTGGCAGCGTCCGACTGTCTGTCCTTCCGCGAACCGGGGTTCGCGACTGCTGCCGAGGGTGGGTCTCTGGGAGTCTGAATTACTTTCAAGGGCAGCTGTGTAAACAAACACCTTCCCGGCCGCACCACTGGCAAGAGGGTGGGCTTTCCTCCTTCGGATTAGCGTTCTCTCTGAATTGTTAGTCCAGCGTCCCTGCAGGGATAGCCCTGGGGGGCAGCGTTTTGATTATGGTTAGAATGATAAGGAGTCCCGAGACGAAGGGTGGTGCAGCGGGACCCCGGCGAGCAGTGACCGGGTCGCGCGTTTCCCGAGGCTGACTTCCCTGCCCGACTGCCTCTGGCTCCCGCGGCCGGTTCTGTGTGGCAGCGAAGT
Organism: Arenaria interpres; assembly: GCA_013399435.1. Classification (NCBI taxonomy): domain Eukaryota; kingdom Metazoa; phylum Chordata; class Aves; order Charadriiformes; family Scolopacidae; genus Arenaria; species Arenaria interpres. The sequence goes on from VXAK01015325.1 coordinate 15,929, forward strand.
GTGACTCCGCTTCTGAGTCGCCGCCTGCTCTTTCTCGTCTTTCAAAAGAACTGTCGCCGACCCATCTCTGGGGCTTAAAAATAGGCAGGGAGCGGTGGGTTAGTTTATTTTACCCTGGAAAATGTTAGACGTAAGAGAGCGAGGAAGACTTTTACCCTGCTCGGCCGGGCCTGTTGCACATCTCTGCTTTAAGGAGGCTGGGTTTAGCCCGGTGCAGGTGAGGAGTGACTCTGACCTGCTCCTTCCCCAGAGGCTGACATCTCTGCCGCTGTGTCGGGGGGGCACGGCGGGGAGGAGGGAAGGGAGTGGGCTGTGGAAAAGCTTGGATTGTTTTTGAGAGGGGAATTCCCCGTCGCTCCCTCCGGGCTCCTGTGCTATCTGTCCCTTCGGGACGTCCTTGCGACCAGGAGGACGGCATCCTGGTGCCTTCCCGTGGAGTCCTTCACGAGGAGAAAGGAGAGCTGAGGAGATTCCCTCCAGAAGGCAGCCTGCCAGCCCCCGCTCTTCTTCCTCAGCCAGCAGCGCTATGGCAACAGGGGAGAGCTTGAAGCCTGCCAGAGCTCCAGCCCCCTCATTCCTCCTGTGCAAATTAACCACCATGGATTCGCATTGTCCTTCCCACGGCTTCTCTCATTGTTGGGACTAGCCAGCATGTCCTTTCTCTCTCTCTCAAGCTACCTTTTAGCAACCGCAGGAATGTCGAGCCGCCTGGGTTATCTGTCAAACGCGGGGTGTGTGTGCGTGTGTGTGTATTTTTCCCAACGCCTTATGGAGCTGACACACGGAGAGGCTGATGCTACGGCGTAATTCCCTCCCCAGCAGCACTCACTCGGGCATCCGGACGCCTGCTGATGGAGTAGGGCAGCGTAGCATTTGGGTGTCACACCGTGCGCCCTTCCTAAATGGCACCTTGCTTTGGGGCATGCGGCCGAGCTCCCTCCCTTGCCCTTTCGGACTGGCTTCCCGTAAGCAAGCCCAGGGAAGGCTGCGGGTGAGGCTTGTGCCCACGGTACTCGAGGGTTTCAGACGGGGACAACCCTAAACCATTGCTGCGGATGAAAGGACAGGTCCCAGCTTGACGAGGGAGAAAAACAGCAGCCCGGTATTTGTCTCACCGCCGTGCTAAGTGTGATGGAAGCCTTTTCCTTATCACTTGGCACCGTGCAAAAGGCAAAATACGTGACCGCCGACAGATCCGCTCCGTTATCAGGGATCACGTTTCGCAGCTTCCCGATTCCCTGCTCCTGTGTAAGAGCAGAGCCGGGGCAGCGGCTCCCCAGAAACACCAACCAGCTCGGCAGATGCCCAGCTCGGGCCCGGGGCCAGCCCCCGCCACACCACCTTTCCCTAGACCCCCTCGCTTCTGCCTTTATCTCCTTGAGGGCATCCCAGCGCTTTGCCCTGCAAGGCCGAATTAACAAGCCATTAAGAGCTGTTAACCAGCAGTAATTGCTCAGCTGCGTTTCCAAAAACCCACCCCTTCCCTTGCCCAAGGCAGTAAGAGGCCGGGCTGTTTAAACCCCTTGTTTTCTTATCTACACGAGGTGTGAACGTCAGTTCTCTGAAGTCTGGAGCACTCTAAAACGCCCTCCTTTATTTACGTTGCCTGTTTCGGGCGTTGTCTCTGTTGCCGCAAGCAATTCGTCTTTCCTACAGCAAAGGTGTGAAGAGGGACCAGTGACTGGAAGGTGAAAGCGGTTTGGCTACTGAATTTTCTCGTTCTCTGTCAGGTAACTCATTATTGGTGAAAGCGTGGTGGAAGACTAAAGACCTCCACCGCAAGGAGCCACGGGCCTGATGTTTCCCTGTTTTGTGAGATACTTTGTTTTCTTCAGAGCATTCAAAAAGAAGGGGAAAGAAAAGTAGAGGCCCATGTCCGTAGTCTCGACTTTTTGTTGCTTTGGAGTTGCCCAGTTTCACGCAGAGGAAGGGAGCTGAATGTTGCGGGTTACAATGAACTATAAGGGAAGGGGGGTGTCTTCTTCCAGCTTAAAGGCAAAAGAAAGCCAAGAGAGATGGGAATCCTTTCTCAAAGAATGAAGGGGGAGTTTTGAACTCTTACCAGAAACATTTCCTGCTACTGACTTTTTTTTTTTTTTTTTCCCCCTAAAAAATCCCTCCACACCAAGCTCTTACAAAGTCTAGCGATTTCCCGTTACCCTCCATAAAATAATAATAGTAATAGCAAAACAAACCTCTGTGTGACCAGGTGAACTCTGGGACTTAAATAAAAACAATCTCATTTCTCAACTCCATTGTGGGAACCCGGAGAGGGGAATCGCTATACACCGGAGTCTTCCTCCGTGAAGATTTAGCACGGGTTTCATCTGATATCCTTCTTGGCTAGGCTCCTTTAGCTCAAACAGATTGAGTTTATCTCCATAGAATTGTTTTTACGAGCTCGAGCGTGGCAAAACCAGAGAAGATGCCGGCTCTTTGCGTCCACTGCTTGTGCACTTGCCAGTGAGTGTCGAGCCACTCGTTTCTGGGATTCAGGTGACCGTTTTAACACAGTAGCATTTAAAACCAGCAAAAAAATCATGGAACAGCAGTGAGAGCTAGCTCTGTGCAAAAGGGTATGAGGCAACAGTTCAAGTGAAAAATACCTGCTGGTTAATCATGTAGAGTTTTGCTAGGCTGGACCTGCATTAGCTCTCCTGGATGTGCACTTTATTTCCTTGGAATTTCGCACTGACACCCCTTTAAGAGGAAGGAGGTAACCTTTCTGCCTGTGTTTAAGAGAGAAACGAGAAAACGTACGTATCCGGTCTTAGTGGGGATGGAGGTCTGCCTTCAGATCAAGAGGGCGATGAAAATCTGCAAAATAAACACTTGTTGTGTCGGCCTTCAGAGGTCCGGGGCTTGGTGATTCCAGTATTTAGAGCCAATGAAAATTTTACTGCCAAGGACAAGAAGCTTTCAATATGTGTTAACATCTTCAGCGAGAGGAGTTCAGAATCAGTCTTACAAACAACAACAGAAACCTTTGAAAGAAGAGTAAGGTTAAGAGCCTCGGGAAGGCAGCGCGGAGGTGAGAAGCATTGTTATTGACTGGTCTAGATTAAACAGCACAGAGGAAGATTTCAATTTGATAACGTCACAGCCCTTCCTGTTTTTCTTTGCTGCCTCTGCTGACAATTTTGTAAGGTAATTAAATTGGCTGATTGAAGTCACAGTGGTCATGGGGCGATAAAGACCATTTGGATTTAATGGAATTTAGAAACAACGGTGCGCTGCACACAACTCTTACAGAACGAGAATTTTAATGACTCATTCAGGGTGCTGACTACATAGAACGTCCTGGACGAGTTTAATTGAAAGGGCAAAGCAGATTAGCTGTATACAGTCTTTATTGCACTAGATAGGGGAATTAGAATTATCCTTTTAAAAGACTCATTATTGCATTATCAAGATTTAATGTAGGTTAAGAAAGCTTTCCTCCGTGTGGGCTTTCTGGAATATCCCCAGATCCTTTCACCCAGTGTTTGGAACGCCAACAGCCTTGTAAAAGGATTTTCACACCATTGTTCGATAGACTGGATGCTGAGAAGTATAACTCGCTTTTCACTGACTGCTACTTGTCTTTTGAAGTGATGCAAAGTTCAAGTAATACCTTCCATTTAAATGTGGTCGCTGAATGAAATGGTTTCTGTCACCAGAGATAAGAAACCAGGGAAAAAGAGATTTTTCTAAACTCACATATTAGAGAATTTTTTTTTTTAATTCTATTTTATACAAGAGAAAATCCCCTCGATTTAGAAAAAAATTAAACCAAAAATTTTGTAGTCATTGCAAATAATAGCAGGTCTTTGTCCCCTACTTAATTTATTTACCTTGTCTGTTTCTAAGTTTTAACCTTCATCCTCTTTAATCTCTTCCAGAGGAACAATTACTAGAAGTTCTGTCAATAATGCAAAAGAGAAACTAGAAGGTGTCTTATTTCCGTACTCCTCAATTCGCAAGGCAAATAAATGTTTCCCGAATCAGCTTTTTATAATGTTATGCTGTAATGTATGTTGGTAGATTAGATTAAGCAGTATGATAATATAATCTCATTATGTTGTCATATCTGAATTGGAATATGGATAATCAAATACCACTCTCATATTAATACTTATAATTTTGTGCTTTTCCTTCCCGAGTCTTTGGGCTCCTCTATTATACAGTAATAATAGTCTTAGGTTTATATAGTGCCTTCAGTTTAAACAGCCACAGCTTTCAGTAGTGTAAAGAGTACAGAACAAACATGTCATGGTCATTATTCCAATTACTGGAGCTCAGCCAGCTTTGGATAAACTAGATGGCATTGTAATACTATTTAAAACAGTAATCAGGAGTTAAAACATGTATTCTAAATTTCATTAAAAACATAATTCTTAACAATTAAAACTACAAAGTCTTTTGTTTTGTTTTGTTTTTCCACCCCCCTCTCCTTTGGGCAAAGATTAGAAGTGCCCCATGGGTGTAGTGCTGAAAACTGCTCTTTTTACATGTCCCACAATGATATAATTGGCTCAAAATTTGCAAGTGATTTGGATCAGCCTGGATTCAGGTTTCATCATTCTTGTGTAGTCTTTCCAAAATGCTATTGAAATAGAGTAACTCATCTAGGAATGTGTTCGGTGGCTTTGTTTGATTTATCTTTCAAATTAAATATGCATTTTTAGACGTTATATTTTTTAAGTGTTTCCATTTCTAGGTGTTTCTGTCTGGGGTATAGAAAAACAGGTTATTTGCTAGTATTGTGTCTGGTGTCTACAGCAGGGGTATTTTAAAGCACAACTACATTGTAGTTCTTAGATAACAAGGTTTGTCCTTAGATAACAAGGTTTTGTTATCAATGCATCAGAAGGTTAATTCATTTATGGCACTTACATAATCTAATCTTTATATTTGGGGAAATACATTCATTCGCATCAGCTGGACGCCTATTTTATTTTATTTGTATTTCCACTCCCAAACTCTTTAAAAACTCATTTTTCAATAAAATGGTTATCTGGATTTCAAAGTCAGTTAACTAGGAATGTTGAAAATGTCTGTCAATCTTCCAGCATGAAAAAAAACCCCTGATTGTTAGAGTCACTAATTCTTGTATTAGAGTCGGTAACACTGACAGAAGAGCAGTCCAGGGAGAGCTGCCTTACTATGCTGTCAGTAACTGTTCTTCAGGAGACATGAGGTTTTTTATTCAATGTATGATGCCTTTTTTTTCCTCTTCTTTTCTTCTGTCTTAGTATTTTAACTGGGTGTCTCTGATGTTTCCTAATTATATAAACACTCTATCCAATTTCAAGGTGTGTAGCTAAATCTTAAAGTACCAAATGATCCATGCTGCATTTTTACAGGTGAATGGAAAAATTAATGGTGTCTTATGGAAGGACAAAACAATTCTGAAAGAACAATTTTTCTCCAAATTTTTACACCTTGAATTATTTAATCTCTTCCCTCACTCCCTCTTTTTTTGCTTTTTTTTTTTTTTTTTTTTTTAAATTGCTGAGATAGGTAAGTAATCATTTTCTATCCAAAAGAGGAATGTATGTTTGAATGTTACTTTTCTGGTCCTTTTCGGAAAGTCTTTGGTTTTCTAACCTTCTGGGAAACTGTATGAATTTCACTGAATTTTTTAGAGTTGGAAGGTACCATAGAGATCATCTAGTCCAACTCCCCTGCTGAAGCAGGATTGCCTAGAGCATGTTAGAGCATGTTACTCAGGACTGCATCCAGGTGGGGCTCGAAAATCTCCAAAGAAGGGGACTCCACAACCTCCCTGGGCAGCCTGTTCCAGGGCTCTGGCACCCTCACTGTGAAGAAGTTTTTTTTTTTTCATATTTGAGTGGAACCTGCTGTGCTCCAACTTGTGCCCGTTGCCCCTCATCCTCTCACTGGCAACCACTGAAAATAGTCTGGCTCCCTCCTCCTTCAACCCACCCTTAAGATACTTATAAACATTGATAAAATCTGAAAGGCCTCTTATCTCTCTAAAAACTAAACTTCAAGTCCAAGCCAAGCCTTAGGCCTCCTCTGCAGTATTTGGAGAGTGAAGGAGGCAGAAGAATTAGACACGGTTGGCTTGGACTTGGATACCTCTTACATGGCAAAAGTTAGGCTAGATGAACTGTGCCTTTCATGGCATCAGCAATATGGAGGAAGTGAAAGTGCATTTAGTAGGGATTTTCATTTTCTCTCCAGGTTTTGAAGTTTATCACCACATACTAAACACAGTTTCTCAGGTAGGAATTTAAAAGGGAAAGATAAATGGGTTGATGGCTCAACAGCTTGTTCCTGATACTATAATACCAGAAAAGCTGAAACAGAAACTTCTCACTCATTCTGCTAAAATCTCCCCAGCATGGTACTTGTTTTCACAATAGGTAATCATAATCAGTCCTGTAAATAAGGACTTGTTTGTGAACATATATATTTAACTGATTATTTTACAGACGTTTACTGAGTAAAGCTTATCAAGCTTCTTCAAAAGATGCAGAGCTACTTCAGCTTTGGAACACTGTGCCATCTTCACATTTAGCTCTTTCCGAATCTCCAGTAAAATGTTTCAAATTAAGTGTTGCATTTCTCTGAATATAAAAATAGCTATTACTCGAAAGTGGTTTTTGTCATAAGGTAACTCAGACTGAATTTAAAGCACTTTTATTAAAATGCTCATTCATGTGCATATACATGCTTAGTAGGTGATAATCTGGGTAAATTTATTAAGGATTATTTTATAATTGAACTTGCCAGCCATTTGGGCTTTTGTCCTCCTCCAGGAGCTAAATATATACCAGCTATTTCAATCAGTTTAGGAGCTAAACATATGTCAGCTGTATCAATCAGCTCATATTTATGCTGCTTGAAAAAGTTGCACGATTATGACATGACTTACCAAACAGTCCATAATAAAAATAATTACACCAGTAAGCATGAAACATTTACAAGAAAATCTGAGTTTTGTAGCTCAAATTTATGACTTTCACTTTTTTTTTTTTTTTAAAGGCAAGTAAGCAAATATTTTAAGTCCCGACTCAACAATTAACACTGTAAAACCTTGAAGAAAGCAGTTATTTTACTTTGGAGACCAATCAAATAAATTCCTACCTATATTTTTAGTCAGTGCTCCATTGTCAGTCAATGCCAACTACCTAGACTGTGAGAAATACAGTCCTTGATAGTTTAGTGCTAAGTTGATTTATGTTAGTGTGTTTTTATTTTTGCACCACAGATGGTATGAAATCTCTGTGTGCTCTGTGAAGTTTGGTATATGTAGTTATTCACAACTACAATTTATGGATCAAATATCGAAACAAGATAACTTACAGTATACTTCAGGTCTGATTCTCCTCTTACTTTCCATTCAGGTTGGTTGCTTATGTTAGTACAAAATGAAACAGGGGCCAGAACTTGCAGGACACTGTTTAGAAAAGGAATGGTTTAGATCTTTCTAATGGTAAAACTAAGTAATTACGTTAAAGTCCATGGGAATTTTCTGTTTGTTCTAGGTATAGCCATTGCCTGGATGAGTTGGTGATAGAGTATTCTCCCTAAGATGCATGATTAGGTCCATAGTGATGCTGAATGACACAGTGCTCTTCCAGTGGAGCCATCTGTACTGGTTTACATTAGTGAAGGACCTCATTCCAGAATCTGTCATGTTTTTTT
>VXAK01015325.1:24617-43239 GCA_013399435.1 Arenaria interpres
ATATTTCACTCCCTGAAACTAGTATCTGAAAAGATTCCTATGCAAAATGGAAAGGTAAGGGTAGTGACTGGTTCTGGTTAATTTGTCAGCAAATGTGAAATTCTTCCTTTTAAAATAAGATATCTTAAGTAAGTACTGAGGGAGTATGTCTTGCTATTTTTTAACAACTATACTTTTGAGTCAGTCCACTTTTAGAGCAGTGTGATGATTTTTTTTTTTGGCTCACGGATTTTTGGTGCTTCCCTTCATACCTTGAGATGCTGGTCTATTTTAGACCCTGAACTAGTTAGACACGCTCCTGAGCATCCCTGACTACACTATTCTCTTCAGGCTTTTTTGGGGGGAAAAGGGGAAACAAAAGTTCGTAAGCAGGAGGGAAGAGGTTTGAGAATAACAGTGCAGATGAGTTAAAGGCCGTCAGTGATGAACAAGCAACACAGAAAGGAATTGAGAGGGGTTAATGGGGGGGAGGGAGCAATTTACCTACAAAGGCCATATATAATGATACAAACAATAAGATTTTTTGCTTCTGTTAAGTCAAAACCAAACATAAAGATGATGCTTGGCGAAATGATCCAGTAATACCAAAGAGATAGTACAGCTTTATTTTTGTGAGCCAAGAAATTGCTCAGTTAAATCCTGTTGCTTTGTATGGGTTATAGAGTATGACATTTACATAAAGAACAGAAACATAGTTAAATAACCAAACGTGGGCATAAATAGATCTTTTCTTAGCCTTGAAGGAAACATAGATGAGGTCAGTTCAGGGGAATTGGTAAGCCCTGTGTGTGCCTCATCTGTAAGCAACTGAGAGAAGAAAGTGGAAATTTGTGAAAGATACATGTGACATCCTTTCAGTACTGCTATATGTATTTGTTTGGATGTCCTTGAGAAGGAAAAACTATAAAATATGACTGTTATTAAGGCTTATCTCTTCAGATCTCAGCAGAGTCTATCATTCACGACATTCAATATGCCTGCAGAAACTTACTGCGCGACTGTGATACGGCTGAGAAAAATGTGTCCAAAAATGCATTAAATCAGATTTCCTAATGTCTTTTCAAACCTACCTAAACAATGAAAAATCACATTTAAAGATCAAATCAACATTAGCTAGTCACAACATCTTCAGCGTTACCCAGATGTGACCTTTTGTGTCTAGACATTGGAGATTTCAAATTTAGCTATGCATTTGCATCATTCTGTGATCATTAACATTCATTAAACATTGTATTTGTTGAAACTTAAGGTAAGATTATACCATATTCTCATATAAACAGTGTAGGTTGTTTTTCAGAGCATTTTTCACTCATTTCATTCGTGGGAAGATGCTTGAGTTGCATAAAATTGTTGTGTCTAGCTGTCTTGTGGGCACAGGAGCTCTCTTCACGTGGATTTCCTTTACTCTTCTGCTTGTCTTCTAGTTTGTAAAGTTGCAACACATGTTTTTGGAAGCCTTATTTCCTGTTACCACAGATCATTCAAAATATCCTTTCTACTTTGTGGATGTACTATGTACTGGTTTCTTACTTATCAGGAGCCATCTGATGATTGTAAGGACAGAGAACTAAAATTCTTTGTCATCTGCTCCACTCTGGTTATATACTTACAGAAGTAAACAGCAATATTTTCACTAATCCATATTAACAATAGATTATTAGACTTTTGATGATAAGTCCCTTTATTGCTTATTTTTTTGGCAGTCATTTCAGAGTGACATGGTATCTTTGTGACTTGAACGAAGGAACTAGGCAGCAATAGACTTAAAAGTAAAACCCTGTGTGAATGTGTGCACATACATACATTTTCCTGCTGTGGTAGCCCAAATGCAGGGGAAAAAAACTAAACCAAAACAAAAAGTGGGAGTATGTCTCCTTTGCTGGAGTTGTCTTTAACATAAACTAGAATCGCCTGAGGGTGCATCAAGGGTCTTTGATGGAAGGATTCATAAGGATTATCCATCTGCTTCCTGACAAGTAGTGTGAGCACGGGATAGCAAAGAGCTGTGAAGGTGACAGAATCTGTTCTCACATGGTGTGATCTTCATGAATATTTTCAAAGTGGTCGTGAAAACGAAAAAAAAAATTCAAGAAAGAAGCAATGAAATTCAGCAAAACTCACACAAAGTCAAGCGTATTCATAACGGAAAAAGAAGACAACATTTCAGAATTTGCTACCCTAAGGAAAAAAAACCCCTAAATTCTGTGAATGAAACTATGGATATATACACGGTCTTATGCCTTCAACACCTGCACCCCCTTCCCCAACTACTAAGAATGGGGAAATGGTGCTTATTAACACATGAACTCAGTTTGCCATGGAGCAATATTCATAGTGGAAGGTAAGTCCTCATTTAGAGAGTGGATCTGCTTCTGTGCCAGACACATAGAAATTTACTTTCACTACTGTTTCAAGAGGAGGTAATTACACCAATATTACTGGGTGTGACTAGCAGTACCATGAATCAGTAAATCCTATTAAAGGTCATTTTCTGCTACAGTTTAATTTCTTCTTAGCCAGGTAGCCTAGAACTACAGCACTGCAACAAACCTGGGGCCTTAATTTTCTAGGCCTCCATTGTAAGGAGCCGTGAGGTGCCGAGGCTTAGCGGGCATTTCTCTGCTAAGCAATTAGGGGAACTCCTGAGGAGACAGAAGAGTCTTCATTACTTCAATATCTGATTAGGCACAGTTTCCACAAAAGCTTATCCACATGGATAACTTCACAAATATGGTTAATAGGTAGAAAACCAGAAGGGATTTTACTTGCATGAATTGTCCTGTTGAACCGTAATTTTAAAAAAGAAGCTGAAGGAAGTGACTAAATATTAGCTTATGTTTTAGAGTTCATTTAGCTCTGAAGCTGGAGTAATCCACGGAAGCTCATTTTACCTACTTTGGCAGAAAATAAAACCACTGAAAACTGGAAAATACTGGCTTTGGTGTCACCTTAAATATAGTTGAGCTGTTTGTGCTAGGCAAATTGAGAGGCAAAAATAGAAGGGAATGCTCTAGGTATTAATGAAATATTTTGCAGTTGGTGAAGATTATTGTGGTGTTATGCAAAACGATTTTCTGCCAGGGCTGGCAAGGGACATGAGTATATTGAGATTTTCAGATGCCTTATGAGTTCTGAAACACCCTATCTGAAGTACAATAATTTATATTTGTAGTGTTAGTGATTTGGAAGTGCAGAAGGTTACAGTGCTTTGCTTTTAAAAATATCTTTCGCTCATCTTTTATAATTAGTTCTCTTAATGAAGTTTTTTATAGTGTTTGGAAATTAGTTGCCTTTCAACAGAACATCAGAGTTTTAAGAAATTCATTTAGGTTGATTTGCATCAGAGGCAGGAGTTTTTGAACACATAAGTTATTTCAGAACTTCTATAAAAAGTGCTAGCCTATTTTTTTAATAACATTATCTTGTTTGCAATATATATTATCTTTTTTAAAAATAACCTTTCTTTCAATAGCAACCAAATATTTTTCAACTTTTTTGTGTGTGTGTCTTATAACTGACCACAGCAAACACTGTGGTCAGTTATAGAAATGGGGAGTATGTGAAATGAAGCTTCTCAAGTGGACTTAAGTTCTATTTTAAAAAAATGTCTTTAATGTCTGAAGTAATGGGCTTCAGGCAGAACTAAAATGATATTAGTGTCTTTTGCCTGAATTGGTTTTTTGTGATTAATTTTACCTTTTTCTTGATCAGAGTTACTGTAGGTCTAATCCCATCTTTCATAAGAAGGAATTTTATTAAGAATTTTGAAATGCAAATGACAATTGGTAAGACTCTCTTAGAGATAGTTTAGCCATCAACAACTTTGAATATAACACATTATTAGTAAAGTAACTGATAAAACTATAAATATATTGTTAGTTAAAGATAATGTTTTTAGAAATCCAGAAAATAATTTAAAACAGACTAGTGAATGCAGACTAATGAATGGTTATTCGCTTTTTAAAGAATATTGTAATTGATATGTTTTCAGGTAGGTTGTTTAAAACAAACAAATGAATAATGAAGAAGAAAATTATATAATACATTGGCAAGGAATGTTCTGGTTCCCATCCCCTTGCCAATTACATACATTTGAGGAAGAAAGGTCTCCACTGAACACTTTTTTGCTACTTCTGGCTCTGTGTGTCCCTTAATGCGTAAATGTGGAAAGTGGGAGAAATCAGAGTAAGAATTATTCCACATTTTCCTTGTTTTCTTTCACTTAAATTTTGACTGTTAGACTGTGTTGGATACAGGTAGCATGTATATGATTCTTTTTCATGCTACTTTATGACCATTCTTATGTTATGTTCTCTTTAAGATGCATAGTCAGAGAATATAGAAAGTGATGTCAGTGAGCTACTGTGTTGTTACTGGAGACTAAGATAACAAAGGTGAAGAAACAGTACAGTCTTCATATATGGATCAAATAATGGGAATCCTCTAGATACTGTAGAGGAAAAGAGGATTTTAAAATAAAAGTGAAATATGAGGTAAATAAAAAAGGTATATGGCAAAGAAGAATATGGAATAGAAATGGATCAGGGGAAAATAAACTCTTGGTAAAGCACTACTTAGCCAAAGATGGGCTTGAGCATGCCGTTGGGGGTGTAGCCATGCTGAGGACCATAGACCATCTTACTGTTATTCTGAGAGGTCAGAACGCATAAAAGTTAACATTTAACGTTAATACTTCATAGCTTTCTTAATGATATGGTATTTGGATGAGGAAAACAATACTATATGACAGTAGTTGGTTTTACTACTGCTTTGTTATCAAAGCTTTTCTTTCCTCAGACTTGACACGTTGAATCTCTGACTGCTAGGAAATCAGCTTTCCCTCACGTTTTTTGCATGTTCTGTTGCTGAAATAGCCTCAAAGATAGACAGTCTTCTCACAGGGGGTTTTATAACTGGATAAAGAGCAATAAACAGAAAAGTTTTCGTCTATTAAGGAATCTAAGTGTTGAAGGACTAATTGCTCACCTTATATTAAAGAGTCAGGAAATGTGAATGGCAAATTGGAATATGGATTTGCTGAGTAATCTGAAGTCTCAGTATTTATTCCTGTTTATGTTTTTCTATTTCTGCAATAATTTAGAATATTTAAAGTTTTAAAGAAAAAATCATCAGTATTTTTTATCTCAGATTATAACTAATCTCTATACAACTAAACCACAAGTGTATTAAACATTTGTATATTTATTGCACACATTCATGCATATATATTTTGTATAAGGTATAAAACACACTTAGAGATGAAAACTCACTGTCTGAAGTGACAACATTTATATCCAGTGTATACTTGTGCAATAATCCTGATCCAGAATTTGACTCAGAACATTTTAGTTATCAAAGGGAGAACTCGAAGGGACTTTGAGTTACTCTCCTCTCATACAGTGTAATACCCTACTGAAATCCTAAGTTTGGACTAGGTTTTCCCTGCTTAAATCACAGCTCACTAGAGGCCACACCATAGGCCTGTTAATCCTTTGTACAGTTCCAGAGATGTCAGTAAGAATGTTTTACATGTGATCAAGCATCAGAAAAGATTGCATAATGTGACCTGATTCTTAAGGGGGTTGGGCACTTGTTATTCCTATTGATAGGAATCCATGGGAAGTGGCAACACTTTGCAGTGACTCTTAAATAGGTATATAGGACTTTGGATCAGAAAACTTAGAGATTTTACATTTCTTAAATATGATGTAATTCATATTTCTGCATGCTGCTAAAGTGACCAGACCTGCTCGCTTACAAGCTTCTCTGGCCTCGATAATGGCTGGATAATTTCACAGGGTTTTGAAAACTACCTTTGCTGTTAAATCTCTTTCACATGTAGTCTAGCCTATAGGAAAAAAAATAGCATATTCAGTTCAAAAGCGTTCATGCAATTTATTAGGGCAAAGATATTTGGGATGGTAATTTTGAATTATCTATTCCTTGTTCTGAACCTTTAATACAAATGGCCATTGGCATGTCTTCGTAATTAAGTCCTGGAGTCATGTTTATATGTAAACCTTCCCTGGAAGTGTATGTACAGAATAGACACATATTATTCCTAAAACAATGATAGCTTTATAACACAATGGTATGATGCTTCTTAAGGAAAACAGAATCTGAAAATCAAATACTTGATTTTTTTGCTCAAGTTCAAGGCTTTTGTGATGCTATATGTGTAGAAAAGTGTATCTTATGTGGCTAGATAAACTGTGAAATAAAGCCATTCTGCAATGAGGCTTAATTCTGGTTACTTGAGAATGGTTAAATAACTGTCTACTTAGCATTATGACTTTCAGTGACTTAATGACTATAATGAATGGCTTCAATAATATCAAAGTTAAATATTCACAGCAATGTTATTAAAAATCTTATTTTACATCTTAACTTTACAGTTATTGATTAGAAGCTTAATGCAATTTCCATGCCAAATTTACAAGAGTATAATTAACTTATAAAACTGATTTTCAAAAAATCACTCCACGTTGTTCAAAACAAGTATTGTGGAATCTATTTCATTTAGTGTATCTGTTTCATAAAATAAATGTTATTTTGAAGCATATATATAAAATTAAAACAGATGGATCTAGAAACAAAACATATGGGTATACATATGCTAAAATGCTCTTTAGAATGAACCTCTTCTGAACTCTGATACATAATTGTTGGGAAATACAACATGCTCAGTTGCTGGAGTTACTTTTATTGACTTTTGAGATATCAATGGAAATATAATAGATATTTCAAAACAAAATTTTACTTTTAAAACATAAGACCAGTGAGTGCTGGGAACTCAGTAGCAAATTTTTCAACAGTACTTTTTAATGAATGTTTCCACTGTATGTGTAGAAAGCATCACATGAAAAGAACTCGGTTTTTCTGTTCTTAAGCTGGCTGAAATGTAGGCAGCAAAATATGAAATATCTTCAAACAGTAACTAGATAATATAAGCATTTGTTTTCATTTGCAAAATGTGCTACTATTCTGTGACTATTTTTGGCTGTTTCCTTCTTATCTTGATCTTGGAACACCTAAGTGCCAACATCTCAATATGCACGTACAGCAGCCTGCATAACTCATTTAACAGTGAATTGAATTAGTCTTTATGTCTGAGGGAAATCTGAGGAACAGATAATTTGGCAGGGTTTTTACAATAAACACATTATTTTCCATAAATAGGTATATATTCCATTATTTCTTTTTCAGAGGAAGGGAATGCTTTCAAATTAGCATATTGCTTCTCTTATAACATGCTGGTGAATGTCTACAAAATTCCAGTGGTGGAGTTTTCCTTCTGCACTGTGACTACTTTAAATAAATGAATATTACCATGCAACTGCAGCCATTAAGAGTTAAGTAATGAATAATAGCTCCTGGACTTCTCTGTTCCCTTTTTTGTTTTATATTCTATTTCCATTAATTTCTTTTTTCATTAATCCCACAGCTTTATTCATCCTTTGCAATTTCAAGCTAGAGAAAACAAATTAAGAAAAAAACCCACCCTGTTAATTGACTTTATTTGCTTTAATGCTGCTAGTCCATATTATCTGCTCTCTTAAATTGAGTTTGGGATTGCCAGCTTTAAGGGTATTACACTGCATTTTGGGATGCTGCCAGCATATCCTGAGCAAATATATTTAAATCAAAGCTAAGCTGCTTAAAATATTCATGTTATGCTCTTAGTGTGGTTTAGAGAAATGTGAAACCATTTAAGACTTGCAAACCTGTTTTATGGCCAAAAATGTATTTGAGCTGTCAGGCATATAGCCTAAATTAATAGTCACTGTTAACTTTGTTTAATAGGTAATGGTTTCATTGTTTTATTAGCAATGATACATTGAGGAGCTAATTCATTTGAAATTTGTGGCATAATGCAACTGTGTTATTTATAGAGGTAAAGAAAAACATTTTTAACTGAAAACAGTTTTGGGAAAAGGAATATTCTGAAGAGATAAAATCATGCATGCAGTGAAAATCCACATTTATTTCGAACAAACACATTTATTTATGCATTGCACTTTCATGCATTGCAGGGAACTTTGAATATCAAATACAATAATACATTAATTCAAAAGTCAATGTATTTTTAAATAGTAAAACAAAAGAGAAATAACTGTGAATATGTAATGACGCGGAAGCTTCGGACACCATACACGATGACCAATATGATCAGGTAGATGCCACTTTATTGCACAGATAGCTCAGCTTATATAGACAATTCCCAGGTGATGCTTTTATAGTGGACTATTATTAGCAGGTGGTAACTAGTTACACGCTCCCATAGTTGGCTATAATTAGCTGTTTACACACACAGTCTTTTCTGGTGTTTTTATTCTATTCAAGGTCCTACTTATCAGTACATTCAGAAGACAGCTACTCCTTTTCTGCCAGCTTCCTTAGTTTACAAATCACAACTTAACCGTTTGGTAACCTTGAGGCCTGCACTGTTGTCAAGGGCCTGGACTATTGTCAGAGGCCTATTGTCAACAGCTGCCCAGAGCTTGGGGTGCTCACAGGATAACCATTAATTTCCCACAAATGTGTATTGTATTCTGGGGAGAAATACATCCTGTAAGAGAAGTAAAACCGCGAATTTCAAAAGGTTTTGATGAAGAAACTTTGAAACAACATGTTTAAGCCAGGTACTTCTTGCCTTTGTGCATTTTTTTTTCTTTTTTCAGTAAAATAATGTGTCTGCTCACAATGGCCTGTGATAATCTTGCAGAAATCTAGTTTTTCTTCAGTTCTGTCCTATAGTGACATGAATAACAGTTGCTGTTAAGGTCAGTGGAATTTAGTGGAAAATTAGCAATGAATATACTTCTCTCTACTAAGACAGAAGTTAACCTCGCCTCCTAAAGCTAGATATTGAATAGATAATGCTATTTTTAATTTTTTTTTAAATGTGCATATTTACTTTAGAGAAACAAGTTGTAAAATGACGGGATATACTCTCAAAAATTTAAATACAGTGCACGGTATTGGTGTTTGATCTACTATTAAAAAATTGGTGTTTGATCTACTATTAAAAAAAATCAATAAAACAAAAGTATTGGCTAGAACCTACAGGGCCTATCCATCCAAAGATGAAGAATACATTTTTATGTAACCATATCAGGTTACTTAAAAATAGCAATCTACATTTATACTTCCATTTCTGTGCTAAATCCTTTATAATCTAAACTGGATCCCAAATATTTCTGTAGTTTGAGAGTACTATCTAACTATATTTTGTTACTGCAGACTATTAATTCTTAAATTTTGCCTTAATTTTCTTATGATGGGCCTTAATGTGAGCAACTGAATAGGTGGAAGACTCATTCCAGGAACAATTAGTCAGGGACTGTTAGATTATTGAACTCTTAAATTATGAAACAAAATATATTGTCTTCCAACTACTTATCAAAAGCAATTACAGGCCATATTTTCTTACGACTAAAGGCATATACTGCTACAGAATCCAACAAATCTAAAGCAAATGATAAGGGGCAGGGGTGTGTGTTGGGGAGAGGGCTAAATCTGAAGCCCTGTCTAATTCCAGTGTTGCCCTGCAGATGTATTTTTTAAGTGACAACCTTCCTGGGGAAGGAAGAAGGTGGGACATACACATCTTGAGCCTGCAGTTGAAATGTGTGTATTTGCAGACAGGGACACATGTACACATATAGGCATAACGCCTTATGTTTATTTCTACAACATCTTGGTGTTCTCTTGTTTTAGATTTTTGGAGAAATTTTGATTCTATACTTTCAACTCTGTGTATAGATGTGCACAGACATACATATGTGCATACATACCCTTAGTATATATATACATATATCTACACACATGCAAACCTCAGTTTCTAATCAGCACTTTATGCTAGCTTCCACTACGCAGCCGTGGAGAATTTTGATTTCCTTTTCAGCAAAATTCCTGTAGTGCTCTCTTTTGAGTCTTCCTTAAAACTCTCCTGTCACACAGCTTTTCCCAGTGGTTGGCTTCCCATGTTCAGAACTTGCTATCTATCATTTAACTCGTGTGGTTGGTTGTTTAGGGTTTTTTTGTGGGTTTATTTTTTTGGGTATTCATCATTTGTCCATGCCCAAATAATGGCTTTCATTTTACTAAATT
Organism: Arenaria interpres; assembly: GCA_013399435.1. Lineage (NCBI taxonomy): Eukaryota > Metazoa > Chordata > Aves > Charadriiformes > Scolopacidae > Arenaria > Arenaria interpres. The sequence continues at coordinate 34,731 of VXAK01015325.1, forward strand.
GTAAATGTTTTTGTTCTGCTTGTACAGCGTCCAAGTATTGCATTGTATTACTGGTCTCTATATTAGCCTGATGGTTATATGGTCCCAAGGCAGCTAGAATGTGAAGCTTTGAACCCCCTTACTATAAGGAAGGTATTGAACCTGCATGTCTGCCTCCTCAGATAAATTATGTCTCTGCAGGATTACTATATAAAAGATAGTGGTGATCATGAGGGAAAAATATGCAAATAAATACAGGTGATGGATCAGGCTTCTGGATTCCAGTTTCTCCTAGAGTGAAGGAGGGTTGAAGAAAAACATCTGTGCCTTCAGGAAGGGTCAGAATTTTGGGTATATCCCACTCTATTACTTGTCTTAGACGTGGTCTTCCTTATTCTGTGTCGTCCCATCAGCTACCTGTTAGGAATCTTTAGGTTGCTAATCTTGATCACCTAGCAGGCTCCTTAATTTACTTGGGGATTTTAGGCACGGACTTTACCCTGAGGCTAGGCTCTGAATTCCCTGTGTGGATCTAACCTTTAGTTGTATGTTGCTTCTAAAATGAATGCGCTGTTCCACTGGGTCATATTTCTCTCCTCATTATGCCAGTGTAATGTCATTTCAGGCATGACAGCAGCACTACTGTAAATCAGAGTAAAACTTGCCCAGCGTTTTTAATGGATGTTTCATTTCATTCACATTATGTTCATCTTTTAAACTAATTTTCAGATATAATCTTTAATTTCCTGTCTGGGTAACTGCATAGAAATTCTAAACAGCATGTAAGGCTGGAGTAGCACACACTGCTGGCATCTGAAAACTAGGTAAGTGTGACTTCTAATGGATGATGTGTGTGTGTATATATATATATATTAAATGCACAAGCCTAGCCTTTCTCTCTTGTTCAGCTAATTTCTAGTAAACATCATATCACTGATAGTATGAAAGGGGTCCACTTGGTCACGCTGGGTTTCTGGAACAGATACACTGTGCAGACATGCACAGCCACTATTATTCATGAAGAAGAAGCATTCTTGGAGGATAAGATGCACATTCCTTGTGTAAGTCCTTTTGCTGCTGTTGTGCTGTCAATACTCTTCTTCCTGGTTATGCGTTCAGAGCATCATCCTCAAAAATAAACCAATGGAACACAGGGAGCCAGAAAGTCCTACTGGGGAACATTTCTGCATTCCATTTCCTCTTCTTGGAATAAACCCATGTAACTTCCACATTCTGCTGTAGTTCTTATTTTTCTGCCAGGTAAAGGAAGAGTTCTTCCAAAGAGAAAAAGAGTTTTGCAGCAAACATCAGATAACAAAAGGAAGATAATCTCCTTATAAAATTGTGGCTGAATGTAATGGAAATAAGACATAGCAAGAGATCTCTTGAAATAAGAAATAGGAAAAAGCACGTGATGGCCACTTCTCAGTTCTCACTGATTCTGCTTTCACACAAGGAAGTAGAATTTCTACTGACTTCAGTGAAGGTTCAGTGGCTGGAAGACTGCTTGTACAACACTGAGAGGCCACTGTTTCCTGCACAAACGCAAAACTGAGATGTGAGCTTCCTGAATCTGATAGATATGACAAACTAGCATCTCAAAACCTTTTAGCCCAATTTGATTCATAGTTTTATACCCATTTACTTACAAGGTATAAGTGAAAATATTTCACAAGTGTCTGTCTTGGTAGTTTGTTTTTATTCTCCTCTCCCAATAGCATGCTGAGATTTAATATGTGGTTTCAGTCACATCTTTACACACAGGCCTGTGCCTCTTATGTTTTGATAATTAGTTTCAGCAGCCAGATAAACATATGACACTTCTAAAAACAAATCAAAATTCATGTGGTTGTAAGATGCCTGCTGAGGCAATTGGCAAAATTTCCAATATTGACTCTTGGAATCAACTTGCCTGGAGATGCTTTGAAACACAAACCTACTAGGTCTCTTCTATCTCAAAGTAAGCTCTCCCCTTGAAAGACAATGGTACCTCTCAGTTAAATACCTGCCCTGAGCTCTGTTTGCTGAATAGCTCTGTGAAGATTTCTAATGATATTTAGAAGGTGACCTTCTTATTTCATGATAATTTCCTTCATTATTTTATTTAAGTTTATATCTTGAATCTGTTTCATTTTCTTTCAACATAAATGATGGCAGGAAATTGAGTCATGATCTGTATTGGGAGCATTTACTGTCATTAGTGACTGAAGCACTGCAACAGAGTTGCAATTAAACTCAAAAGGTAAGGTCTGGAATATACATGCAAGAAATTCAAACAACTAAAAAATATTTTTATTTCAAACATTTATGAGGGGAAAAAAAGGGAAATACTGACCAGTTCCTCCCAGCATGTCCAGATTTTGTGACAGGTTATACTAATCAGAATTATGTTAATATTCAACTCTTTTTTCCAATACCTAAATTTGAGGAACTACATCCTGAAAAGGAGAGCCCCCATCCTGACTTAGGTGCTCAGGATCTGTATTGGGTACATGGGGAGCAAGAATAAGCAATAAAAAAGCATGTAGAACAGGGAGCTGTCAAAAGTAAGTAGAAAAGCGGGGAATGGTTCATGTCTTGGGATTATACTATTCACATAGCTATGAGGAAGTGGCTCATGTCTCAAGATCTTTTTTGATAGTAGTTTAGTAAACTTTTTTTAAAAGCAAAAAAAAATAATCCCAAACCCAATCAACACCCAAAACTTTAAAAACACATTTTATTTGAAAGACTAGTAGAGAAGATGCCTAGTTTTCATACAATTATCTAGTGGTTAACATGTTCATACAGTATATCATAGTTTTAAGGTCAATTTTTGCTTATGTATGAGGGGCATTTAAACCCTCATCTGCTGCAAAACTACTGCTGATGCTGTCTTAGCTTTTGTGCTATAATTAATGATTTATTGAGAAAGGACTGTAAGAGGGAAAATTACTTTCTGGCTTAGTGGTTAACAGACTTGCTTGGAAGAGTCCTGGACATAAAATAACTTTTTTATCCCTTCATTGTTAAATGGATAATAATCCTTGAGGAAAAAGAGTGAGCCCCATGACTCCTCCTAATCTGTTGAGTTTTATACTGCTCTTTCTTCCTCTGCTGTTCTCTTAAATCTTGAACACTCTTATGTAAAACAGAAATGCTTCAACAGAAGGGATTAAAGATGTTCCCCAATTCTATTACCTTTGCAGTTTCAATAATTCAATGGTTAAGACGATCACCTTCAGGGTTAAAGCGTGGTTTTAAATTCTTGCAAGGATGAGGCAGGTGAGTGTATTAAGCACTGGAAAAAGTTAGGGAAGCCATTTCTTCCTCTGGCTGTTGTGGTATTTTTTATGAAGCCAAAGCCAGTAGGAATGCTCTAACACCACCTACCAGATCAAGCACTCCAGGCAAAACAGATGAAGGAATTGCTCATCTATTTGTGCACCCCAGTAGGTCTAAGCCTGAACTGAGTACTGAGCTCTTGTGCTGCTCTTGAGCCTGAAGTGGTTCCAGGCATGCACAAAAGCAGAAGCTTTGGCGGGTTGGAAAGGTTAAAATAAGAAGCAGGCATTACTGGCATTATGTGTTAAAGAATTAGATCATAGAATTAGATGGCAAATCAGTGAAGACTAGAATTTAGGCATTTGGACTTGAGGTATGGTAATTACTACACCTGTATATTAGAAGGAAAAATAAAAGTGAGGATGTTGTTTTTAATGAACTGAAGAAAGCAATAAAAGTCACGTTATGTCAGGTGCTTTTACTGTAAGATACTTCATAATTGCTTTGTTTTAATAACAATGCTTTGGCAGTTTTTTCAAGCTACTTTGAAACTGATATGTGTTGAAGCTGCTGTAAATAGCAGAGTGAATGAGAACCATGAAGGCTTATTTATGCAGTGTTCCCGCAAGGTGTTTAATATGTTAATAGTAACGACAACTATACCCACCAATATATATTGAAATACGTGGAAATACTGTCTACCAAACCAATGTGGCTGATGTATTTGCAATATGCAGCATAAAAAGACCTTCACAAATCCCATTATATTAAGTTTTGTTGTCACAGTCATTTTTACCTACCTTGTTGTCAGTATTAAGCCTCTTCATGTTGTGCAAATACCTACAGACGCAATTACGATAGGAGAGCAAGGTGCACATTTGTGCAGACAAGTTAAATCTTGCCAAGATCGGTCAGATGCACTGGATGCCTGTCCAATACTAGAATAGCTGACTATGCCCTCTCTTCCATGCAGAAGCTTATCAATAGCAAAGCACGGGTGAAAAGCATTTCCAAAAGGAAGACCGGTTTTAAGATGCCTATAAGTCATTTGCAACTAGACAGGAAAACTGTTATAGGTTCAGAATTTATACATACATGTCAAAATCATATTGTGTAGATGAAAACTGTTCTTGATCAATAGACTTACTGTTCTGGAACAGGTTGCTAATTTGGGAATAGTCTTTAGGCAGATTCAGTATATAAAACAGCTTTCGATATCCAAAGCAAAGGCAAACTCTGAGATTATTGGCTATTTTGGTATTGATACAGTGTTCTTTTTCCCATGGAAAACCCTGAAAAGACTTATCTTTGTTGTATTTTCCACATTTCTTTCATCCTCTTTCTCCTTCTGTCTCAGAACCCCACGGCTTTCAGTCAGTGTCTCTGCCCATTCTTTTGAGTGACTGGGAGATCTGGTTACTTGCTGGCAGATTTCAGCTTCTGAGATGAACCTGATTCATGAAGAAGTATTATGGAAATAAACCATATAAGAATTATCTACTAAAAAATCAGAAGGGAAAAAGCCCCCAACCAGAGTCAGGGGTGACAAGTATAATTACCTTTGATAAGGAAATCTCTCATAAAAGCATAAAGCAATCAAGGCATAGTTATTTTTCTTATGCTAGGGTCTAAAAAAAATTTAGTGTAACTTAAATGATCCTGTATTATTATTTAAGGAATTTGTTGCACTGAAGCTTGTCAAAATAATGGATCAGTTTCTCACAGCCTGAATAGAAGTTTGAAATTAGATTATAGGGATGAGTGCAATACGCGACAGCTTCTCTGAAATTCTATATTGTGTGTCTAGACAGAACCCAAGTTATCATATTCTCTATGTGTTTGATATTCTGAAGATTGTTTTGGGAAAGCAAGTACTTCATTCTAGGTATGTAGTAAAATGTGAATACAAAATAATACTGACAGTAAGTTAAAAAACTCTTTTATCTGGAAAAACAAACAAACAGAACCCCGAGGTTATCTCTTCTGGGAAAATATCTCAGAACTAGTTAAATAATAGATGTATGTGAGACCGGGTGATTTCACTGAGGTGGCTAGCAGAATAACAGCACAAGTAGTTTATAGTATGCTGTATCTATATAACACAACAAATGGAGTACAAATTTCTTTACTGACATGCATAAATCAGGAAAAAATCTGTTGTCAACCAAATTAACTTCCCGTGGGAGGGAAATCAATCCTCTATTGAGATTTTGCCTTAAAAATCAAAGATTTAACAACAAAATGGCATTTGATGTTTATGAAGGACATAGAAAATGATTTTCACTTTTACAGAATGTAAACTGTTGCAATGAAAAGACTAAAACATAAACTTTGCTCTAATGAGAAGACATGCTTTAATGACGAGGACTTTTCTTTTGCTGGCTTGTTATGTTTTCTTATGTGTAAATGAAATACAGGTCAATTTTTAAAAAAACATTATGAGGAAAGTTTGATGCTGAAATATTTAATGCATTAAAAGCAGCTATTAAAACAAACAAAACAGCATCACTGAATGTGTATCATATCTTTGAGAGAACTAGCTGCATGAAGAGGGTAGTGCTGCAAACTTTTGTTTGGTTTTGGGTAATAAATCTCCTGGTGTTGCCAAGTTGTCAAAAATCTTTTCTAGCACCCTTAAAAATGTTACTTCCTCTTGGACTCTATATCAAGCAAGAACCCAAATTATTTTCACTGGAATAATAACCCTGGTAGTTGGCTGTCACTGAATTATTTTACTAATTTTTATTTTCTTATGGGAGTGTTTTGGTCTGAATATCATAACAGAGAGAACCAGAGTTATACTTCCCTGTTTTGTGGACCATAAGCATATGGGAGTTGCTGCTGAGTGCATATGTTGCCAAACCTAACAGACCTTCAGAAATATTGTGGATTTGCCATTCATTTCAATTGAATTGTCTTCTTGGGTTTGGCTAGAGCGAAAACATCTAAGCTTGGAACACCAAGTCTTTTGGGCCTGGATAGTGTGTGTACCTGCCAGCGAGATGCTCTGGGAGGCAGAGGTACCAGAGAAACTGCATGACCAGAAAGGCTACATTGAGGTCCAGTGTGGTTACCAAAGGGACACGCAGGAATTTAAAATTTTACAGACAGATAAAACCACAAGTAATTATAAACAGATTTAAATCCTGTTTTTAACATTAACGATAAAAAGTAAATTTAAGTTCTCAGGTTTAATGAAAATGAGAGTAGTTTGCTTTAGACGTGACTATTTTGATTTGACTTCTCTGAGGGTTTTTTCTTTGATTCATTGGGGTAGTGCATGTCAGAGTAAGGATGATTTGTGTATGTTTACTTATTTATAAGTCCACTCTATTTTTAGAAGTGTTTATAAGTATCAAACCATAAGGAAATCCATGTAGAAGAAGAGGATGAGGTATTGAACTTTGTAAACTCATTTACATTATTACCTATTTGAACCTAAAAATGGAAGAATTGAAACGATGTCAACTGGCAAGCTGGCATAACTTTCCTCCCTTGTCATAATTCTGTTACAGAGAGACAACGCTGACTTATGTTTTGATTTTTTGCACCCTGAAATGTATACTAGTTTTTCTTAATTGTCACATGGGGACTGTGAGAACAGACCTAATTCATGCAAAAATAGAGATACAGATGTCCTGCTGTCTTAAACAGCAATATAATAGATACCATTGTCCTCCAATATTTTGCAAAAATGCTAGTGAGCACAGTACAATATCCATCAAAAGTGCAGAAGAGAAAGTAATTCTATTAGCAGATATTTCAAAGTCTGCTCCGCTAATTTTCGTTGAATTTCTACAATTATGAATCTCCCTCTAGGAGTTTGTACTTTGTGTAACTGAATGAGTTTGTTGCATTCTCCCACGTTGTTGTTCCCATTCCAGTTGCCAGAAGTTCCAATTAACTTTTGCCTCATTCTTCCTTTCTTGTTCTAAAACCTGGCTGAAACAGCTATCAACAGTTGAAAATGTAGCATGATTTTGAGGAAAACGTTATCTTCTCTAATGAAACAGCACAGTCAACTAAAACAGAGTTCATTGTTTGAATTTCTCTTTGGTAAAAAGCCTGGGCAATATTGTGATATTGAAATTAAAAATTTAGTAGGGAAAAATATGAAGTAAGTTATTTAAAATTGTTTCAGTGATTCCTTCCACAGAAGGTACAGAGTAGAAGATACATGTTTTAATGTTTATCGATGTGGTAGAAATCACATACTTATTTCTAAATACTTACAGTTATTGTTCCATTTTAAATTTCTTTTAAGATGTAACAGATGTGTTCATAATTGATTCCTTCTTCCTGTTTCATAATACTCAGGACAAGCTGATGGGCAATTGCAAGGGTTAGAAAAAATATTAGGCTGTTCATATAAAATTGATGTTAACGAATATTCCCAGAATTAAAACAAGTTTTGTCAAACTGTGGGGACACTGTAGTAGAGTACTTTTTTACTCTGAGTTCAGTTTACCTTGCCTACAGATTTCTTGATAGATTTGTGAAAAGTATCAGCTTTTTGCTTGATATCCCCTGAAGTAAATCCTTTGCACAAACTTTAACTAGATTAAAATGGGCATTCTGCTATGAATGAATACACGCATTTGTATGGCATCAGCATAGATTAAAACAGCAGTTGAAACAAAAAGAGGAACTCCTTCACTTTAGAGTTGTAACACTGCATAATGGGCATGAATGACATTGTTGTTTGAGAGATTTGTTCTGAAGTCAGTTTTGAAAACAGATTCTGCAGGAGATATTGCAGTGGTGTCATGATTTTGGTTGAGATTCTCCTATTATATATGGATGTGGAAAGAGACTTGTGTTATAAAACAGAGAAAGGAATTGTTAGGAATTCTAATTTTAAAAGTTATTATTTTCTCATAGAAAATAATTAGTAATAATAAGTGGAAATATATTACCAGTAATGAAAAAAGCAGAGACTGGCAGGTTTCTTTCCCAGGCATTGAACCAACAGGACAGGATTTTACTCTAAACTTTCTTTTGGAAGTGGCAGGAACTTCACAGAGGACTGACATTTAAGCTGAAGATCAAACTAGACAATTAATGTTCTCAGTTTTAAAGGGCAACCTGCGGTAAAGTAAAAGAACTGGCTTGGAGTCGTCAGCTGGAATGAGAACCTTCCTGGAATGAGGAAGCATTAGAATAAAACTAAAGTTGTCCGAAGTCAAGATGAATTAGACCTTGCAATGAAAATTACTATGAAAAGTGTTCCTGGCTTTATAAATAAATAATAATAATAATATATAAA
>VXAK01015326.1:1233-14025 GCA_013399435.1 Arenaria interpres
GCCCCGCCCCGCCACCACACCAACCACACCACACCACACCACACCACACCGGCTGCAGCATGGTCCTGGTGCACGTTGGTTACCTAGTGCTGCCCGTCTTCGGCTCCGTGCGCAACAGAGGTACCGCGCGGGGCCGCGGGTTCGCGTCTTGGGGGGCGAGAGTCTGTGTGTGGGATGTGGGGGCGTGTGTGGAATGGCGGCCGCCCGGCGGCTCCCTCAGGTCGACGGTTGGGGCGAGCCCGCCTCGTTTCCCCCTTAGCCTCCTTTCCAGCATTGTCCGTTCAGGGGGGTGTGGTGTTTCNGGGGTGTGGTGTTGCTCGCCCCTCCGCCCCGACGCTTGCCCCTCTCCCGCCTGCACCTCCACCCTGTGTTTCGGTAGATCCCTTTTCTTTCTTTTCTTTCTTTTCTTTCTTTTCTTTCTTTTCTTTTCTTTCTTTCTTTTCTTTCTTTTCTTTTCTTTCTTTTCTTTCTTTTCTTTCTTTTCTTTCTTTTCTTTCTTTTCTTTCTTTCTTTTCTTTCTTTCTTTTCTTTCTTTCTTTTCTTTTCTTTCTTTTCTTTCTTTTCTTTCTTTTCTTTCTTTTCTTTCTTTTCTTTCTTTTCTTTCTTTTCTTTCTTTTCTTTCTTTCTTTTCTTTTCTTTTTCTTAATTCAACACACCCCCCCCACCCCTTTCCCCCGTCTCGCCGTGTAGCCTCGCCACCAGGCCATCTCAGCCTAGCCGTAGACGATAACAGCCATTTTTGTACCTTCATCCTGTTTAGCTGAGTACATTGCACTGTAAATTCCTGTTAAGTGGATTCATTTTGCTGTGGTCGTGGGGCCCAGAGTCTCTTTGGGGGGGGGCTCCCCAAATTGCGGCCAACTCCCTCCCCCCAAAAAAACATTAGGGAGGGGAAATCTAACAAGGCAGCGGGTGTCTCCGGGGCGGTGACACCGCAGCCTCCCCCGAGTCGCCCACCCAGCCGCTCGCCACGGTGATGGCCCCACGCTCCATCATCCTCTGCCACCACAAGTACCCTGTCCTATTCCCAAACCTCCGGCGTGGCCAACATCCTCCACCCACCCAAAAAGATCCATAAAAATATCTAATTGCGAAAAGAGACGACTGGCAAAATGGGTTTCCATTAGACAGGGATAACATTTTTTTCTGCTGTGCTAAATTACTTAATGTTCTTATTTTGTGGGTAATTTTCTGTATCGAATATTCCTTGGTTGTGTATCTCCACTTTTTTCTTGTACTAAAACTAAAGCATGGTCTGTATTTTTTTACATTACCTAGTTTCTGATGTAAATCTCTCTGTAGAGACATACCCTGCTGAAATGTAATGTGCTGTAGCCTATACATCTGCTCAGTGTACGCTGCTTTTGTTCTGTTGCCCTTCCATGGCATGGTGGGCCTTGCCTTTTTTTGTATTGTGTGCATGATGACATTGTTACACACGATTCCATTAATACTAATATACGATCTCTCAATAAAGAAACTAGTTTTCCTATATTAACCTAGTGTGCTTTTTCTATTGCTGTTTTCCCATTTATTGTCGTATCCTGCTGTTTAGACTTTTTCCTTGCTTTCCCCCATCGTGAGGTTTGAGAGTGGATTTTTTTCCCTGTAGTGCAGGGCTTTTTTAATGCTTTTTTTTTTTTCCCTCCTATTCCATATCTACCCTCAGCATTAGTCTGTGTGTACATGCTCCCTTAGATGCACAGTCCATGTTACCGTTGTGCCGATGCAGAGTTCTGTTTTACTGCAGAATAGCAAAGGGGAAAAAAAAAAAAGGTGTAAAACCCAAATATTAATCATCAAAAGATAAAATATTTGATAAAGGGTCTGCCGCTTATTTCATTCTAGTTACAACACTACACATTCCTTACCAGACTGATACCAAAATGAGAGGAACAACCTCTGGATGGATGGGTGGAATTATTATTTTATTTTTTAAAGCTGATTAACAAGAGGTAAATGAACCTGATGGGGCAGGGGGTGGAAATCCCTTTAATCTACTAGCTGGATATTTAAATCTATACATATATATGCGAGTGCCCTGCCCACTTCTCTGCTTGGTGAGAAGTTGCCGTGCCTGGATCCTGTGGTGACTGGCAAGTTATAAATATCTTCAGTAGCCCCCTGCAAGCCAGGGCTCCTAAAACCATCCCAGCTGCTAATGTTGTAACTGCGTTATTATTATTATTTTATTATATATATTTTTGAAGCCTCCAGGCCCACTATCTTTCGAATAACCTGATTTGGTCAAAAGAGCAAACTCCAGGGTTTGGGGTTTGGGANAAGATGGGGAGACACAGGATTGGTGATTTGTCTATAATGAGGGAGACAAATTCAGCAGGTTTTCCCCCCACCCTCCCCCAGCTTAAAATTTCACCAGGAGTTGCTTGCCACCAAAACCGAAAAGCTCCAGTAGCCCCCCGCACCCCTCTGAGAGATGCATCATTTTGCAAGGCCGTGCCTTTCTGCTTCCCCTCCTCGCTTTACCCACACTTTGGTTGTGTTTTGGTTTTTTTTTTTTAAAGTTTATTTTTTAAATTTCCTTCTTCATATTTCCTTTTTTCCGTCTATCTCGATGACTGTTTGGCCATCCTGTCCCCCACCACCATCCCTCCTGGATGTAAGTGTTTACTGTGGCCCTTTGTTCACGCTCCATCCTCGCTGGTGCTCGCTTGCATGAAGGGAGACGTGCATGCCTGTTGGGGCTGATCATTTTCCAATATGGTTTTGGTTTTTTTTCCTTTATTTTAATTCTTTGTTTTATTTTATTTTTTTAAACTCAACCCCCACAATGAGATTTTGAGTTATGGTGTGGAAAAAAAATAATAAAAGATTAATCCCTACCCCACCCTGAAACCCTGACACGGATAAACCCCTCTGAAATGTGCAGCTGCCCCTTTGTTAGGAGCGGCAGATTCACTGCAGCGAGCGTAATATCCACCCTGCCCCCCAGGTCTTCTGCAAATTAGCGCTAATACAGAGGAAAAACTGTTTGGTCAATATACTCTTGAGGATACCTCGGTAATCTAATAATAATACAGAAAAGCTGCTGGGTTAATGGCAACTCGTGTTAAACAATTTATCATCCGCATCGTATTTTGACCTGTCTTGTTAGAAACATGTTCTTGCAAGAGGAAATATTCCCCCCCCCAAACCCTTCCACCTCCCAGCCTTATTAGTTAGTAACCACCAGGCTTTGATAGCTCATAATCCATCAAATGCATCCACAAATTAATGACTTAATTCCTTTGACGCTCCTGAGTCTTGAAAAGCCACCTGGCACAAAGAAAATAATCTTTTTTATTATTATTATTATTTTATTTTTAGCATTGTGGGCTGAGGAGAAACCCAAAGGGGCGTCACGTGCTGGGGGTGTGGAGGCACATGCAGTGATTTCTGTAAAGCCTCTACATCTCTCCAGCACCGACCGGTGTTCCCAGGCTTTTCTCGATAATGGGGGGACGGATAATCCCAAACACGGCCAAAATGGGCTCTGAGATTCATTTATCTCGGGGTTGTGTGAAGGTTTTTACACACATACGCGTGTGTTTAATGAGCTGGACCCATCTCTCTCTCTCACACACGGGGTTTGGGATGGTGTCACAATTTCCATCGTTTTTTTAAGAGAAAGATAAGCAAGTAGTGGTCACATTTTGCTCGTATTGGGAATAATCAGCAAAGTCTAATGAAAGCTGATCTGGATTTTACCTTGCTGCGTGCAGATCCCAGCCCCGTGGAAATGTGTTATTTAAGAACCGGTGAGTTGATGCCCGAGACATGTGAGAAAGCTGTGAAATTATGCGAAAAAAGATGCAAAACGCAGCTGCGGAGCTTGGGGAGAGAAATTGGGGGGGTGTTCGCAACAAAACATGGGAGCCGCTCTGGTTGAGGGGGGACGAGGTGGTGGGGACACGCTGGGGACACACTCTGGCATTGCTCGAGGCGTCCTGGACAGAACGTGGGGTTGCCAAACCAGGGGGCGAGAGCCATAGGCACCAGGACGCTGCCGTAACTGCCTTGGTCTTCGCCAAGTCCTCCTCCGTGAACCTTCTGGAAGGACTGTCCTAGAGTAAGTCTGAGCTTCCTTTTCTTGATGATATTTCAATCCCTGATGGTAATTTGGGGAGCACCTTGTTAGCTGGAAGGGGAGGATGAAGAACTGCTGGAGCCTCGTCCTCCCAAACCTGTAGGAGGACCCCCCTCCAAGTGCCATGGGGACATCCAAGACCGACTCATCCCTCTCCACCCAACAGATGGAGGGTGGTTGCAACCACTGGAGGTGCAGGGGTGGAAGGAGAGGGGAGGACAGCTCTTTTGGGGGCCCTGCGGGGCACGGGCACCCCCTCCAGCCCGTTTACATGCTGGTTTGAACCCAAACCGTGCTCTGGGGCTGCCTCGTGTCAAAACTGAAAGGTCCTTATCTCTAGAGGTGTTCAAAAGGGGGCACGAGCTGCAGCAGGACAGCAGAGAAAAGCCTTTCCCACTCTTAACCTGGGAACACTTGGTTTGGGAAATGTTAAATGAATGTGCCAGAAGTGCAAGGGGAGACTTTGCAAAAGGTTTTCTCCTACATCTAGATCATCTTTGATATCCGTAACCTCCAAGACCAGAGTTGGTTTGGCAGCTGGGAGAGGTGGCACCACCAAATGTCGTGTGACACTCAGGCATCTCACAGTATTTGGAGTGTTTCTACATAAACCCGCAGCTCCTGGAGTGGGGCAATATCACGAGGCTTTTCAATTTAAGGGTAGTACATAAAGTAGAGCTTCAAATTGCTGCTTATGGCAAATTTGATGCTCAGAACTCAGAATTCAGCTACAATACTCTGGAGATTGATGGTTTGGGAAGGAGAAGGGCGATGTGTGGCTGCGGTGGGGCCAGGGCAGGGACCTGCAGGTGGGCAGCGAGAGTGGGACTGAGCCCCAGTGGGGAAAATGATAATTTTTTTCCCTTTTTTGGGTTCAATTTGGGGAGAGGGAGTGGGTCAGTCTGCAGTCAGGGTTGGCAGAGGGGTTGCAGTTTCCCGAGTGGCTCCGCACAGAATCCCATGGGAGACCACCCAGTTTAATCCTTGTGTGGTCTTGTCTTACTCCTGAACCTTCTTAGGGAGAAACTTGGGTCTTTGGGGAGAGGCTAAGTTCTCCCTCCAAAACAAAATAAAAAACAGACCACTTTGCAGCCAGAGTGGCAGATCCTGGTGGTGGCAGGGACCAGGCTCCTCTACTGGAAAGCTGAAGGTGGACAGATCTGGGCAGCAGCCGGGAGGAAGGGAAAGCAAACCCACCCCACTGCTGCTCTACCAACCTTTGCTTAACCCTTCCTGCTCCTCCTCTGCTCAGTTTTGCAGTCTCCCAGGACCTGTTCTCACCCATTTTCCTGCCTGCTGGTCCTTTACATTTCCCGGCCCCAGCTGGGTTGGGCTTGTTGGCACATGCTATGGTAGATCATAGAATCATAGACTTGTTTGGGTTGGAAGGGACCTTAAAGATCATCGAGTTCCAACCCCCCTGCCATGGGGGGAGAGACCTTCCGCTAGACCAGGTTGCCCAAAGCCCCATCCAGCCTGGCCTTGAACACCTCCAGGGATGGGGCAGCCACAACTTCCCTGGGCAACCTGTTCCAGTGTCTCACCACCCTCACAGGAAAGAATTTCTTCCTAATATCTCATCTAAATCTCCCCTCTTTCAGTTTAAAACCGTTACCCCTCATCCTATCACTCCACTCCCTGATTGAGAGTCCCTCCCCATCTCCCCTGTAGGCCCCCTTCAGGTACTGGAAGGCTGCTATAAGGTCTCCCTGGAGCCTTCTTTTCTCCAGGCTGAACAACCCCAGCTCTCTCAGCCTGTCCTCGTAGGAGAGGTGCTCCAACCCTCTGATCATCTTTGTGACCCTCCACTGGACCCGTTCCAACAGGTCCATGTCCTTCCTTTGCTGAGGACTCCAAAGCTGGACACAGTACTCCAGGTGGGGTCTCACCAGAGCAAAGTAGAGGGGCAGAATCACCTCCCTCGACCTGCTGGCCACACTTCTTTTGATGCAGCCCAGGATGTGGTTGGCTTTCTGGGCTGCCAGCTCACGTTGCCGGCTCATGTTGAGCTTCTCATCCACCAACACCCCCAAGTCCTTCTCCTCATGGCTGCTCTCTAGCCATTCTCCACCCAGCCTGTATTTGTGCTGGCATCGCCACGTCCCAGGTGCAGGACCCTGCACTTGGCTTGGTTGAACTTCATGAGGGTCACACAGGCCCACTTCTCAAGCCTGTCCAGGTCCCTCTGGATGGCATCCCTTCCCTCCAGTGTGTCGACCACGCCACACAGCTTGGTGTCGTCGGCAAACTTGCTGAGGGTACCTCCTGGTAAGTGTCCTTAACCTTAACCACTCTTGTTTTCTCCCCCCCCCCCCCTTTAAAAGCTGTAAAATGTGCCTGCAGGAAAGTTGCATCGTTTGTAGCTCTTTAATGAAGATTATCACTTTGGTTTGAGTGAATAAGCCCAGTGGGATCAGGAGCAAAGCAGATGCTAGAAGCAGTGAAGATGCAGGTTATGAGGAGAGACAGTAAGGGGTAGCTTGGTACCCGTGGGCTGGGACCCTTCAAGATGTTTGGATGAGGATTTAAGCGGCTCAGAGAAGGACCTGTCTGTCTCCATCTCTCACACCACATCCCTGCGTGCTCCTGGCCACTTGCAGCGGCTGCCCTGCCTGGAGGTGACACCCGGAGGTGTGGGTGACCATCCGCTTAGATGGAGCCACTGGCCATTGCTGTTTTTCCCTGGGTGGCTCACATGATGTTGTGGAGCTGTTACCATGTGTTGCTCCTCCACCTCCTTCCCCAAATGGTATGAAGGGCAGCTGTTTCCCTAAATGAAGAGAAAGCTGGGCCATGGGTACCTTCTGGGACTTCTTTGAAGGGGCCTTGAGCAGGACTCTGGTGGAACTGGACAGCCCACCAGGCCACATTTCCAGGCACTTGATGCTGGGGCTGAGTTAGGAGCTGCTCTGAAAACCTGCTCTTGTCTTTTTCTCCAGGCTTGAGAGGGTCTCTAAAAGACATTCAGAAACATGGTCCATAGGGCGTCTGTCATGCTGCAGCTGCTCCCCGTGTTGGGCTCCTCCAGTGGAGGGTGGGATTGGAAAACCTCCCCATAGCAAATGTTCCCTCCCCAGCCGCATTTTGTGTTGTGTCTCTTGGCTTTCTCATTTTCCTAGTGGCAGCTGACTCTTCCTTCAGCCATGCTGCTAGCTCAAGGTACTGATGTATCCAAAGGGATCTTGGTTTTTTTAGAAGCTGTGGGTGCATGAGGAGGCACCACTCATGAGCACTTGCCCAACCAACCTGTTTCCATATGTCTCCTTTAAAACTAGGCAACTACAGACAAAAGGAAGCTTTCTCCTCTCTCTCTTTTTTTTTTTTTTTTTTTTTTTACAACAGAGGAGGTGCCTGTTCTCCTGCAGCATTGGGTAGGAACTCATTTGTGCTCCTTGGGGCAGGGGAGGATGTTTGCCTGGTCCATTCAGGGCTGATCATCATCAGCTGGTGGGAGCTGAGACTTAAATGGACTCTCCTGTGAGCCCTAACCTTCAGTGAGGAGCAGTTGGAGGCAGAAGCAAGCTGGGTGTTTGTGGTGAAGCTGTGTGAATGTAGGATTAGGCACCAAGCTGGAAAGGTCTGAGCTTGTTTATACATGTATAAATCCAAAATAAGTCCTCAAATCTTAAAAGACTTGCTTAGCTTTTATACTGGGATAAGTAAGATGAGAATCTAGTTTGAGGTGGCTCGTTTGTTTTGGTGTTTTTTTGAAAAAAAAGCCCTATAATTAGCAGCAAATTGACCACAGTCTAAAGGTATTTTGTTTGCATGAGGGTTTGGTGATGCAGTTATCTTTGCAAGAGCTGTTTTCTGCCCCGAGGTGGTATTTGCTGGCAAACTCATCAAAAAAGCAGGAGCTTTTTAAATCCAAAGGTAACAGGGGTGCTAATGCTTCGGGAGAGAGGTGTCTGTCAAGCCTGGCAGTTTCCACGTCCTCCAGGTGGAAAATACCATGTCTCTAATTTGCCTGTTGGGAAAGGAGCTGTAAATCTCTTGCAGATTACCATGCTGCTTGTTGTGGTTTGCTAAATCCACATTTCTTTTTCTTGTAGCCTAGCCTTTAATATTAATGTCTTTAATTTCATTTATAAATTCACTTATCAGCTTTCATTAGTCATCCTGTTAATGATCCCAGGCAAGAAATTTGTCATTTGGTGTCAAAAGGCAGATCAAGGGATTTCTAGAGCCTTACTGCACTGAAATTACAGGGCCTGGCATATGAGGCTAATGCTATGTATAATTTGCATCAGCTGCTCAGGGGATGAGTGATTATTTTATATGGTTAGTAGAAAACAGGAGCGTTTCTTAATTGTGAATGGTGTTACATTTCCTGCGGACTCTGCAGTATTATGAATTACTGGGCTATAAACATCTTGTTGGCCAATGTGCCTGGTCTCACATTAGCACAGTGGTAAACCCTGGAAGGTTGGATCCTGATGGCTCGTCTCCTCCTTGGGGGGGGTTTACCACAGGAGTGGCTAATTGACATTAAGAAGTTCCCTCAATACTAGGAGCTGAAAGGGACCGGCAGTGGATTAAGCTTTGCTTGGCCGAGATTGAGCCTCTGTGGTCTCTGTTCTCCTTGGTGGGAGGTAAAGGTGTTGGTAGGGTTTGGAGATGGGTGTCTAAGGTATGAAAATGGGGAAAAATACTTGCAATATTTTGCTCTGGAAATATCTGGAAAAGAGCAGGGTTGGAGTGAAAACAGATGAGATATAGCATCCCCAGGCACAGGTCCATCACGATGAGGCTTTATAGATGTTAGGAGCAACCAAAGTGTTGGAAGAAGCCTTATCTTGTCCAGCCATTATTTGTGATATCCCACAAATCTCTGGGGGCTGAGATAAGGAAGAAGGAGGCTTTCTGCATGGAGGCAGTATGACATGTGTGGGCTTGGGGTTACAGGTTTTGTGCTTGTTTTTGTTTTTTTTTTAATAGTGAATGTCTCAGTTGCATGTAACCCTAGAAAAAAGAGGTCCCTCCCACGCTGGCCACCTGCAAAGCCTGTCAGCAGCCCCAAAATCCCTCCTCTCTGCAGGGTTTCCTTTGAGATCAATGGGTTGCAGGCAGCTCTCCATGCGGCTGAACAGAGGAAAATTTTATCCGTCATATACCAGAACCACTCACCGAGCTGGTTTTGCTCAGTCCTCATTAGCCTGAGTGGGAAATGTCTATATGAACCTGAGGTGGTTATATCACATCATGTGCAGCTCAGGGAGGGTCTGGAGGTAAAACCTGGCTGGGAGGTGCAGACTAACCTATGCCATCTGGCATTTTGATTATCGACATGTGAATCTGGCCTGGGTAGGAAAAGATGGCATGGGTGAATCTAGATGGGCCCCTCACGACAAAAAAGACCTTAAGGTGCTGGAGCATGTCCGGAGAAGGGCAATGAAGCTGGTGAGGGGTCTGGAGAACAAGTCTTGTGAGGAGAGGCTGAGGGAGCTGGGACTGTTCAGCCTGGAGAAAAGGAGGCTGAGGGGAGACCTTATTGCTCTCTCCAACTCCCTGAAAGGAGGTTGTAGCTGGGGGGGTTGGTCTCTTCTCCCAAGTAATGGACACTAGGACAAGAGGAAACGGCCTCAAGTTGCACCAGGGGAGGTTTAGGATGGATATTAGGAAAAATTTCTTCACCAAAAGGGTTGTCAAGCCTTGGAACAGGCTGCCCAGGGAAGCGATGGAGTTGCCATCCCTGGAGGTATTTAAAAGATGGGCAGATGTGGTGCTGAGGGACTTGGTTTGGTGATGGTTTTGTCAGTGTTAGGTTGATGGTTGGATTTGATGATGTGAAAGGTCCCTTCCAACCTGGACAACTCTATTATTCTGTTCTATGAGGCTGCCAGACATTGTGGGGAAATGGAGCCCCTCAACCTCCTGTCTGCAAGGATGAAGGGTGATCCGCAGCCCAGGGAGTGTAATACCTTCCTGCTCTTACCAAAACAGCAGCAAAACCTACCATCCATCCTTAATCTGTTGCTCAGCTCTCTGCCTGACTCCTTCCTGCGTTAAATTAACGAGTGGTGGCTGGACTCTTGTCTCTGAGGTTGCTCCTTGAAGATATGAACTGAGAAAGTAGCAATTTGACTGCATTGTGGAGGAATATTGCACAGGAATTGGGCCCTAGGGTGAGGGATGTCAGGTCCCAGTGGCAGCAGGGGAAAGCATGGGTGAGCAGTGGGTGGTGGACCGGAAGATCAGTTGATGGTGCTTCTATTGACCTGAATTGCTGGGGACTAGAGCTATGTGAAAACAGAGATATCTGCTTTTGATTATGATGATTATTTTCCAGTTCACTGGCTGAAAACTTATTTTCCTAATTTTATATTGTCTTTGAGGTTTTCCAGTAAAACTGGGGAGGAGGCTTTTAAATGGCTCATTTGAAGTGAGATGAAATAAGATAGCATTTCACTTCTGGGGTTGTAGCCTATGGCAGAAAATGAAACGGCATCAACTGGATGCAGGGAATAAAACCAATTCATCATAATCTTTCAGTTGGGTTTTTCATACAGAAACACTTCACCTAGGCATAACTTTTTTTTTTTTTTCCTCTCCTGTATTCGTGTTCAGTGCTTTGTACTGACTTGGAAGGAATGCAATGGTCAGGAATAGACTGCCTCAGTCCTCCATGTTCTTGAACTGTGTGAAACCACATTGTGACTTTAGTGTGTGCAGGAATTTGGTTTATTTAATCAACAGAAAGTACTTTAATGCCTGAGATGAGCCTTGGAGAAGCAAAGGCTGTGTTCCCGGTGCAGGAGGTGGCAAAATGTAGTTGTCCCCTTACAAAACAAGGGAGGCTGTGTCAGCCCCTGCCTCTCCTTTCGTCTTGCCTCTCTTGGCATCGAGGGTGGGTTTTCAGGCTTGCAAGGACCAGAGGTGGTTTCCAAAATTAAAATGAGAGCTGAGATCTCACATGGGATATGCAACCACTGCTTTGCTCCTCACTGGACTTGCTCACCTGAGTGACTTCAGCCTGCAGAGACAATTTACAACTTCTCCATGGTCCCATTTGCTTTGAGGAGGAAAATCTGTTTGGCATGTCTGATTATAAGCTTTCCAGTGGAAATCCTGGGTGTTTTGCCAAAGGAGACCATACAAGTACCCTGGAGATAAGGACATCTTATCCTGCCCTGGGTCATCTGCAAGGAGAGTCCTGTGTTTCCAGATCCAGATGGGACATGATGCCATCCAGGTGCTGCTTCTACAGGATACAGGGGTGTCCTGGAGAAGGAAAACATTACCAGGAGGTAGTTACAAGCTTAGAAAAATAGGTCATGGACCAAGGGAAAGGGAGGCAAAGTAAATTGCCCATCCCTCGGCCAGAAAGTTGTTCCTCCTGAAAGGACTTGAGATGCTGTTAAGGAAGCCGGAGGAGCTGTCCGGTGTGACTCTGTTCTTCGTGTAACAAGCAATTTTGAGCCCAATTAACAAAATCAAGGGCCGGGCCTCAACAACATCCAGGAAGCTCATAGCGGTTTTGGGGATACGTTACACTGGCTTGTGCCATCCAGACCCTGTGGGACCAGCTGTGCTGAACCCCTGTCCTTGTCCTAAGATTCTTTATCCACAGCCCAGCATCTCTCATTGGACCTTTTTCTATCAGAAACTAAGCAATGAGAGGAGATGATCTCAGCCTGGGCTGACCTCGATGCTGGCAGACCCAGGCTTAGACCCATCCTCTGGCTCTGCGGAGGCACAACACTTGCTGCTCTTCAGCAAATGCATTACAAGGCTGGTTTTATGCCCCCTGAAGTCTTCCTGGCCAGCACTGCTGTTGGCATTACCTTCGCTTGATTTCTTCACCTTATTGCTTTCTTTTCCTACCATGTTTTTAAATATTTGCCGTGTTTTTCCCCATGGATGTGATGTGTTTTTTTCCTGAATTGCACCATCCTCGCATTCGTTCCCCAGGCACCAAAGTCTTCCTCAGGGCTAGTGCTGCCTCCAGGGCTCAAACCCTTGGAAACATTTGAGATGCTCAAGCACGCTGGTCTGGTGTGTGTCGGTGGAGGGGAGGGTAAGGCACTGCTGTCCGTGGGATAGCATGTCCAGAAGATGGAGGACCTCCTTGGGAGCTCTGTATGGGCTGAAGAACAAGTGCTGCCCTCTGGCTGCTGTGTCGGGAGATGGATGGGATTGATGCGGTAATAACTCGTGTTGGGAACGCAGTAATGGGAAGGTCTATCTTCCCACAGCATTCTCCTGGAGAATCATGGCATAGACAAGTGTACTCTTCACCGGGTAAAAAAAACTGGCTGGATGGCCGTGCCCAGAAAGTTGTGACTAATGGGGTGAAATCTTGTTGGCAGCCGGTCACCAGTGGTGTCCCTCGAGGCTCAGTTTTAGGGCCAGTCTTGTTTAATACCTTTATTGATGATCTGGATGAGGGGATTGAGTGCACCCTCAGTGGTTTGCAGACGACACCAAACTAGGTGGGTGTGGGAAAATAACAGAAGATTGGCAAGGAGGATTGTAAATACGCTCAAGGGACTTGCACCTGGGGTGCTGGAAAACACATCTATCGTGCTAATTGCTGTTTGGTCTCGAGTCTGTGAGCAGAACATCCGCACTGAGAACTTACGCCTGTGATGGACTCAGGGACACCTTATCTCGCCGCTTGAGGTTCCTGCCCTGTTGTTTGGAGAAGATCAAAGCACAAGGGGGAGGACTATGCCTGCTGGAACTCTTGAAAAACCAGCTAAGCA
>VXAK01015327.1:0-14658 GCA_013399435.1 Arenaria interpres
AAAATCCCTTATTCACAAGATTCCACCCACCTGCAGGAAAATTTCATTATATGACTTCTCACATTTAAGCAGTGAATGAAACTAGAAATTTCCAGGGGACTTTCAGCCTTTTAGAAGCTGGTAGTTAATTACTAATTATTGCATGGAAAAGCTTGAGGATTAAAAAAGAAAAGGGGCAACCTGGAAGAATGGATAATACAATATAAAAAGGACAGGTTTTTTCCAGTGAAAATTTTATGTCCTCAGTTCTCAAGTGCATCTCCAGAAATGAAGGGGGTTTGGTCTATAAAAATATGGCAGAAGAGTATGGACACATCTGAAATGGTTTCTGTTACAATGACTGCTTTTCTTTTCCATTCTTATCTGTAGATTTGACAAGCTGGCTGAGTGCATGGTAAAAAACAAATGCCTCATTTTTGCTGCCATGCAGTGTAATTGAAAGTCTCCAGAGACTAAGCACCTTCATTTTGTTTTCTGGGAAAACATGGGAGGACTCCTTTCTTTAAAAATTCATAGCAAGTAACTCATATTTTTGTAAAGCCCAGTGAATAAACCTGCAACCTGAATGCAGGAGACCTAAGCTCAGAAGTCTCCTCTGCTTAACATAGTGCAGCCTCATAATCCAGACAGTGCCAACCTCATTTGTAACAAACTATTTTAGGTTTATGGCAAATATGCTTAAATTAAGGAGCGATGCACTCAAGGCAAGTACATGAGTATAATAAAACAGATTTTTCACAATGTGGTAAGTGAACCAAGGTAGTTTGGGAGCTGTTAATACAGGGTTTTTGGACTACTTCTGCCCATTGATTGTATAAAAAGAATGAATTAAATTAATGAGATTTACATAAACATTAATGTTGTTATTCATTTGCAGATGGCAAAATTATAGATGATAATTTTTAAATTGCTGCATATATTAAGCACTCTGCAGTTTCTGTTTCTTTGCAGCCATTGTACTTTAGGAAAGCTTAAGTTTGTTGCAAAATGAATGGGAAGTGGAGGTAAGAATTGTGGAGAGAATAGAGCCAGTTTATTTTCGGTTCCCAGAAATGGACATTTAGAAGATATGTATAGTCTACTTAATATTTTTTATTGTCAGTACTAAGGAGCTCTGTCTTGACTTGCAATAACAATGAGTAGTTTGAGTGTCATCATCCTCTTTTTTTCCTTCTTTTTAATAAGGTACTTAGAGGAAAAGGCACCACCATTAGGCTTTTTATAAGGTCTGCCCTTGGGAATCTATACCTTACATTTCACACAACCTAGAAACTTAAGAGTATGAAACCTTTATTTCTGAATAGAAAATATATAACAAATGTACTTTCCAAGAGTTTACACTCTTAGCACAAAGTTTGTCATGTTTTTAGGAGAGGTATATGAAATAGTGTTTAATTATTTGGTGTTTTTAAAGCTTTGTGATTTTCATAGTTTGCTGCCAAAATTTCCCCAAATCCCAGATTTTTTCAAAGCAGCATAAAGTAGTAGATTTACATAGATCTGAATTGAAGATAAAATCAGGTATGTTTATTTTCATTCTTGCTGTTATCAGAATTCAGGAAATATTTTAAACTACTAAAGATATTAGTTGCAGTGTTGATTACTATACAGAAAAAATAAGTAAATTGCAAGAAGATTTGAGAATGACATTTGTTATAATTTTTTAAACCAAGCTTTTATAGTGATTGGTTGGTTGGTTGTTTTTTTGAACTACAGAGCAAAATGAGATCTTAAAAAATCATTGTCTCTATCTTGTTGATAAATACAACCTGAGGCTGTTAACGTTACCCATTAAACAAGGTTGAAAAATCTATCAGTTTTTAAAATCAAACCTTAGTTCTGAGTAGAAAAGCTTATGTCTCTGTAATAAATGTTTAGTCAGCTTTACCATGGGCTTTGAGAGCAGTGGCACTAGTGTGACATGGATAATTACATGCAATCTGACTATATATACATTGCTAAAACATTTTATATAGCAAGCTTTCTGATTTTTTTATGCTTTAGATTGTTCCAGTTGCCTAACGGACTTTATTTTTCACTGTGCAAAATCATAATGTTCAATTTCTAACTTTCATTTTTCTTGTTCAGAGTAGCACTGAATGGTTTCACTTTACTCTAACCAGTGGCTGGAAAATACTCTCCACCCTTCCTACAGATCAGACACCTCACTTTACAATAACTTGCAGCAGCTTTTTAATGCCCAGTTCAGTTTTGTTTTCTTTCACAGTTCCATTTCTTGACATGGACAGTTGTACGCTGCATTCCTGCCAATTCCAGATTGGGTTGATTTATTTTTTTTTTTAAATTCACTTAATTGCATTAGTTGGTTTCCTGGCAGTAAGTGGAACTTCTTTGACCGTGACTTAACAGTGAGTCTTGGGGAATTGCACACCTACCTCACACTTGATGACTATACTGGGATAAAGTCTGACACAATCACTTTCCTATACCCTTGGCCATTTCCTTGCAAGTTCAAAACGAAGGACTGAGCTTTGTAACCTGGAAGAAAACCTTGTAACCCTTAGGCCAGCGCTTGATTTGGTCTGTGAGGGATTCAAGACCCCAGAGAATATTTTTGAATACTTTAGGAGAAGCTATACATTTGGAAGATGTGGCATTACAAGGTACACATAATTTCTGCTGATCATCTCAAACCTGGTTTCAAGGCTCCATTCCAAAATGCTATCTTTCATGTGGGACTAATGCGTTTGTCACTTGTTGATCTTGAGGGATCTTGCAAGTTGCAATTGGTGGCTCTTCTTCATATTACTTGTATATAACTGAGTTGAAAAATAAGTCGGTTTTACTCTGGGCATCTTTTTCAATTTCTGATTACCCTCATTGGGATTTTTTTTTTTAATTAACCATAATTTCCTTTATTGCAATATGTGTCCATTGCCAATTGTCCTATCACTTTGCATCTCTTAAGAGGAATCTGACTATCTTCTCTATGTCCTCTCTTTAAGTAGCTGTAGATCTCCCCTTAGATTTCTTTCTTTCAGGCTTACAAACTCAGTTCTCTCAGCCTCTACTCACATATCTTGTGCTCCGGCCTACTCATTTTGGTGACCCTTTTGCTGAATTTGCTTCAGTATGACAATATTTTTCTGTGTGCTAGGAAGCTCAAAAGTGGACAAAGTACTCCGGGTGAATTCTCACAAGGGCTGAAGAGAACAATCACTTCCTTGGACCTGCTTGCCAACTCTTGCTGATAGAGTCCAGTATGTCTTCTTCACTGCAAAGGTGCAATCTTGACTCATTTTCAGGCCCACCTGGACCACAGGTCCTTTTTGCAAAGCTGCTTTCTAGCTGGTAGCACTCAGTGTGTGCAATTGAGTGGGGTTATTCCATCCAAAGTATAGGACTTTCCATTTAGCTTTCTTGAACCTGAGATCAATATCTCTAGTCTGTTGGAATTGCTCTGCATGAAATTCCTCCACCCTCCAGTGTACTGGTCTCTTCCTCCCAGTTTGATATTTTCTACAAAGCTGCTGGGAGCATCTTCACTTCCATTGTTCAGGTCATTAAAAAAGATGTTAAAAGTACTAGCCACAGCATAGAGTCCTGAGGAACACTGGTGGAACTCACTATCAGTTGCCTTTATGCTGTTGATTGCAACCCTTTGAGCCCACCCAGCCAATTTTCCACTCATTTTATAGTCCATGTGTTGAAACTGTATTTGAATGTTAGGATGCTTTGTGAGACCATGTCAAAAACCTTGCTGAGATATTAAAATTAGTTGAATGAGTTACAAAAGCATGGAGAAACAGTTTTTAGTCCAAGGTCTGGTAATCTGCAAACCCAACAGCATAATCAGAGAGAGCTACAGAATATGAGGTCGAAAGTTTAACTTTGGCAACAAGCCAGAGTCTGAACCTATCACATGGTCATTGTGCTTTTTGGCATTTGAGTGTTCTAGATAAATGGGAATTCAACTACAAAGGCTCAACAAAACATTCCTGATGATTCATCTTCATACTTGTCTCATCTTGCAGCTCCCAATATTTACTCTGAGTGTTATTCCCTTCTCTGAGCATGTTAAAGGTGAAATATGCATTTCAGGTGACTGCACAGTAGTTTCAGTCAGGAAATAATTTCTTTTATATTTCGATCTAGTGAATTAGGGCTTGAATCTCATCATGCTGGGATATTCTTATATTTAATTAATTAAAAACATAATAATGTCCAATGTGTTTCAGTAAAAATCCTCAGATTAACTAGGACTACGAGACTGAATTTACAAGCAAATTCTTTAGTAATTACAAGCCTTATTCTATACTTCAAGTGTATACATTTTCCATAGAACTTGTACTCTTGTTTCTCTTAGGCTTTCAGACACCTCCGAGTAATTACTTTCTATTACCTCTTAGTGCATGCCCTAACCATGCTGGAACAAGAAGTGAATCTGTGCTGGGATGAGGCAATACCGTTTCCCTTCCTGTTTCTCTATTCTTGTTCCCATTTGAAGAAAATGCATTGACAGAAGCAAAAACAGTATTAAAAGCCAACTGAGGATCCAGCATGCCTCAAAACTCCATTTATTTGCCCTATTGATGCAGGGACATTAACAGGCTGCATGGGAGTGATGGTTTATTGTGTCAGAGTACATCTCCTGCTCTTCCTTGGCATTTTTAACCCTATAAGGCAAGACCTTTCTCTGTCTAGGAAGACATACCAACCCTGTCCTACATAGCTGTAAAGTCACATACGTAACCACTCACCTATAGGAAAGATCAAATATATTTTTCCCTAAATAGTACTTAAAACTTAGTTTTCTCTGTCTTTTAGGGTTTTGTTTGTTTGGGAGGTTTTCTTGGTTACTTCTATTTTGTTGTTGTTGTTTGGGGGTTGCTGTTGGGGGTTTTTTTTGTTTGTTTTAAATAACTTTAGGACTATTTCTCACCAGATCTAATAAAGAATGTATTTTGGCTAATAAGTTGGGGTAAACTGTAATATGAAGTAGTCTTTCTGAATATTACAAAACTCATATTATATATAAGTGGGAAAAGATTGGACTTGCATTAAACCTCAGCAGGTACACTGATAATAGCCCAGATAAGAACTGCCCAGCAGACAGCCAAGACTGTTTCTGCAGTAAGTTCTTTTTGACATTTTGTGAAATGCTTGAGCAAATACGGTTTCTTATGCTCTAAACTAGTCCTGTGTTGCACACCTAGATGTACTGACCTAAAGACTTCTCCAAGCTACTTTTTGCTACAAAGAATCCAACGTAAATACAAATCTTTTCTCAATTTGCCCTACACTGAAAAGGAAAAAGTGAATAGAGGAAGTTTTCTTGCTGAATAAGAACCAGGCAAAATGTTTTTTGAAACAACAGGCTGGGCTTAAATGACATTTTCTCAAGGACTTCGTCACCAGTGGCAGGATAGAGCTATTCCCCACGTGCACTGTGAGTCCTAGAAACAAACCTCTGTTGGTAACAGGTAGATGTGAAGTTATCAACACGATAAAGAGACATCAAAATAGTACTGAATTACGGTGTTAAGTCCACATCTTAAGTTAGGCCTTTTCATTTGCATCCACCAGGTTTTCTGTTCACCTCTTCTTTCCTCTTTGTCTTTCTTGTATAAACTGTGCAAGCTGAAATGAATAAAACATTCAACATCCAACAGGAAATGAGACCTTGTAAGATATTTCATTATCCTTTTTACAGTACACAGAAAACACAAGTTGTTTCTAAAGCAGAAGAAGTTATCCCTGAAATGACATGATAAAATGAGGAAAATGACACTCAAGCTGCTACACATATATAGAATGAGCTGTCTGTACAAAGGGAAAAACCTCAGCCTAGTATGCTGAAACATGCAGATAAAATTTGGTGTTCCTGTTACAGTGAAAGTTCATTCAGAATACATGACCTGTTCTAGATCAGTAGGTTTTTGTGGAGAAGCACTTCAGGAGCTATCACTGTCTGAAAGAACTCAGATATACACAGAACAGTTTAAAAACTTTCTCTTGATTCTTTGCTTCAAGTACATACTTTTTCACTTTTTTATTCAATGTATACTTTCATGTACTCGTCAGTGCTAGCAATGGACCCTCACTACAGGGAGTCAGTTGATTCTGTGTGTACCTGTGTTACTCTTAGACATCGGACAGCATATGCTATAGCAGTTGAGCACTATTCAGCTTTTTTGGATCTGTTGCTAGTGTATTCCAGACCATTAACAGAAACTACCAGGTACTTCCACCTTCAGGCTTCTGAAGTCCATAGTTTGGCTAATTCCATAAACTAATTTATTATGTATAAATAATCTTATACACTTGACTACTTCTATTTATTCTTTCTATTATGTCTGTTTGTCTCCGATCATGATACAATTCCCAGCAGAACTGCTCTGGTTTATAGCATTACGGGCAGTATAGCCTCTCCGTTTCTCTTTTCAATCCTGAGTGTAGCACTATGCCAGTATAATCTCTTTTACAATTCTGCTTAGAAAACAATTTTGGCACAGATTGGCTTTACCCATGTTACCTTCCTTTGCTTATTCTAAATGTTTTCTGAAGATTTCTTGTTCTTACACATCTGTGTTCCAGTTATAATTGCTATTTGACCATTTCAAACTTTCCTAAGTTTCTTCCCTTTTGTTGTCAGAACTGTTTGCTTTATAGATTCATAGAATCGTCTAGGTTGGAAAAGATCTTTAAGATCATTGAGTCCAACCATCAACCTAACATCGCCAAAACCACCACAAAACCATGTCCCTCAGCACCATGTCTACCCATCTTTTAAATAGCCCCAGAGATGGCGATTCAACCTCTTCCCTAGGCAGCCTGTTGCAACATTTAATAACACTTTCTGGGAAGAATTTTTTCCCAATATTCGTTCTAAACCTCCCCTGGCATAACTGGAGACCATTTCCTCTTGTCCTATCGCTTGGTATTTGAGAGAAGAGACTAAACCCACCTTACTACAACCTCCTTTCGGGTGGTTGTAGAGAGAGATAAGGTCTTCCCTCAGCCTACTTTCCTCCCACCTAAACAACACCAGTTCCCTCACCTTTAGCATCCTAATGTTGAAACCCATCTGGGATTAAGATTTTGAGTAGTCTGAAAGGAGACAGCTGAGCCTGTTTTTCTGTTTTTCTTTTATAACACTGAAAAACTGAATACTAAATCCCTGACTGGCATATCTTCAGTGCGCAACAAGCATGGATTCCTTGAGAATGGTAGCTTAGAAGTATTACAGCTTGTATAACTTTTTCTGAAGTTGAAATCTAAATGCCTGTACAATAGCTTAAATGTGGCTGATATATTTTCCTTAGAAACGGCTGTGGTACATTTTATTGTCTTCCATATCAGTGTGCATTTCAACAATCTAAGAGTTATATAATTAGGCTAGCAGAAGGATTAATTTCTTTGCCACATGCTTCAGAAATAGTTCGAACTATGCAGTATGAACTTTTGTGTGCATTTTATCTCAGGATTGGAATAACATAAAATTCCAGCAGAGGGAACCCTCATACCTTATAATGCGCATTTTGTGTTCGTATGTCTTTTGTTCCTGGATGAGTATTTTGTTCTCACAGAAATCTTTGGCTTTTTCAGTCTACAAAAAAAGTAAAGTGTAAAATACTGGACTTCAAAATAGCATGTAACTTGTTAAAAAAAGTGTTTAGGGTTTTTCCTTGTCTTAGGACAAATTGAAAATTTGAAAACAAAATTTGAAATGGAGAACAAAGGGTGTTGTAGTAGGGAAATATAATTTATAGCATCAAAAAGTGCTCAAAGAAAACCTATCAGTTCTATAATAAAATATAAAAACTACTTCTTTACCTACCCACTGGTCAGACCATTCTTCTATTTTTTCCATGTTGTCATGTTTGAAATATAGAACTTACATTTTAAGTGTCAATTCTAAAAGAAGACCCTAAGAATTTATATTGGTCACTCCTCTTTCAACCATGATAGACTAAGTGTTTGGTTTTAGCACCGCAGATGGATGAAGTTGTCTAGGTACCAACCTATTCCCATAGCTTTACTGTGCATATTTTAAGTATTTTCCTATATTATTTAAAACCTTTTTAAATCAGATCAAAGTAGAACCTGTGGAGACACTGAAGATATAGCCATAAACCTGAAGTGTCTATCATCTTTTTATTGATCTATGCATAATTTTAGTAGCTCTCTACAGGCTGTTTTGTATACTGTATTTTGACTACTCTGGTGCTTATGTTCAATGCAGGAAAATGCTACTGTGAGGCATATAGAATGCTCAGACATTTTGTGGTGTTTTTTTTGCTATTTCAGCAGTACAGTTAAATCCTTAATATACTGGATCCATCACTGGAATTCTTCCATTCATGCTGTCAACTGCTCAGTCCTTGGGCCTGTCCACATGCTGACCCTATATTTCCTAGGTGATCCAGCCTGAAGTAGGATAGTACCAGAGTATGCTCATGCACACTCAGGCTTACACACACACATACATTTGCACAGAATAGAGAGCATACTTGCACAGAAAATAGGTAGAAATCAAATTTAATGGAGAGATCAGGTATACAGGGCTTGGCCACACAGCAGTACTGACCTACAACCTGCTTACCTGTGACCTGCCCCCTTTTAGTCCCTCCTCCTCTTCAATTTTCCATGCCTGCTCCTCCCCAGTCCTCCTTGATCCCTGCCAGTACTTTTGCCCTTTCCCCTAAACATCCCATCGTAAGCTCTGCACATTCTAGGAATCCCCTCAAAATACCCCATAAGTTGTCTCCTGCAGTCCCACCAGCCTTCTCAAATATCCCATAAGACATTTGGTCTTTTCTGTGAGACCCCTGATCATGTTGTTTGCCTTCGTATCAGTTAAAAAGTGCTAGCTGCCCCTTTCAGTGGCTGAACAGATGGGTCCCAAATGACCCATTGGGCAGTGAGAGTTCTTTTGCTATTGTCTCAGTTACCTGCTGCATTTTAGGGTTTGTGTACCTCTGTCTGTGATTTATAGCTTTTTCTGTTCCTTATCTTTGTCTCTTATGCTGAATAGCCATTAACTAAATACCTTTCTGAACCAGATACCCTTACAATCCAGATGATAACCTTACCTTGTGTATTTCAGCCATACATGCACTGCAGAAGAAACTCCCTAACAATTCTTTCTTTATGTCATCATTACAAGGAAGATGCTCAGAGCCCTAAAGAGATCATAAAAATTCTACAGTCCATCAGGTCCTGTGAAATGGAATGAAGAAATTATACATCCAGTGGTGGTTTGTTGGTTTAGGCATTAACAGAAGCATTAGCTGCTGCTTTTCACTCAGTGAGATAATTCCTGTGTCTGGTGCTGTAGTTTTGCACATTCTCTTGCATTCTCTGCCACAACATGGAGAAACTTCTAGCCATAGACTGAGGCATAACAACAAAGGGAAAAGTGTAAACTGGGAAATAAATGTTAATGCATAATGTATAGAATTATCTGAGGATTTAGAGCTGGAAGAGGATTGAAGGGGTCATCTGTTCCATTCTGCTGTCCTGGTGCAGGCTTGACTCTGTTTGAACTATTCATTCAGAGTAGCCTGGTTAACTTGTAATTAAAAAGCTCAAATTACAAAGCTTTTCTACAACCTCCACATCTAATCTATTCCAATCTCAACTATTCTTTTTGTATGAAAGTTTCTCTTACATTCTGAAGTAAATCTCCCTTAATTCAGTTATACATAAATTATTATAACCCATCAGCCTCTTATTCTGTTATTCTGTTGCTGAATTAGTGCTGCTATTTAGATTGTTGATGTGAAAGTATCCACACTGATGCTGTGAAAGGAAGGCTTAGCTCTTGTAATTTTTGACAAAAGGCTTAAGTAGCAGAGAGCTGTATCAAGACCAAAAAAAAACCAAACCAAAACCAAAAGATAAAAGAGAGTGGATTCTACTCTGTTGATGCAATTGGATTTCAATTCTAACCCAGGCATCTAAAGAAACAGAGTTTATGTAGTCGTTGTACTCATTTTTCTGTCACTTTGCTAAACCTTGTAATGCAAAAAAGAAACACCCCTTATAAGTAAAGCCAATAATTTATTGTTGGTATAATTGAAATCTCAACAGAATAATCAAAATAATTGTTATATCTAATTAATGCAGAATAAAAAGGAGGAAAATAAAAGAATATTACTGCAAATAAGACTCAGTAATAATAATATGCTTTAAATTGTTATGCTTATCCATTCACTGCCCTTCTGGGTCCTGGATCAATGGGTCCAGTCTTTCTCACAAATACTGCAGGGAGCAGGGCGTTGCAGAAAGGTTCAGTGTCCCATGTTCTTTGCTGGGGGGAGTGATGTTGATGGTGGGGATTCTTATCCTTTGCCAGGAAAGTATCGTGTTGATGGTTTTGCATTCACTCTGGGTTCACTTTAGGCTCTTTTCATGTTTTCTGACACAGATTTGGACCCTGTCCTTTCATAATGCCTGCAACATCATGTTACGTCCAAATTTTGTATGTAAACCATTTTACAGATGTTAGATACTTTTTCTTTGCTCTCTTTGTGACCCCTAAAACCAGTTTTGTCCAGCTCCATATGTCCATTTTTTTAACTGACCATTGATGAACTGTCTACATCTCTGAGGCCTCTTTCTTACCACCCCCATGCCTGTACTCTTCTATTGCATCCTGTGTTCCTGCTATCATGCCATCCCTGTGCTGCTCTACCACTACATCATTATGCTGGAGTGGTAAATATTTCACTCTGCACAGAGGAATTACTTATTGTTCTATCTATAGAAAAGCTGTGGCTGTACCGTTGAACGATAAGCAAAAATAAAACTAATATGGCATAGCAACCTGTTCAAGTACAAAAATTGCTGTTCATTGAATCATAGGATGCTTAGATTTGGAAGGGACCTTAAAGAGCATGTAATTCCAACCCCCCTGCCAATGGCAGGGACATGTCCAACTAGACCAGGTTGTTCAAAGCCCCATCCAACTAAACCTTGAACATTTCCAGGGATGGGGCATCCACAACCTATTCTAGTGTCTCACCACTCTCAGAGAAAATAATTTCTTCCTAATATCTAGTCTAAATCTACCCTCTTTCAGTTTAAAAGTGTTACCCCTTGTCCTATCATTACACTCCCTAATAAATAGTCCCTCTCCATCTTTTCTGTAGGCTCCCTTTATGTACTGGAAGGCTGCTGTAAGGTTTTTCCGGAGCCTTCTCTTCGGCAGGCTGAACAGCCCCAGCTCTCAGCCTGTCTTCATAGGAGAGGCGTTCCAGCCCTCTGATCATCTTCATGGCCCTCCTCTGGACTCGCTCCAACCGCTCCATGTCCTTCTTATGTTGGGAGCCCTAGGGCAGGACACAGTATTCCAGGTAGGGTTTCACCTTCGGAGAGCAGAGTAGAAGGGGCAGAGAGCGGAGTAGAAGGGCAGAAATTACATCTAAACAAGCTACAATAAAAGTCTAGGCAGGCCAAGTTGAAACAAAATCTGCTAAGCCTCAGTCCTGGGACCTTGAAAAGCCATTCAAGGCCTGTAGCCTTTTACTAGCAATGGCAGTAATATATTTATGGGGCTGCTGGGCTGCAAGGACCTTCCCTTACTAGCTTTCAAATTTCAACTTGAAGGTTAGAAACTCAGAAACCTGGCAAGAGAGAAGAGTATCAATAATACCCGGTGAAAAAAGGATTATACAGGAGGTACAAAAGTATGTATCCTTCTTAGCCTACCAGGTGACCGCCCAGCTCACGTGTGCTTGCCAGGCATTCAATGTGTGCACAGCTCACAACCAGCCTCCAGTTGCATAGAAGCCAGCGGGGCACATTTACGCAAAGGTAGTGCTTTGTGTAAATGTCAGTACAGCTTGGGAGAACTCGAGTTAGGTTCTACTGCAAGAAAAGGGGGCATAGGAAATGAGACACTCATCAACAGGAAACTGGCATATAATGGCTTTCTTTGCAAGCATGTATAGTGTGCAACTGAGACTCATATCACCTCTGGCTAGAGGAAATCCGACAGGACCTTTAAAAATATATTATTTTTACAGAGAACTTCTTCTACAGTTATTTGTTGCTTGCCTCTGGAGTGGCTACATCAGCCATCCCAAATACAATTTAAGGTACTGATTACAGCAGTATCTGATTGCTTCATCATCATCAATGCACTTTTTAAAACATAATTCCCGTGACAGAGAGACATGCTATTATTCTGATTTTCGGGATGGGTATCTTAATCATGGCTACTCAAAGATACTGCAGGAGTGAATCTAGCTGCCATTCTAAAGGAAACAGACACCTAGAGATTTTTGACTTGTCCAAAGTCATGTGGAAACCAAACCCAGGTTCTACATCCCATGTTAAGCAGTAAACCCCTTCTTCCCCCACACAGATCTCTCTTCTTATGTTATTTTCACTTTCAGAGGAGCTGTACTTCTTGTGCTTTCTTGTGTCCCTGATTGCACGGGCATTGCTAGGGGAAGGAAATTTCACAGTTCCATACAAAGGATAATACAAGTAATGACTGAATCAATTCTTGTATAATGGACTTCATAAGACTTGCTATGATGCATTCCTTTTTTCTTTTTTCTTTTTTTTTCCAAGACTATGGAAAAAAACCCCACTTTGTTCAGTTAAGAAAGCAGTGAATGACACTAGAAGCTGAATCCTCCATTGAGCCTCCTCTGAAATTAGCAAATTGCTAATGAGGTTTTCAATGAGCAGTAGATTTAAGGAAAGATTATCTTTTACAGATTTTTGCATTTTCTTTCTCATAATTAATCTGAGCTCTTCATGACACTTTCAAGACACTCTTGGCCATGTTCTGTAGTAACTCCAGTTTCTGCCGTACTTCTAGGTGCCTACATATCCTACAGCTACTGTCTAGGCAATGTCTAGGCATACATGCTGTCTTTAGCCCTGGGTTGCACATATGGATTGTTTGATGATATATTCTGGGCTCATGATCTCATTCATAGAGGTCTTTCCTTCTACAAGGTATTCCATTTTTCTCTCTTCAAGCCACTGATTTTATGTAAAGCTTGCAAGCTTTTTATATCTTTAAGGCCTCTTCTTCCTACCCAATGTGTTTGAAATTAGCTTGAAATGATTATCAGAGGACTGCCACATACACAGATGGACTGGCACATGGTACAGTCATATAAGTCTTGTTTTCTGAAGTGAAGAAGAAACAAGTGATGCTTTTAAAAAGGAAAACCAAAAAGAAACAAACCCCAAACAAAAAAAAAATATCCCTATGAACAGAGCAGTAGGTTTTTTTGTAGTCCTTTGTCTAGCACAACTGTCATTGTAATGTAGATATAGAAAGATAATGTTTATAAAGGTAACTGAAACTAGTCCTGCAAAAATTCTGTTCTGAATCCTCTTAAGCCTGCAGTGATATTTCTAAAATACAGTTGAATCATTAAGAAGCAAAATCTTTCCTAAAGTTGTAAACTTTCTTTTCCCCTTATTCCTTCCATCTCTCACAGTATCATACCCTCAAGCAGATAAAACTTAGATACTTGAACTGGGACCCATTTTTACCATTTTTCAGTTGCAATGGCATTTGTGTTTTATGAAGCTCTGAAACTTTGCTATTTCAGCAAGTACAGGAAAATACTGACTTCATAAAATTCCCAGCCTAGTACACAAAGAAACAGGAAAGGCCAATAAGTCAGAAATGTGTTACCTAAAGGCAAGTCAGATTTTCAAAGACATTCTCTCTCTCTTTCACTCTTTCTCACACACAAATCCACACATAGTCACATTCATCACGAACTTGGTGTCTGTAAACTTTGAGTGCTAATATCAAGGAGGACTATGACCTAAAGAACCTCAGCATGTTGGCTGAAAACTCCTGGGAGGCTAAATAATCATTAATATAAAAGAGATCATAATATGTATAGCTACTGAGAGGACTGTAGTATTCAAGGGTACGAATGTATTTTGCCAAAACAAATTTTAAAACTGAAAATTATAATTTTACACAGTTGAAATTTTCTGTTCAAAGAGAAAAATATTGATTTCCAGATACTTTTTATTTTCAAAAGGGAACATATAATAATTTGCTTTGAATTTGTTGATCTGATTCAGAATATTTTTCATCTTGTTGGACTGAGCCAACACATTTAATTATGAGTTGATTCCAGAAAACAGTTGCAAATACATGAATCAATTACATTGCTCTGTCAGCAAACTGCTATAAACCGTGCTTCCAGATTGGCTGTGTTGGCCCATCTTTCTAGAGAATGATAGCTGAGATAATGCACACAGATAACATTCTGAGTTGCATGATGCTGAATAAAAGATGTAAATAAGCATATGAAAAAAATGGGACATGGAACTTCCAACTAAAATTCAGATAAAACAGATGCCAAAATGAATCTGTCCAGGTTGATTCAATAAACTGAAATGAGGCGGGTTTTTTTCCTTGCATTTTTTTTTCTCCCCCCTGAAACTGAACAATACAGATTTGCCTGGGGAGATAATCAATCAGGAGAAATGAAAATCAGTCCACTCCTTTGGTTAGTGTGGCTGTTTAATGATCTGACCACTTAACTGTACTATATAAAGTAAGTTGACTATGATGTTAATTGTATCTATAACTGCACACTAAGTGATCTCTGCAAACTTAGTCTAAAAGAATTAAGGGAGAAGGAGTCACCTGTCTGGCTGCCATCACCAAAATAAAATGCAGGTGAAAAAAAAAAAAAA
>VXAK01015327.1:14677-56690 GCA_013399435.1 Arenaria interpres
AAGCAAAATGATTTAAAAACAAAGACAAGAGGTGAATAGTGGTTAAATTTTGATATAATAACTTGAGATATGAGAAGGGAAAAATATCACATTACAGTTTAGTGGGTGAAGAATTTAATCTATGAGACTGATGCTATGTTATCTTCACCTGGAGCCTTAGTGTGAGATACTGAGTAAAATGAGTAACTAGCACTGAAAATTAACCTAATTTAATTCAGACCCAGTGGGATTCAAGATTCAGTGCACGTGATGTATGTGGACACTAGAGGGAAGCACTTAACTGAGCTATAGCACTTCATGGCCCTGAAGGAAAAACTAAACCAGCCGCTCTACTGATAGACTCTTTTTCACTTAATGGCAACATTAAAATTTTTCAGGGAGAAAACACAATTAGTGGACTAAGGAAATGAATGTAGGTTATGAGGCTTATTCTTCCTGTAATGGATATAAATGTACTGTAAAACTTCAGTTACTGTTACGGATCATGGACAACCGAGCAAATTATATATTAAACTAATCACAGGTAATGCTTATATGTCACGGTTTCATCTTTTCTTCCTTTCTCCTGCAATTGATGTTTCCTAATTTAAAAATGTTCCCTCTTTAGTACAAGTGAAAGGAAAAAATCTTTAGGGTCTGATTCACCACCTTTTGTAGTTTTTATTTCTGTTCTGACATGGTAAAGGAAAGTCTTGTCTAAAGAAGCTTTTTTACTTTGTGCCAGAGTTAATGACTATAACGTATTGGATCTCATGCACAATTCATGAGAGCTGATTTAGCATTAATGCAGGTGCATAGAATGGCGAAAGCTGTTCACCTGCTCTCCCTGATGGAGGCAAAATGCTGCCATGATTTCTAACAGGGATAAACTGGAGGATGAATCAGGGAGATAAAATAAATAATGTATATATAAATGTGGCTTAAAATGCATTGTAAATTATTTGTATAAAGGTTGTCAAATACCTTTCTTTAGTGGCAGGCTCATCTAGTCAATGCTAAAACGCAAGGCTAGATTGTCATCCTGTTGGCAGCCCCCTGAAGCAAATTGGGACTTGATTCTTCTGCCAGTGGAATCATTGGCAGGCAATCATATGCACAATATGCCGCTTCAAATGCAATCAGAGATACATGCATATGACTTAGCTGCGTATAACTCTCTGCCTGATAATCACCTGCTAACTTATAATGACTTGATAACTTGTCACTTCTCTAGCTAATTTTCTTGTAGTATGTAGAAAGAAATTCTAGCAAAGTAAATTTTTTCCCCCATGCCTGTTGAAAAGAGATATTGGTCTGTTGGTTCCAGTAGCCTTCAAACCTGCTGTCAAAACTGTTTTTCTTTTAAACTGGTCTCATTATAGAGTTACTGCAATTATAAGAATGATTTTTTTTGCTTTCAAAATTAATATTGACAGACATTTACCATTCCTAAATGCTGCAAGTCTGTATAAAGTGCTCAGTCACTATTTCCCGTTTAATTTCTCATTTCAGCTTTTTAGCTTTTGCCCTGCTGAGGAAATACATTAACAGGGAAAAGTAGGCCTAAATACTTGGAGTCTATATGCCTTGCTTAGACTAAAAGTTTAATTTTTAGATGCCAATAGTAAGTAGCATTTCATTCAGTAAAAAAGGCTCAGGGGGGATCTCATCAATGTAAGTAAATACCTGAATGGAGGATTTAAAGAAGATGGAGCCAGGCCCAGTGACAGGCCCAGAGACAATGGGCACCAACTGAAACACAGGAGTTTCCTTCTGCACATGAGGAAACATTTTTTCACTGTGAAGGTGACCAAGCTACCAGGTAAATTTTTGTCTGCCTGGAATATGCATTGATATAGCATTGGCAACTAACACTTGGTTTTGTGCAGTAGATGATGCTACATATCTGTAGAGGTCTGCATAGTCTTCCAGAGAGTACAGATTTGTGCAGAGAATCTGACCATAGTATGCTGTACATATGCTACTATAAAGAAGCAAAGAAGGTAGAAACAGTTCTCAGAAGAGAAGACACTCTTTATTGAAAAGTCTAATGGATCCAGAGAATGGTAAAGCATTGTTATAGCAGTATCTAGACATGTTTAATACAGAAGGTAGTGTGTATAGATACACATTAGTGGTCGATTGTGGTAGATCTAACTTAGTCTTCATGATCTACATAAGTCACACATTCAGCAGGACATATTAACAGTATTACTGCTGTGACCATGACTTCTATTATCTCTGCATCATTTTCCTGGGCCAAAAAAAGGTGTGAAGAGACAAGATGATACCACCAATTTGTGGGTTCTAAGCAAGTCCTTAAATATTTATTTCGGATTATGGCTTCATTTCCTTTCCTATCAGTTTAACTTCTAATTCCATTTTACTGTTCTTCCATCTCTTAGTTTCCTTCTGTACAACAAGAACTTAGTCAACCCAACACATGCAGCTGTTTGCTGTGACCAGTCTAGTAGCCCGAATGTAAGTCCAGGACAGCCTGGTCTGTTGTGAAAGACTAAGAGGGAATTTACAGTGTTTTCTACAGTCAGGAGAGTAAACGAATAGTTTGAATGTCAGGCTTTGGTTTATGCACCAAACATTTTAGGAGAATATGTCTCCCCACATTTTTTCTTTCTCTTGATATTCTGTGCATAAACCGAGCTTCAAGTTTGAGGTTTCAAATTCAGATTGAAATTAATACCATTGTAAACGTGATTCTTTCTAGTGCTCTATATGGCAATCAAATAAAGGGAGTAAGTTAAGAGTAGTATTTTGATCCATGAAGTCTGAAATTTCAAAGCTTAGAGAGCAGAGTAATAGCACTGGAGTTACTTTAGCAGTCACCCAACTAAGGTCCTGAAACTGCACTGCCTGGGCAATGCTGTGCTTATATTTTGCCAAGGAAAGTTCTATGGGTAGCCTAAAGTAATTATCCAGAAGTAACTGTCTATTTTAGGGTTGACTGAATAGATCTCTAGGTTTCACTAAATTTATCTGATTAGATCTCTATTGATTGTAATGGGAATTTAGCTTGCAAGTAAACATCTAAATTTAGATGTCTAAATCTGTGAGCTGTACCACTCAAGGTGACTATATTGTAATAAAAAGACACCCAAGATAGCTTTAAACTATACGGCTTGGGTAAGTCCAATCTAATTTCACAGCAACATAGAATTTCACTCAGAATAATATCCTGCCAGGAAGGGTGACTACAGTATAGGCTATTTTGGAGACCTGCAGTAATTTACTTTGGGTAATAAAAGTTTTAGCATTGACTTAAATGGGATGTTATTTGGTAACCAAGCTGTTTACCAAGCTATGCTATGCAACCTTTATGCAAAAAGTATTTATTCCTTGTGCATTAGTGCTAGGGATATAGAATTAATTCAGTTGGTGAAAGCATAGCCACTTTGATGAAAGAATGACATACTATAATGACATTATAATAATCTTTATTTCATCTTTTATTGTGTAATATTGCTTCATTTGCTTGCATGGACTTTGAACTTGACTGAGGTCATGCAGTGGCACATAGCTCATTACCATGGCTCGCTTCTGTTAAATCATAATTCAAATAGTGCATTCAAACAGTCAAAGTTATTCTTGCTTTAAATATGCAACGTTACAGTTACTGCCACAACATTTCTTCTGCCACCATGCTTTGTTTTGGTAACCTTTCTGAATGCCTTTCTGAATAACTTTTTGTTATAATCTTCAGAAGGCTCTGGGGAAACCCTATTGCAGCCTTTCAGTACTTAAAGGGGGGTTATAAGAAAGATGGAGAGAGACTTTTTACCAGGGTCTGT
Source organism: Arenaria interpres (assembly GCA_013399435.1). NCBI lineage: Eukaryota > Metazoa > Chordata > Aves > Charadriiformes > Scolopacidae > Arenaria > Arenaria interpres. Next base: position 18,463 of record VXAK01015327.1, read on the forward strand.
AATGATAGGACAAGGGGTAATGATTTTAAACTAAAAGAGGGTAAATTTAGATTAGCCATAACAAAGAAATTCTCTACTGTGAAGGTGCTGAGGCACTGGAACAGGTTGCCCAGAGAAGCTGTGGCTGCCCCGTCCCTGCGGGTGTTCAGGGTTACGTTGGATGAGGCTTTGAGCAGCCTGATCTAGTGAAAGATGTCCCTGCCCATGGCAGGGGGGTTGGAATGGGTCTGTGATTCTATGGTTCTATGAATATATTTGACTTCTGAACCATTAGGTAAAAGCATTCTTGTAAGGTGTCACAGAAATTGAAAAGTAACCAATTTACAGATATTCTCCTTCGGTGATCCTCAGTCAGTCCTTTTGGCTTTTATATTTGAAATAATAACCATTTTTAGGTAAATCTTCTAAATTTAACAGTTCATATTTTCTTTACGTTTTTGCAAATTAATAACAAATAAACACTTCTTAATCTTTTTAAGAAATGATCTTAAAAGCAGCTTTTTTAGCTAGGACATCATTTGGATAGATTTGAAATTCTCCAAATTTTTCTTTCAGTAGGTTCTCATTGGTTCTTTTACTGATGATAGGATCACACTACGCTCCCAGACTTCACTGGAGGGACCATAGGTGGCCGCTACTAGCAGACAATTATGCCAAATGCTTGCAGAATTCCAACACTAGGCAAGCATGAGAAGCCAGGAAGGGTGTGCACAGAGCAGGCTACCTCTGTGCTATTGTCTGAGACTATCAGTTGCAACCTAGAGTGGTATTCTGGCTCTTGACTTTTCAAATTTTCTGGACAGTATTACTACTGACCAACTAGTAATTACTGACTAAATTAATCTTCTATTAAAAAAGGTTATGGTTCAATCTAAAATTACCTCTGTTTTTTCACTGTGGGTTTTGGAGTTTTTTTATAAATTTAGCGATCCACTTCCGTATCTGCTTTTCCAAGTGTAAGTTTTGGCAAGGTTTTTCTATTATTCCCTTTTCTGTTATCCTCAAGTAACCTGCCCATGAAATTTATATTCACTGTCACCTCCCTAGTGCGGCTGGGGATATACTGTGAGCCGTTGAATTTTTCTTTTATACCACTGTGAAGAATAATTTTTCTGGGTTTGGTTTATTTAAATCCCATGGCCTATTTGCATTAACTGGTAAGAAGAATTTTCTAACCTCAGATGGTGGCAACGGCAGTTAAAATTCAGTATTAACTACCTGTGTAGTGTTATGCCAAGAGGCGCATCTGATACTGAGGTTCTGTCCTATTACATCCTGTATGCAAAAGTGACAGTTCTTGTTTAAGGACTACACAGGAATATATACAAAACAGGGAGAATGGGAAGCAGAACACTGGTAAAAAAAAATGAAAAGTGGGAGTCACCATGAATAAATATATATGTCTGAAAAGTACAGATATTCCCTAATATATGTAATCAATAATGAAGCCTAAAAAGCATTCTTGGCTTTTTTTTATAGCATTTAGACTTCCAGAGCCATACAGCAGGTTAGCAGGAAAGCCAAGAGCAGATTCAAGGAACAGGAGTTACCTCATCTTCCTTAGACATATGTAACACAGACAGCTATTTCTGAACCTCCCTTTGTATTCATTGTAGAGAAAGAGACCTTTTCAGAATTCAATCCAGCTGATGTATTTAAAATGTCTATTTTAGAGTTAGAGGAATTCTGTCGTAGACTTCATAGTCTATAGAGGCTGGATTTCTACTGATTCTACATGGAGACTGGGATGACTCGGATAAAGAGCAGACCTCTGCATTTAGTCAGATGACATCCACCCTAAATCTTTTGACTAAAGGAACAGTGCTTTTCTCTCTGAACCATGAAATCATTCAGAATAAGAAGATAAAGCAAATCTAAGTAACTGCTGTGCATTCCAGAATAAGTTCAAATAAACCTTTTCCTCTTCACTTATGCCAAATATGCTTGCTTTGAAATTCTGGAGATTCCTGACTCAACGGACTGTTTTGTATACTCATCATCAATACTGTTCTGTATTCTAACACCCTATTATCCCAGACAAGTCACAGGATTTCCGAGTGGACCACCACACACGTACATTATTTACAGTGTCACGTTATCTTACCTGCATATAAACTACCCCAATAAGCTGGTGCCTAGTAAAGGAGATCCCAAAATATTAGACATATGTATAGTTTCAGTTACTGACTTCTTATAAAAATCCCTTCAACCAGAAAAGAATTCCAAGGATTCTAACTTGTAATTTGTATTCCCATTATATTTAATAGCTCTTTATACAATCCATCTAGGTCAGTTTAAATGAATGCCTTGTTGCTACTTAGATGATTATGGGTTGCAATTCATTTAACGTGCCCAACGATTCATGCTTAATTTATTGAATTTAATGCAGTATCTGAGTGACCTATGCATGTATAGTACTTTAAATGCATGCACACTGGCACACACAGCCCTCTGCAGTGTTTTGCTTAAGTAATCAGCTTATCAATGTGTTAGAGTTTGAGATATTGTGTGACTCTTAATGCCACTGTTTAATTTAATGCTGCTTGCAGTAATGAGTCTGTCTGGGTTGACTGGCTACCTCTCAGGAGCTCCATGGTGTTTACGCCAGCAGTAATGGTTCAAAATGTGTCCAGTTCTATGATTTGTTACCTGGGCATCTGGCATGAGCCACTGACTTGTGTTTGCATCTCATTGTATTTTTGTGTTGGGAGACTAATTAATGAGTGTCCTTTGTTTACAACTGGAGGCATGAATCTTCCTTCAGTACCTGACAAGTCAAATTCAAATGGCATTTACAAGTAATAATATCTTTTGTAGAAATGATCTTTCTGTATGATAAGAATCTGTAGGGTATACCTGTATCATTTCCTGAGTCTTTTGTAGTGAAGTTTTTCATTAATGTGAGGAGTGTGGAGACTGCCTCAGGGAAATTTGAGCTCTCTTAAAATCTAGAAGTTCAGGTCATTACTGTTGGCAGACCTATACTTTTATGCTGCCTATTAGCCTATTGTGTATTCTGTTTCTGATAAAAGACTGTGCTTTCAGTTCTCATCATGGTACTGAATCCTTGCAAGACATGGGCAATGAAATTATTGAGGAAAAATGCTGTTGGCCTGATGAAATCCACATTATCAGCAATGTTTTTCACCTAAACCACATTCCTTTCGTACCTTTAAACCACAGTACCCAAGCTGGTGCTTGACATCTCTGATAGCAAGTAAGGTGAAATTCATATGACATTCTTATTACCCAGTTCCAGAATTTTTTCTAACCTCTGTCTGCATTGCCAAATTCTGCTGCCAAATTTTGTTGTTGTTGTTGTTTTATGCATTTTCCTGGGGTTTAAGTCCTCGTAGTACGATAACTGAGAAGGAGGACCTCAGTTTAATCACCTTTACTTCTGACTTCTGTTAAAGTACCTTAGAAAATTAGTTATCTGCGAGCAACTAGTTCAGTCCTCTGTGAAATTTTTTATGCTCCATCTGCTAAATATTTGGATTCTAAACTGTGAAATCTAGTTCAGGATACTTTTTCTTTCCAAGTAGTTTCCACGTAAAAATCAATGTGCACTGTAGTGAATACTGAGATGTGCTAGTTTTAATTTCCAATTAACAAATAGGCCCAAGATCCCCAAGGAGCAATGGTAATTCCATACTCAGTCCTACACAACTTAGTTACACTAAATTATACCCTGTAGTGGGCCAGAAAATGTTAAGGGCAAAGTAGTGTGGTTGACTGTCAGCACATCAAAAACATTCAAATGTAGGCTAGAAAGATGCCTAGCAGAGGCATCTAGCAGAAAGATCCTAGATCAGAGTTTCTTTTTTAAGAAAAATATAAATTTAATGCAACTACATTTATTGGCCCCATAAACATTTAGAGCTTATAAAGCTAAGCTATCAACTTTACAGGAGAAGAATTTGCTGGCATAGCAAACATTTACGCTGAGTGCTAGTTTATTTCCAGGATCCTTGGAACACTTGTCTAGCAGAGGTAAAATGGCATAGTTCCGTCACTGGAGTTATGATTTATATCAACTGATATTGTAGTGTATTGTATTTATTGACTTGTATTTATTTATAGAGGTATCCATTTGTTTTAGAAATATTTCAATTGCTTTACAAATTTATCTATCTAAAATCAAACTGAAGCGACATAAACCCATAACCAACCACCTACACATACCAAGCTTGAAATTACTCTCTAGTCTTTCGATGTAATGACTTTGAGAGAAAAAGTGGGTTCCCTTGTAGAAAACCCGTAAGAGATAAAAAAAAAAGTAAAATCCTACTGCCTTAAACATATAATGTAGCTAAATGACAAGAGGGCAAGAGCCAAATTTAGTGTCATTAACGCTCTTTTGCGACTGAGAACTCCTTTTTGGACATTATAACTGAGAGTAAAATTAGAAATATGTCCCTGTGAAAGCTGATTTTGTTGCTATTTTACAATCTTGTTTATTTCTCTCAAGGAAAAATACGTGTATGGTCATGTGTCTCCAGGGCATGCCTCTTGCCCACCTTATACAGATTTGTTGACTGTTCCCCTACAATGTCTTGTTGACTCTCCTGTCATTCTCAAGTCTGGGTTCTGCAGATTTAGGGGTCCATCTAAATATGGGGAAAGATTTAGGTAAATCCTTAATAAATACAATAACAGTGATACAGATACTGTAGCAATTGACCCCAGTCAATTTTCCCATGCTTTAAGGTCTGTGAAGTTGAGCTAATCAATACTAACCATGATGAATTTGCATTTAGTCTATGTAGACTGTCATCCAAAGACTAACATTAAAATGCTTTTGAATGTGAAGCATCCTGCCTAAAATCTGAAATAAGTGGCTCCATTTCAGTTGTGATGATCGTACCTCTTTTTGACCCTAGTAAAACTTGGATAGTCCTGGATGGTAGATCTTCCTCCGAGACTGAGAAATAGTTCTATAACAATGCCATGTACCCCATATCCAGTTGGTTCCCTGACAAGCAAATAGGAGCTAGAGTCCCACATCTATCCAGTAACATTAGTACTGCATTGCTACCTGACTGTCTGGATAATATCACTTGCTATTCTGTAGAATTCCTCTAGTGTCTAGGACAAGTTCCTTAATTAACTGATATTCTATTTTACATTTATAAAGTGAAGACAATAGTTGTAATGATATTGGGGAATAAATGCATTACAGATTTTGTATGTCTCAGCTACTACAGTAACAGAAGCAATATAATTTCCATGGAGGATTGATTTTTGCTTTGTTTTGCAATATGATTTATGACAAATCCATGACTGAGCCTGATCTTTAAAAATATTTTGGAAGCATATTGTACCACTTTTTTCTACCAGCTCTTGTGAGAATCCTGGTTAGTTACATTCTGCCTGTATCGCAGCGAATGGAGAGTTTATTGTCTTAAATGCATCTTCACTGGCAACAAGGCTTCCAGTCTGAGTTTCCTGGCAGGAGCCTACTGATTTCAGAAATGATATATTTCTATTGGTGGAAGAGGTGTTCCTCTAATTGCCTTTTTTGATGATGTCAATATATATATTACATGTAGCTGTTAAATTGCTCAGCAACTTTAGTAATATATATCCTGTGAGATGTCACTTTCATTTCATGCTACACAGCTTTTCTTTCTTCCTTTAACTCTGTACAATAGCTTAGTTCCCTGTTTGCCTCTATGTGCTGAGGTTGTGTGATCAGAACAACAGTAGATGCAATCAAACTCACAATTAGACTGTGATTCACATTATGTAAAAGATTCATCATGCCAATTGATGTGAAATGACATGCGGTCTCTAGGCAGTGATTGCACAAGGCTTTAATCTCTCCATACGCTGAACCCTCTACCTGTAGTGGTTCAGCAAAGCTTAGTTGTAATCATTTTTGGACTAATGCCTTTCCATGGTTTCATTATGAAGAGTAGAACAATGAAGCCTTTTTCTGCTGCTTCTTTTAAATGCCAGTGTGTGCTGATTACACAGTTAGCATCCTGCATGTAGTTGCCCTTTTGGGTAGAAATGGTATGAGACTCGTGTTTTTTACCATTCAGGGGTCAGGTGTCTTACTGAATGACCTTACAGATGACAGCTTTTTAGTCTTTATACTAACAGTCTTCTTTCCTTTTTTGGCCCACTGGTTTTCACTTGGAAACTTTCTAAAGACAAGTGTATATGTGTTTCTTTTAGGAGGTCAATCCAAAAAACAGGCATTTTTGTAATTTCTAAGATGAACAAGCATCTAAAATAACATGACTCTTCTAAACATCAATTTTCAGGAAAAGTGACTCCTAACCATAGCCTACATCTTCATGTAATTTATTGTAGATATTGAAAATTAGACTCTTTATGTGGACATCTTGGAAAGACGGCAAGTATCGCTCCAGATCTCTGATCCAATCAGGGAGTGACCAGTGTATGTGTGTATGTCAAGAGTAAGATGTGGAAGAAAAGCATAACTCCACATAATGGTTACTGATTGAAAACTGTGCGATGACTGGACAGGCAGGGGTTCTCTAGCCTTGAATTCTAAGTAGGAGTGGATTTGTCTTTAATGCCTGTGAATGACAAGGAATACATAGATGCTAATGTGCGTGACTAAACTCACTTTCAAAGAACTGAGTATGACTGAGTGGCACTCATTTTTCATTTGTGAATAACTTACGTAGATGAAAAATGCTTTGAGACATGTATATCAAAATAAAAAATCAGAAATATGCAAATTGTTATGTCTGTGGTCAATAATTGAAAACGTTCATTTCCAGAACTGTAAAAAATTAGTCTTTGGCTATTTTGGAATTCATGCTGTGTCCTATTTCATTAAGCAGAAAATGCAGATGATTAAGGATCAGCCATAAGCTGTAGTCATTGACTTCTGATAGAATACTTTGAACTTATTTGTGCTCAGAGTTCTTTTAATTAACTACTTTTTCTACAGGATCAAAGAGAACTGGAGCCAAAACCCACTGAAAGCAGGAGATCAGATAAAGCTTAAACAAAAAATGATATTCTGTAGTTGGAAATCCCATTTTTCTGTTCACATACATGCTGCAGCACAAAAGCTGTGTTCCCCAGCAGAGTTATGACCCCATAAAAGACATTCTGGAGACTTCCTGAAGTCCAGTGGGGACTTTACTGTTGTTACTGTTTTTAACACTGCTAAAAACTATGTCCAGTTGCTGCAAATATGGAGGGCATTATACAACTATAATATAGATGACTTTTCATGAGATAAATCTGTGGAGTTTTGATTTTTTTTCAGAGGCAAATTGTGTGTTTGTATGGATCAGATATGTTGCACCAGATTGAGACCTCTGATGAAGATTTGGATTCCATTTCATATTCTGGTGATTTGATTCTGATTTGTACATCACCAGTACAGCCTCTCAAATCATGGCATACCAAAGATGTCTTTATATGTAGCCACTCTGAAATTCTTCATCCATAAAAGCAGTGCATGTGCTACCTTTCTCAAAGAGGGAGGAGGGTCGTTGCTCACAACCTAGTGGGGCTCATTGACAGAGTTTTAAACTAGACTTGAAGGGGGAGGGGGATAATATCAGGCTTGTCTGGGTCAAGCTGTGGGACAATAAGCTGAGGTTAGAAGGACAAGGTCCTAGCGAGGGCCCTCAGCCTGAGGTCTGAGATGTATCGGCTATACTGCAACACACTTGAAGCCTTATGGAGATGACACAGGGGCTCTTGAGCTAGAAGGAGCCAACAGGGAAACACCAGTGAAATACCTCAGAGATATTAAGGTGTACTCCTCTGAGAAGGTGACACGGCCCATAGCCCAGCTGAAGTGCCTCTACACCAATGCATGCAGCATGGGCAACAAACAGGAGGATCTGGAAGCCAGTGTTCTGCTAGAAAGCTATGACCTAGTTGCCATTTGTGCCATGGCTGGAGTGTTGCAATCAATGGCTGCAGGCTGTTCAGAAGGGGCAGATGAAAGAGGAGCAGAGGTATTGCCCTCTACATCAAGAAATGGATAGACTGTGAAGAATTGTCCCTGAAGAATAACCAAAAGCAGGCTGAAATCTTATGGGTAAGAATTAGAGACCGAGGCAACAAAGGGAACCGTATGTTTGGTATCTACTACAGGCTGCCTGATCAAGGGGAGCCTGCTGATGAAACCTCCTTACCTCAGCTGCAGGAGTCATCACGCTCACAGGCTCTCATGCTAATGGGGGACTTCAGCCACCCCAACATCTGCTGAAAAAGCAGCATGGCAAACTGTAGGCAATCCAGGAGACTCCTGGAAAATAGAAATAGGAAGAGATGTCTTAGGGGGCAGAGAGATGATTGTCAGAAATCTGTGACTTGGCAAGTTGCTTCTGGTCTGCATTCAGCACGGGTGACTTCAACTACCCAGACATTAGTTGGAAGAACAATACAGCAGCTCATATGTCATCCATGAAGTTCCTGGAATGCATAGAGGACTACTTCCTCATACAAATCTTAATTGTCCCAACCAGGAACGAGGTGCACTGCTGGACTTGCTACTCACAGACCAAGAAAACCTACTTTGTAATATCTGTTAGTGATAGCCTTGGCTGCAGTGATCACAATATTGTGGAGTTTGGGATCTTGCTGAGCATGCTAAAAGACAAAGGTTTTCAATTTTAGAAGCGCAAACTTCAGCTTGCTCAGAGCTCAGCTGGGAGGGATTATGGGGGAAGCTTCCATGGAGGATAAAGGATATAGCAAATGCTGGGAGTTTTTCAAGAGCACTTTCCTGGAAGCACAAAAGCAGTTCGTCCCCTTTAAAGGTAAGGGAAGTAGGAGGAGTGAGAGACTACCTCAGCTTAACTGCAAGATTCTGAGTCTGCTCAAAACTGAAAGAGAAGCATACCAGAGATGGAAAGGTGGATGAATACCTGTTGAGAACTACAAGGACATTGCCAGAGCGAGCAGAGATGCAGTTAAAAAAGCAACAGCTCAGCTCTAATTGAAATTGGCCAGAGACATAAAAAACTACAAGAAAGGGTTCTTCAGGTACATAAACATGAAGCCGAAACAGAAGGAATATATTGGTCTGCTGTTGGACAGGAGAGGTGAATTAGTCACCAACAATGCTGAAAAGGCAGAGGTTCTCAACACTTTTCTTCCCCTTCTGTCTTTACCAGCACTGTTGGGCCCCAGGCCTTGGGAACAAAAATCCAGGTTGATGCAAACACAGACCCCGCTCTAGTGAGGGAAGAGTTGGTATGTGAACTCTTACAGGAGCTGAACCCCTACAGATCAATGGGCCCTGACAATATTCACCCGAGGTTGTTAAGAGAGCTGGCTGACGTCATTATGGGCGGCTCTCCATAATCTTTGAGAAGACATGGAGATCGAGAGATGTCGCAGATGACTGGAAAAAGGCTAATGCCACCCCCGTCTACAAGAAGGACTTAAAGGAGGATCCAGGAAATTGTAGGCTCATCAGTCTTACTTTGTTCCCTGGGAAAGTTATGCAACGAATCCTCCTGGGGACTGTCACAAGTCAAATGAAGCACATGATTGGGAAAAGCCAGCATGGATTCACCAAGGGCAAATCATGCTTGACAAAGCATGATCACCTACAACAAAGTAACCTGCTCTGTTGATGAGGGACAAGTGGTAGACATTGTCTACCTGGATTTCTCCAAGGCCTTTGACACATTTCCCCGCAGCCTCATCCTAGAGAAACTGATACGTTACGGTCCCGACAAGTGGTCTGTGCAGTGGGTGGGGAACTGGCTGACAGGGCACACCCTCTGGATGGTCGTAAATAGCTCTTTTTCAAAATGGCAACCTGTCACAAGCAGAGTCCTCTAGGGATCAATACTGGGCCCAGTGGTGTTTAATATCTTCATAAGTGATCTGGATGATGAAATCAAGTGTACCCTGATGAAGTTTGCTGATGACACCAAATTGAGTGGGGAAGTGGACACTTCAGAAGAGAGAGCCACCCTGCAGGAACACCTGGAGAGGCTGAAAGAGTGGGCTAATAACAACCTTATGAAGTTCAGCAAGGACAAGTGTAAGGTTTTGCACCTGGGAAAAACATAATCCAAGAGTACAGCACAGGCCAGGTTCTACCTGCCTGGGGAGAAGCTCTGTGGAAAAGGGCCCTTCCTTCCGAAAGGAAGCTCAGTGTGAGTCAACAGTGTGCTGCTGTGGCAAAGAAAGCCAACAGAATGCTGGGTTGCATCCAATATGGGCATCACCAGCAGAGACAAAGAAGTCACTATCCCGCTCTACTCAGCACTTGTCAGGCCACACATGGAATACTGCATTCAGTTTTGGTCCCCACTACACAAAAATGATATGGACAGGCTGGAGAGGGTCCAGAGAAGGGCCACAAAGATATCAAAGGACTGGGAAGCCCACCATATGAGGNAGGAGGCCACAAAGATATCAAAGGACTGGGAAGCCCACCATATGAGGAAAGGCTGAGAGAATTGGGTTTGTTCAGCCTTGAGAAAAGAAGGCTATGGGGAGACCTTATCAACACATTCCAGTATTTAAAGGGTGGCTACAAAGAAGATGGAGACTCCCTTTTTAGAAGGAGTCACATTGAAAAATGAGAGATAATGGGTGCAGGTTACTCCTGGGAAAATTCTGATTGGACACAAGAGTAAAATTTTTTGCAATGACAACAATGGGCCATTGGAGTAATCTCCCCAGGGAAGTGTGGATTTCCCATCGCTGAACACTTTTAAGATACAGCTGGACAGGGTGCTGAGACATCTTGTCTCGACCGTGCTTTTGATGAGAAAGGTTGGACCAGATGATCCTTGAGGTTCCTCCCAACCTGGGATTCTATTATTCTATGACTCTATGATCCTATGATTTTGTATTTAACACACTATAGATGTAGTGTTGACTGAATGTTGACTCCCAGTGACATGGGTGTTTGAGCTTACAGAAAATCAGCTCATCTCTTCTGGAGAGACTCTTATGATTCAATTCAGAAAAACACGTAGGCTCATGCTCAACTTAAGCATTAGGTATGACTACTGAAGTCTATGAAACTAATTTGATGACAAGCACTTAAGTGTTTTATTTATTTGGATAAGAAGCACAGAGAACATGAGCAGAAAGATAAAAGGAATAATTTTGGAGAGCTTCACTAGCATCTAGAGAATGATCCTCAAAAAAACCTCAGCATTTGCCTGGTGCATAATCTGTGGTTTGGCCTCCTCAACTATGTGCAATGGCACATAAAACATCTGTATTATGACTCCTGTTGTGAGCTGAAAGTAGCATAGCTTCATAAGCTCAATGCTGTTCCCAGGCTTATATATATCGTTTTACAATCCTGGTCTTCAGTAAGGCAGGAAATAGGATAACAGCTGACATAGACTTAGGAGAGACTACTCAATCTATTTAACATATGTAGATATTTCACTGGTAACATTTAAATGGCCAAAATCTATCCCAAAGGGCATTTACAAGAAAACATTCAGCTGGCCATTCGATTTTGATAGATGTAATTTTTTTTCTAAATGAGCTTGACATGCATTATAATAGAAACATATGTCGATGGTAACAGTGTTGAGGGCCATGTGCCAGCCTTCCTTTGTTGCTCCTGATTGAACACTGGAATCCTGGCTATGCTCAGGTTCTTTCCAGCTAGGACTGCAGATGCTGATTTTACTCTTCTACTCGTGGAGCAATAGTCATGTCTGATTATACCTGTCACTATCTAGAGTCTTTATCCACCTGTAATTTATTTCTTAATCAAAACAAATCTTCAGGTGGAAACTGGGATTAGAGGATCATTTAGTTCAGCTGTGAATATACAACATTATTTGTTACTTTCCCATCTCTATTTACCTGTGATTTGCCCTTTCTTCTCTCTCTGTTGATTCATGGTGTTGCACCATCACTTTGCAAGGGTCTAAATCTAGGTACGTAGCATTGCCAAGACATACACTTTTCTTAATATTTCTTCAGGAAGCATTTCAAGATTTACATTTAGAAATTTAAATTTAGAAATGCTGTAATTCACTAAGGGTCTGAGTAGCACAGTAATGTCTTCAGAGTTTTGGCATAACTCAATAAGATGCTTCCAGCAACCTTTGCCTCTAACCCTAGCAGGTCTAATGCTGGTGAAGTCAGTAGAGCACTTCAAAGAGTATCAGCTGGTGGAATGGGAGCCTCTGGGGAGTCACTTGCAGTTGCCTCCAGATAGCACCTTAGGCACCAAGTGGGTCTTGTGACATTTGTTGAACTTCGAGTATGAAGTAGCATACTGTAGAGCAGCAGGAGTTTCACGACTTTTGCCATGCTCCTGACTGCACTAGCAGACCCTGCAACTTCCTCTCCACTGCTAGCAGTTAAGCTGACAGTCTTCAAGGCCTTCTCAGATATGATGCCACTGTGTAAACGTGGATCAGACTTTCACGAAATGAGAAAGATCTGTAAGAAGTCTCATCAGGAATGTTGACCAATGCAACACCTGCCCTTTACTAAGGAGCTGCATTTAAGCTCAGGCTTGGTCCTTGCCTGGGCTGTGCTGTAGGTATCCCTGTGCCTGGCCTTGGACCTTGTTGATCCTGACCTTGCCTTGCTGACTTGTCTTGACTGCAGGCCTGCCTCACCCCTAAGGACTTGTATAGAGATCACTGGGCTGGTTGATGATGCTGGTTATCATCAGACCTGCTGCTCTTCTTGTTTGGGTCTTAAGGGATACTACCCCTGGCTGATTTGCCGTCACGTTTGGCTTCTGGCTCACTTTCCCTTTGGAGCAGTTCACACTTGCAGCTAAATGACAATATAAGATTCATAAAATGTAGTTAAATGAACCTAAATTAGGCCCTCCTACAGTTAATTCTCTGATGTATATTTTATAATTTTGGACTATTTAGATGTTTTACTTTTTTGTGTACAGAGCTCTTCCTTGTTTTGGCTTGACCCATTTAAATGTCTTGGAGGTTTAGGAGGACACTTTAAAATAAGTAACGAATTAATGTCTTGGTGGTTTGCAAATTCCTTGTGCTCTCTCTAGCTGCAGTGTCTTGTTCCTCTTTTTCCCCTTGTTGCTGGCAGGCCTTTGCAGCCTAACAAATACGTAAGCTTACCACAATGGCACAGAAGAAATACCCTGTAGCACCTGTAGCTTGCAACTCCCTTTTTTGTTCTACTTTAGAACTGGGCAAAATAGTAGTTGCACATATTTAATTAGATTAATATTGGTTAGAAGATGCTGGTTCATCCAAATATGCTTGTGATCAGTCACTTTTGCTGATTCTCTTCACTATAAGCTTTTAAAACAGTATTTGCTATTGATTTCACATAAGAATTATTAATGGAAACAGAGCTGAAGAAAGAACTACAATATGACAGCAGGTAAAGCACAAAGGGAAAAAAGAACACAAGAAGGAAAAATGAAAGAAATTAAGGAAAATGAATGAAAAGTTAGGGAAATTCTAATTCATGCTTCCTTGAGGCAACTTTAGTAGTACTCCAAACTCATGGCAGAGCCTTGCTAGTATACAATAGCCCCATAGAAATACATTTCCTAACAGCTGCACCCAGCTGAGATGCAGCAGTCTGTATAGAAGGACTGAGTTTCATGTGAAATTTCTGCATTCTGCATCTTAAGGTTGGAATAGTTAAATTTTCAGATTTTTTTTTGTTGCCAGTGTGAAAATATTTCTCCCAAATCAGCCTATTCCTTCCAGAAATGAGCTGAAATACTGAAAATAGAAAATAAGAAGTTTTTTTCTTAAGACTATGTTGATGTTATTTGTAAAAAAGCAAACAAACCAAAAAAAGCCCCCAAAGAAAGACAAAAAGATAAACTTATATGGGAAAATAATATTTTTTTACATTTGCCTCCAACTGGGATGAGAGCAATTGTTCTACCAGCTTATTAAGGTTTTAATAATGTGAAATAAAGACAGAGAGAATATATGCTTTGTTTTGTCAAAGACTTAACGTTATATGTTACCCATACATACTTCTCTAAAATAAAGTAGGTAATAAATATATTTCCCTTGTGCTAGTGGTATTCCTGAGTGTAATGAGTGAATGAAAGATGAAGGGAGGTAATTGGAAAGGAGGGTTCACTCTGATTTGTTGGTACGACATCACAAATCTGTCTGTCCTTTACACTTTACTCTGAACAGTGAGCATTTGAAAACAGCCTGTAATGATCTGCTTGCTGGAGTTGCAAACTGGATGTTCTGCAGACTGCCGGAGGTTAGAAAACCCAAGCAAACAAAAAAAATCCAAGTATTTTTGCTACTGAACAACCCTAGATCTCAAACATTGGTTGTGCATTGCTCTCACTTTCCCACTTATTCTCCTTTACTGATCCATATTTGCTTTTCCTGTACTTCAGATTTAGCCATCTGACGGACTTTAATTTTATGGATTTCTAATGTTGGTCTTAAATTGGATCATAGAATGATATGCGGTTGGAAGGGACCTCTGGAGATCATCTTCATACCCTTTACTTGATCAAATCTTGAAACGAAATCTATACCAATGCTGGATTGATGTCAATAGTCAGCCACTAACTTTCTGGGCTTATATTTAGATATAACTGTGTGTATTTAACCAATGGCAATTTCAACTATTTCTGCCATAGGTGCACAAAACTGCCAATCTGAGCTGTGCGTAACTAACTGATGAACTATGCAGAAAGCACAGAGTACAGAGTAGACACGTTCTTTGGATGCAGTCTATGAAAGGACTGAGGGATATTATTTTTTTATTAAAAATGAATAGAATTTTCTCTCAAAATACTATTGTTTGTCTTCATACGTATATATCTAGACTTAACCTTTAAGGGAGAGAGATGTTTTCAAACTTCCTCTAAGGGCTATGGTAAAAGACCTCTGAAGAGTTTTATTTCTGTCTTTCAACTCAGCTGTCTGTACTCACACATCTGCCACAGGTTATGTCTCTGTAAGAGCTGGCAAACAGGAGCGTGTATGTGTGCCTCAGGTCCTTCCTGCTCTGGCATCGTAGCACAGACCGTTGATAAAAGCGGGATTGAAGGCATCTGACTGTGTGCTGGAGCTCCTGCAACTCAGGCACATAGTTTCTTCTGGCAACTCTGCAATTAGGATGGTGTCCTCCAGGATAGATTTGGAACAGACGTGGGCGGTAATTTCTTAAACTGTTGCAACAAGAGTCACTAGAGCTCATCTTCCACATTATTAAATATTAATTATATGCATATATACACAGAGATACGCACACAGAGTTGACTCATCCCTTGTGTAATGCTGTATGTTTAAAAGACAAAGAAGCAGTGTTGGTTTTCTGTTTCTAGTAAGTCAACATCTTTGTCTTTAGAGACAGCTATTTTGTGTATTATATTAGAATCAAACATTCTTTAGAGTCGCACTTCATTTCACTCAGGTAGCTATCCATTTACATGAAAGAATTTAGATTTGATGTCATACCAATTATATATGCATATACAAAACTAGCAGGTGCCTACCTTAAAAAATGTGTCCACCTATGGCTAAGTAAGTATTGTTTGTAACAATACCTATTGCTGTGTGTGCCTGCCAGCAGCACAGTTACTTTCAAGGAAAAAAAGATCTGAATTTTGATGATACAGATAGCAGCAAGACAGAGTACTACTATGACCCTCTGGTGCTTTTAGCTTTTTTATTTTTTTCTTCAAAGCAATTATTTTTGGAACAATTGACTGCATTTAATTATGTTTGTAAAATATTTTCATATTACTATCCATACTGGATAATTTTGAAAGGAAATATTATGAGTTAAATGACGTGAAAAAGTACTAGAAGTTTTATAAAAAAAAGAGAGAGGAAAGAATTTTTATTTTTTTCCTGGTTTAATAAGAATTGTACCAAATAATTAAAACAAAATATTGACAGTAGTATATTTGCTATTATTGTTGTCATCTACATAGCAGAGATATTACTGCACTGCTTTCTCACTGCTTTTGTCTATTTGAAGAGCTGATAGAACAATTTACATTTTTCTTTTCACAAAAAACCCCAGCATTGGTAGTTTCATCATGATATGATACTGCACAAAATCAAAACCACTTTTTGATTGAACACTCGCTTTTCATAAATGAGTCATTTAAATTCTTTTTTCCTTTAATTCATATTTTTATTTGAATGTTTTAATTTTTTTTAAGTGTTTGAGTAAATGAGGGGCAGTTAAAGCCACTGACAGATAAGCAGAATGAAGGCAAGACTCGTTACTGGGTCTTAATAGCGCTATTCCAGTTCCTTCCCACCCTGCAAGCCCTCTGGCTCTGCCAGTCCTGGGCCTCCCTTAAACTGGCCATTTCTGATTCATGCATGGAAGAATCTCCTGCAATAAATCCATATACAGATAAAGTATTTACATGCATTTAACCACTATAGTGCCAATTCTTTTTTCAGTTTTTGTGCTGTATTATGATGTGTCAACATATACAAGGCCTATAGGATTTCTGAACTCTGAGACTGCTCTGTAAGTGTTGTGTTGTTATAGATAGCTATTTTCCCTAAAACAGTTCACCTAGGAAGCAGCTAGATGGTACATGAAGATTTCTTGACAACAGAGTGTCAGACAGAGAGGAACATCCTTCACCAGTGTGTCCTCCCTGACATTCCCTTTTCATGAACTAGTTGTCGCACCTGAGTAAGTAAAACCCGCTAACAGGCCATCGTGTGAATGCCTCTTTTGGGTTTTCCTGACTTAGACTGGTTAAGCCTGCCTCATACTGTGTTGTGCCATATAGGCCTAACAGTGCAGATCTCTCCACTGCTTCATTCCATCACATAGATATTTCCTTGGTAAATATCATTCAGGTGCCCAAAACTCCACTGGACAACTGGGCTTTCATAACACTGATTCATAAAGGATCTAGTATTAGGAGTGCACAGGTAGGGATCTACTGCTGAAATGTAGTCTTCTATGCCCTCTTTGTAAAGCAGAGTGAATCTGGAGGCAAAATCTGTGTGGCCTGATAAATAAGGATTGAAGAAGGAAGGACAATAGAGGACATCAACTTACAATTTCTTCCAGTCTCCCTAATAGGAATGTCATGTTCCTCTGTCAGTCACAGGCCCAATACAAGTACAGTTTTTTTCACCCTGACAGTTGATTTTTCAGAAGTGCAAGGATCTAATGGATCAGTTACCGTGACCCCCTGGTGCTTTTAGATGTTTGGTTTTTTTTCTTCAGGACATTTTTTTTTTCCAGAACAGTTCATTTTATGAACTACTTGGTATTCAAATATCAGACTGTATAAAGATTTGCTTTACTTGCAAGACTGATTGATTCACAGGGCTCTGATTCTGCTGTCATTTTCCACTGGTTCATGGTAGTAAGACATAGCCAGGACAGTTAAGAAAAAGGTTCTAAACTATGTAGTTGTTCAAACTGAATAAGTGCTTTGGGAAGTGGTTCATTTTAGGTAATTTTTTTCTAGAATGATCTCTCCCTTTTCATTCTCTTAATTTTTCTTGTTGACAGAGCTTTGTCACTTAGGAGCATGGAATAAATTAAATTTTTGGCCAACATTAAACCAACAAATTGAAGATTATGCTACATATGAAAAGTACTGAAGTTCACCTATCAAACCTACCTCATTGATAATAAGGACAGCATAAGCGAATCCTAAATTAAGACAAGACTTAAAAGCTAGCAACCTTGATTCTAGTAGTGCTGGACATCACTTGAATGAAACAACTTTTATTGTGTTTTCTGTTTGGTTACACAAGTCAGCAAGGTTGCACAAGGTAGCTTAACATAAAGTAGGTACCCCTGGTGAAATCCTGCTGACAACTTTGATCGTAATCCTACAGTTTTCAAGTGGCAATTTAGCCCTGAAGTCTGTGAAATAAAATGTGTTGTAGCTTTCTCCTGTGGCAGAAAGTGACAGTATTCTTAAAAGTTGCAACAGTTTAGCAGTTTACTGGCCTTATTATGCTTCATGGGTGGTGTAGCAGCTTACACCAAGTGTAATGGGTAGGTTTTTGTACCCAATACCAATAGAAGATTTGCTTAGACTTTCATTGCCATAGGGGAAAGCATACAGTGGGACTGCAGCACTGTCACACACTTCCCAAAAAGTAATTTTTATCAAGTTCTTGGTTCTTACAAACTATTGTGATCTGATCAGTTCCCCGGAGTAGGGATTTTTTTCTTCTCTCTTTTTTTTTTTTATTTTTTTCCCCTCTTCACTAGACAGATGCATCAACAAACAGTAGGAGGGCTGGCTCATCTCCACTGATAATAGCATGCAGGATAATTTTGCCATGTGACTCACTTTCTTCTTTGACTCTAGAAGACATTTGAAAAAGAGTGGCATTAATTTAAATAGATTTCCCATAAACAGGATTTACTAAAAAAAATAAAATCCTTGCTTTAATCTCATCTTTAAAAAGTACAGGAAAGAAAAATCCTACTATGATGTTCCAGCATTTAAAAATGTTATTGAAGAATGAAAATATTCTCTTTCTGAGTAAATGGAACATATTTTGGGAAATGTATTTGCAGTGAAGAATTTTTACCTCTGTGCACATCACTGCTTTCTTAGTCTGTCAAGGAAAAATAATGCTTTTTGCTACCTCCTGCTCTTTTATAGCTAGACCCTCATCTAACCTTGACCAGGGTCATGGCATGGAATGAATTGATAAGACATAGTTCATTTAGGATTAAATAACAATGAGACCCACAGAGCCTAGAGGGGCTTGCAATCCTAATGGAGAGTTTATCAGCACTCCTATGGAGGAAAAACAATATGACTTGGATTAGCTGCTTCCTATGTGCCGGTCACACAAGACAAATGTACCCAGGAGGCTAATCTAATGTGCTCTCCCAACGTATTAAAGAACATCAAAGGTGCTAAATATGTGAAACAGAGAAGTATTCTTAGCTGATTTTTACTGGAATACATGTTACTCCACTTTCTGAGCTCCTTTTCTTTGTTGCTCTTTTGTTAATCTGTGCAGGCTCTCCTATGATCCAATGAGTTCTGTTACGTTTGCTGTGGTATGGGAAATTTCATTCAGCTTCCCTTCTAGCAGCCTAGCTCCAAGCTGAGCATCCTATTTTGTGTGACAATCAGTTTGTTGGAGATACATTTCACATATATTTCAGGAGGTCAGTAAGACACTTGATCCCATTTCTAGTGTTGGAAAGAAAAGAGAAAGTCTACCATCTGACTGGCACTCCACGTCAGGAGATTTTGCTGTAAATGGAAAACAAAATCTTGAACACAAATAATGCAAATAGCTACATGGAACTCTGTGCTTTTGGAGCCTACCTATTTTCTTCTCAAGATGCTTAGGCCAGACCAAATTTGCACTCTAGAGACAAGCTTAGAAAAAACCTCAATTTATTCCCCACCAGCTGCATAAGTTTCTGATTACTGTTAATATCACTATTCATACATACCATATTAAAAGCAAAATCAAACCAAATCCAAACCTGAAAAAACGTGGCCAAAAATAATTAATGAGTCAGAATAATCTGCCTATTGATGAATCTCCGTGAAACACCAGGCTATAGAGTTACCTGTGTGTGCTCTCTCTCCTGATGTGTCCATGCATGTCCTTGCAGAGAACCAGTTAGTGCAGGCCAAAACCAAGCCAGGAAGCATGCTAGCAGTTTAAAACTACCAATGATGATGTGTCCATGCACTAGTTTGTGTTCTGGTCTTGTTCAGTTTACTGATAGAGATGGAGCCTACAAATTTTGCTCTCCTTGCCTTATGCTGATCTTTTCCTGAAGAAGAGAAGCAGTTCAGACTTGGCACTCAGGGCCTTTCCTAGAGCAGGGAGAGAGAGGAATATATCCTTTTGGCCAAAGGGCAGGGATGTACTGGAGATAGTTCTGTTCTGCACATAGTCAGTAAAACCAGATGTAAAATGATACCTTTTCCTCTATCAGCTTTAAAACTTGCATTCATAAAATTGAACCTAGTAACTGTTTTGTAGTGAAGATTTTGAACCTGTGTAAGAAATTGAAGTCTACCAACAATAGGTTATCTTCCATTAGTTTTTCACAGACCGTGAAGAACTATTTCATAAATCTTATCCAAAAAAGGATGTATACCATTACCTCCAGCAGCTGGATTTAATCGTGGGTAGTGTCAGCATTATGGAATCCCATATCCAGGTACCTCCAGAACTTTGCAATCCAAATATGATACTAATTGCATTCAGATGTCTGTAAGCATGAATGTTGCTGCAGAGCTGATTTTATTAATACTCTTCTGTGATTTGGGGACCTGAGTTCTGCCATCTTCATCTTGAATACTCACTGGATTTCTTAAAAGATCCAACCATAGTGCTACAAGCAATCACCCCATTATTATTATTCTTAGAAAAACTGGTTAATGGCTGGAGAACGTAAAATGAATAAAGTATATTTTCTTTCTTTTTTTATACTTTGATGATTTGATTCTGTTTCAAACCTTCAATCTTTCCTTTGTTTTATGTTATTTCCTTCAGCTTGTTCATAAACTGTATTTCAAGTGAGAGACTAGGACACTTACGTTGTATTTCAGTCAGATCATGACATCTGGTATTTTTATTTGCTGGGTAGTCTTGTCTTCACTGTAAGAATACACACATGCTCAGTCTTCCAGATTTCCTTTGGTTCTAGTTCTCAGTGTATTATTTATACAACTTTGTAGTAGTTTATCAACATGTGAAAGCCCCATTCTCATTTCTTACCATGTGTTTTGAACAACACCAACATACTGAGGACTGTTTATGATCCAATTTTGTACCTTGTATTTCAATGAGGTTTTTTCTATTAGTCATAAGTAATCGTTTCCTCTCTCTTCCCTTTTCACTGGCTGTGACAATGTCTTATTTTCCAAGACTTCTTTTGGTTTGCATGTTTGGTTTTTTTTAAACACGTTTAAGTAACTATATGCTACAATTATGCACTTATCCATTATTTAAACTGCAAGTTAATTATGTGGCAATGAAAATATTCTCTAGCAATCTGTGAAATTAAGAGAGTATGTTTTTACTGTGGATTTTTCAGCAGACATCTAAATCCTGTCAAGCTCATTGGGAATACCTTCTTTATTCTTACTAAGGGTAGATCTGCAACATGAATTTACTATTACAAAAGGAATTATCTATATAACATGTTTGTAATAAACTGTAGCATAAGATTCATTTTAATGATTCTTATGAATTTATGATAAAATTCTAGGCTTGCCACAGATACGTTTTGCAACCTTGAACAGATAATTCAAACCGTCTACTTTATTCCCCTATCTGTAAAATGGGGAAAACACTCCTTTGTCCCAAGTTTGTAATAACTTGTTTATTAATGCCTCACATTCTTCAAGTCCATGACATGTTTGTACAGGACCTAGTTAATGGAGTTTCGCTGGTAACTGTGGCTTCCCCACACATTCATAACTGAAATATATAAGAGAAGCAACAGGCCTATTCTCTAGCCTAGATGGCATTTCAATATAGTAACTCCTTTTCTTGCATGCCTATCATATAACTGAAAAAGATGAGCCTTTCCAAATATTTATACTCATCGATTTCAGGGGGTTAGCTCTGCTAAGATCTTTACAAGCCCTTCCACAGACAATGTATCTCCTTCATTTAATTTTCCAGACATGTACATGATTCTATGGTGATGAATTTATAACCAAGATTAAATGACTAGAGCTTGACTGAATGAAGTCACAGTTCTACCTTTTCTAGGAAGAGCCAGAGCTCCCAGCACTTCTGCATACTCAGTTTTCATTAATTCTAATATAGCTGTTCCTGTTAATGCAGTTTTGCTGACCACTCCCTAAAGAACTTGATCACTCTCCTACTTCTTTATTTTTTGTCACGGTATTTTTCACGGAACTGTGCTTAATAACATAAAGTAAATCTTCAGTACCTTTCCCTTTTTCTGCTGACCTACAAATGGATTAGGTGAGCATGTAGGACATATATTTTGATTGATCTTTCCATTCATAGATCTTGCAGTGCAATCTTTGCAATATAAACATGGAGGTGAATATATGCTGAGGGGCAATTCTCTGTTAGGGTGAATTTAACGATGTGTTTTGGCCGACCCAACAGCTCAGTCCTGTATTTGTGCCTGTCTACTGCCAACTCCCCTAGTCTTAGGCACAGACTTCCACTTCTTCCCTTGCACAGCTCCTGGTGCTTTTCAGGTTCCTGGAGGAGCTGAGTCTGCTCAGTAAGCCAGCAGAAAACCAACACATGGCAATTTAAAAACAATCATTTTGTTGTATCTGCTTACTGAGAGATCAGCCAAATCATTGTACTGAACAGTAGTGTGCTACTAGATCATCTCAGTCATGCATTTAATATCTTTAGAAAATCTTGACATAGATTTTCTTCATTATTTCTCAGGCAAGAGTAGGAGAGACATCCTGGCCGACAGTATGTAGTGTTATCTTTAGTTTATCTGAAGTCTCACCCTAAAGGCTGACAACTGATGGTATAAAATTCATTCTTTCAGTTCAAATGATTACCCACTATGAAGCTGAAATATGTGAATCTGAGTAAAATACACAGATTTTGCTTTCTCTCAGTGTATTGTGGGTAAATAGATGTACATTTCCCAACATTATAACTATAAAAGTGCTTTTTGGAAGCAGTATGAGCTTAAATCAAAAGCAAATTATTTTCTTCACTCTAGCTAGTCTTGAACTGGATTTAAAAAATTGCAGATATTATTTGTCACAAATACAACATGTTCCTAATTCAACAACAATTAGCAGTATGTTTAAAGTTTCTGTTTGCTTGTAATTCTCAGTGGTTTAGTGATATTCAGTCATCCGTTTATGACATTTTCCTGGAGAAAAAAGGTTTAGACAGCAGCTTGAATGCTTTGTAGAATACAAAGTATCTACCTACCTATTCTATCTACCTATCTACCTATGGCCTATCTACCACAATCAAGTATAAGTAATGCACTGAGTGTTTCTTTTAAAGAAAGCTTTGCTAAACACTGAAATGGATTTTTAGAGTTCAAAAATATTCACTCTCCTAATGTCAGTATGTAAAATACTTTCTCAATGACCTGCCAATTAGTGATGAAAGTTAATTTTGAAGTGTTTTATGAGTCAGTGAGGAGGAAAAAAGAAATGATGGCAATTTGCTCTGATATTTTAAACCTTAAAAGTAGTACTGATTGTTACAGCTAATTCTCTGAATAATTTTTATTTACATTTTCATAAAATCCCTTGACATTCTGCAGTTTTGATCCATGTTTCTAAGGCATATTAATGATTCATCTTAACAAACAAATGGGATGAATACTGATACATAATCTAATAAACAGAACATTAAAAATGCCATGCTCTTCCTAATTCTTATGGAACAGAAATAAAGATAGGGATGGTATAAAATAAAATAAAATAAAAAACCCAAAACAACAACTCTGTATCTTTGAGAAGGTTTCTCCCTGATTAGCTGGAAGGAACTCATATTGTGTTTTGTTTGTTTTCTTTCTGAGGAAGACAGACCTAAATAAGAGATTATTTTATTGGTTAAGATTGTGTGTGTGTGTGTGTAAAGCTTATAAGTCTTTTAAAACAATTTTATTTCAGTTGTGTATAAAGTTACAAAAGGTATCGAAACGTATCCTTTGCTGTCCTTACAGTTAGGGAAATAAGGGTTATGAAGGAGTTGTAATGCTTCCAATCTCCATCAGAGGGTACTATAAACATGCCTAAAACTTACTTTTTTGGCTTCACCCGCAAAGAAATGGATGTTCCTTTCAGTTCAGAATTTCCTGATCATTTTGAGTGTTTATAAAGTCTATGTACCATCAGATATATTTGCTTTGCTGAAAACATGAGTGGTGTATGTAGCCTCATTAAAAACATTTGAAAACAAGTTTAGCAAACATTCTCATTTCCTTCTAAATATTCACTGGATATTCCCCTTTAACAAGGAGCCTTGTTCCAAAACTTCTGTGTGTAAAATGCCAACGTAGATGGAGGTAAAAGTGTTCCTTATGTACCAAACATCTTACACATCCTGGCAGTCAAAATACGCTTTCTTTCTTTGTAGATACAGAAAGCTATTCTGTGAGCAGAGACAGAGCTCGAGGACCTGAAGTGGTATACTCAATATATCTTGTACAAACATGTTTTATAGAAAAGCAGCAGTCTCCTGCCAGCGACTGGCTGCCCTTGGGACAGATACTCTTTGGTACGTGAGCCGCTGGCCTGTGGTGCCCCAGCACCATGCTGCCCCGTGGAGCAGCTGCTCTGGGACATGTCAAAAAAGTTGTTCGTGTTCCACCACCTGGATTGCTCTTCTGTGTACTTATTATCACATTATTTTCTCAATGCCTTTTTATTCATGTGACTACTTGTGGTCAGGTGATTCTCCATGTGGACAGTAGATGTTTGCACACCAGAGGCATTATTCATGTGCAAGAAGGACGTATTTAATTTTAGTTTTCTTTCTTTTTTTAATGACAAAATTTATTCCATTTACAGTTTTTCATCGAGGCACAAAGCAGAATTGATGACATGCATCTCTGATGACGATAAGTAAGGAAAAATAAGAAGTGAGCAGTTCATGAGCAATGCGTGGAGAGCAATTTGTTCACAGGGTCTGGCAGGCCAGGTGTCTCCCAGCCCCAGCCAGGAGCAGTTTGGCCAGTGGGCAGCGGGGGCAGCCACCAGCCGTCTCTTGGGGATGCTGGCCCACAACTGGGCCTGGTTTGGTGGGACCTGTGGCCAGGCAGGGCAGGGCTGTGAGGAACTGGAGACCAGCAGCAGGGACTGACAGCCCTGGAGAGGCTGAAATGGGTCTTGGGCCATGGTCTGGGAAGTAGAGGAGAGGCCCCAGGGGGCTGGGCAGGGGCAGGAAGGCCAGGCAGTGCCCTCATCCCTGACAGTCAACAGCAAATAAATTCATAGTTTCTGATACAGAGAGAGCTAAGCCAAAATAGGGTGATGGCTTGAGGAAGCGTATTTGAGAAGGTTGCTGAAGATACAGCTCAGACCTTCTTTCATCTCCGACCTTCATCCTCTTGTCCTTGGGTAGCAGTGTCTGCTCTGGCTGGATTGTGTTGGGAGATTGCAAACAGGCAGGTGCTCAGTAGTAAATTAAAGAGAATTTTATACTCCAAGATTAAAACACATAACTACACGAATATTCTGATAGTAAGAGTTCAGTTTGTTTATTCAGAGTTGTTAGTAAGAAAATGTTTACTTTTTATCTGAAGAACGTGGGTGAGATTAGGTGTAGTAGTCTGTCCATGCTATTATAATGTAGTGGCAAATCAGGTACTGTTTGTTTTTCCACAATGAACTCTGGGTTTATGTGGTCTGGCTAATTTCACAGAACAATCTTATGCCTACTCTTGGCTGAGATAAAATCTGCACCCGTATGTGATTCCGCATCCAAAACCCCTAGGCTTAAAGATCATTGGCTGTATGTCAAACCTTCAGATTGTAACGTAGGTATTCTTTTAACATTATGCTCCGCTAATAATCCGTTGTAGTGGGACCATTTGTAGGGTAAGATGTTATTTGGCTTATGGATATTGGAATTGGCATATAGAAATTAAACTGTATTTGCATGATTCATGAAAAACGCAAAACTTCTTGGATACGTTATGGAAAATAAATTCAATCAGAGGAGAAATCTGCCAGCAGGAAGTAGTGATCAGTGTCATTTTAAAAACATACGTTCAGTTCTTATTTGCATTAGTTTCATATACACTACCTGTGGTTTATGAACAATCACCCTAACAACCTTCTAATATTTCCTTCAAGCAAAACTAAAGTTTATACACCTCTGCAGGTGATATAAGGGGAATTTTATTTTGGAACCCTTTTTTTCTGCCTATGCAGCCACCGAGAATTT
Organism: Arenaria interpres; assembly: GCA_013399435.1. Classification (NCBI taxonomy): domain Eukaryota; kingdom Metazoa; phylum Chordata; class Aves; order Charadriiformes; family Scolopacidae; genus Arenaria; species Arenaria interpres. The sequence goes on from VXAK01015327.1 coordinate 44,247, forward strand.
GGAAGAGGGGCTCAGAAGCAAGTTTAGCCTTTTATTCCCTGGATACTTCCCACTTCTGTATACCTTATTGCTGAAACAGAGGAGAGCCTCCTTCTACAAACCAATTTTGCACCTCTTTCTCAAGAAAGCATCTCACACACCCCCATCCCTGTTTATGCACGTATTTCTTCTAAGCCCGTGTCATGATTTAACCCCAGCCAGCAACTAGGACCACACAGCTGCTCACCTCCCAAACCCCCACCCCCTCCAAGTTGGGATGGGGGAGAGAACTGGAAGAGTAAAAGTGAGAAAAAACTCATGGGTTGAGATAAATACAATTTAATAAGTAAAGCATAAGATGGACACACAAGCAAAGGAAAACAAGGAATTCATTCACTGCTTCCCACTGGCAGGTGGGTGTTCAGCCATCTCCAGGAAAGCAGGGCTCCATCATGCACAACGGTTACTTGGGAAGACAAATGCTTTAACTCCGGATTTTCCCCCTTTCCTTCTTCATCCTCCAGCTTTTATTGCTGAGCACAATGTCATACGGTATGGGATATCCCTTTGGTCAGTTGGGGTCAGCTGTCCTGGCTGTGTCTCCTGCCACCGTCTTGTGCACTTCCAGACTACTTGCTGGCAGGGGGGTGTGAGGAGCAGAAAAGGCCTTGATGGTTTAGCAACAACCAGAAACATGAGGGCACTACCAACACTATTCTCATCCCAAATCCAAAGCAGGTGCACCAAATGCTAACAAGAAAGTTAATCCCAGCCCAGCAGAAACCATGACAGCCCACCAGCTGTCTTCCTGCATAGAACTTGCATCCTCAGAAATCTATGTAATTTGACTACTAATTTCCCAAGGGGGTAGGTTATGAGTTCAGACTGTATGCGTAAAAATGCAATATAGTGTTGGTTGTTAATATCATCCTGATACTGAGATGATGAAGTAAAATCATTCCAATCATCTTCCTACTTCCAACCCCACAAGCATGCCCTGTACACATTAGCACACTAGTAATAGCAACCATGTAGGAAATACAGGTATCAGAGACCCAAATTTTGTGTTTGTGAACCATTTTTATATACTTTTGCTTTTTTTTTTCTCTTGGCTATTCAAAATTTTGTTTTGCCTAGATTTTTAGAAGCTGTGGTTTGGTTCACTTCTTGTTGACTATGGTGTTTCTTTTTGACTTGTAGCTAAAACCCACTGAAAATGGCTGGAGGTCATTTGCTTTCATGTCAGATTTTAGGATTAGTAAGAGAAATAGGCACCTCTGGAGTGCATCTTTATTCACCTATCGAATCTTTGCTGTCATCTTTGAATATAGTAAATTGCCTGTTTCTCTCCAGGAAGTGAACCTTGGTGACTAGCTTTGACTTTGATATCTTAATATCCAAGTGACAGTAGATGTATCCCATCCAAGAAACAACAAAGGTGTTCGTTTTCATTCAGTGCTATGAATCACACCAGTGATTTTGAAACAAAATCTCGACATCACAAAATGGCTGAGGTCAGCAGAGACCTCAGGAGACTGGTCCAATGCCTCAGCTCCCCGCAAGGTCAGCTAGAATGGGTTGCTCAGGATCATGTCCGGATGGGTATGAGCAGCTCCAAGATTGGATACTCTAGAACCTTTCTGAGCATCCAGATCCAGAACTTGATTACTCTTACAGTAAATAAAGTTTTTTCTTGTGCTTAAATGTAATTTCCTATATTTCAGGAGGTACATCTAGAGGTAGAAATCTTAAGGAATAGTTAAACAAAAGTAAACTGGTTTACTACATGGGGAAATAACAGTACCCTTTTCTATTGCTGTATTATTCATATACGCTTCTATCATAACTTTGTGAAGAAACATTAAAACCAGTGTTTTAACTGATATGCAGTATCAATTTGTATTAGAACAGAAAATGAGTCCTACAGTGGTAATTGAAATGTGATAGAATGCTTATAAGGAAGAATTTGAAATTATACACTGTTTAGTAATATTCTATTTTTTTTTATTTCTTAAGCTGAATTTTTAAGATGACATACAGACAGGACTAGAAAGCGCTTTAAGAGCTTTAAGTTCAAGTTGTTCTGTATTGCACTTTAGCCCTTTCTAATATTCTTTCCCTCCCTGGATTTGACAAAATCATTCAATGTGGAAAAGGAATTGCTTTTGACTCATGGGCTGCTTACATATTTTGTGATATATTAAATTGTTAAATATTCATTTAGGTCTGGAAACTAACATCTTCCTATAGTTGGAACGTGTCTATTTATAAAATAATGCCTATGACTGTATCACAGCATAAAAATTTAGAAGGCAGGCAACATGTATAAAAATTTCACTTTCAATATGTAGTTTATGTGCACATATATACATATATATGCACGTATATACTAGGCAATTCTTTTAAATGTAGGTAAAAATATTTACTTTAGTGAAGTTGTTCTTGGGAATGACTTACTAAATGTAAGCAAAATCAGAAACCAGTTCATCTGAAAAAAACACAAGGCCTGATTGGTTTTGCTTAATTTAGATTTTTAAACTTTAGAGATAAAGGAAAAAGTGGTATAAAACTCTACTGAATCTCACTCCGTGAGAATGAGAGCCATTGGCACTGAATGTCTTTTTAACCTTCATATCTGAGTGTACTGGACGTAGTATAGTATAGAATTCTCTGTGCTATATTATGATTCTGCTGAGGTAAATAACAAAACTCCCATTGTGCTCAGTGGTACAGGATTAGTCCCTCTATTTTTTACTGGGGCAGAGGCTTTTCCCTTGCTATTACTGTATCTCCATATAAATATAGCAGCATTATTGAAAGCCTGAAGCTTCATGCCATTGCTTTGCTCATCTTCTTAAATTCAATACCACATGGCAGATTTCTTTGGAGCCTTATCTCTCAAGCCAAAAAGAAAAGCATGATCACAATAGTCAGCTTGGCTTTTCTTCTCATCTCTATATGCACTTCAGTGCAGGAGAAGTTCAGACACCACAGAGCTTCAAATGGTTTCTTTCAAAGGCGTTAAGAAAAGAAAGGGAAACAAATATTGAGGTATTACAAAGAAGTTTTCAGCCAGTGCATGTTTATTAAGCTTACTTTATTCTATCCGGCATATTCAAAGACATCTGATTAAACTGTCCCAAATAAAAAGGACAAAGCTTTCTTCAATCTGGGCAGTACAGATAAATAATTTTGTGGAAGATTTTTATCTATACTGGAGACTTGTTGCGGCATTTCAAACAGGCTATGCACATTGCCAAATACAGTCCTGTTCAGAATATGCTAAAATACTGAATCTGGCTAATTGGAGATAGAAAAGATTGTTTCTAATCACCACATGACATATTTTGCAATTCTTATAGATACTTAGACATCTTTCTTGCTTCAAATGTATTTCCAGCAAAATTACTGGAACAAGTCGCAAGAATAAGGGTGGACCAATAGAGCAGCTGAAATTACTGTATGGCACAGCACACAATGACCTTGCTGTGACCCTTGTTTGGGTATCCTACTTTAATCTTTGCATTCTCTAATGTTTCAGCTGTGTGATAACTTTTATTTACAGATAGATGCTATTTTTGGAAGGGACTGTTCAAAGGCAAAAAGAAATATTTAATAACACTGTATTAGTTTAATGGAGACAGAAAAGGACTTTTTCACTCAGATCCTTAGCTGTAAGTTCTCTTGAAGTTACCATCTAACCCTATCTGAGGATCTGTTATTTTTATCTCTACAGTTTCTTTCATTATTTCAATAAATAAATCTTTTCCATAAAAGAAACATTGATTCTTTTTGAGTTAGGGAATTTAACTGCTCCTTTTTTTCCACTGTGGTTCAGTATGCAAATCAGTGGGCCCAATTGCTTTTGGTTTATTCATCTGCTTATGCTTTTACACTGGTGATTAGTGAACACTGATATTCAAACCACATGACTAAACCAAACAGTTCTGTTACTTCCAAGCTCTACTTCTCCTTTTCCTCTGTTCATAAAGTTCATCTTTATTTGAGTTCATCTAAGAGATAGGGCAAATAATAATTTAGCTTCAGTTTTACGCAAACCAGTATTGCTACCATAATTACACATCATGCTCTTCTGTTCGGAGATCGAGACTTAGAGGATGTTGCAGGAGGAGACGGGAACATTAAATCTACAACAATAAAGGAAAACTTACTGTAATCTCCTCTGAAAAATGAAGTGAATAACTATTTTGATCGTATTTTTCTCATTTTGAATTGATACATATGATAGAACCTCCACCACTGAGTTTAGGAAACATTCACATGCATTAATGAAAGGTGTACTTTGTATACACATATATATCGATTAATAGCCACATAAATCTGCAACTAAGAGTTTTTACCAGCCAAAAAAAGCTTACTAATAAATATTTTTAAATTGTGAATTATTTAATTTCTTTCCATGAGTCCTCTTTTCTTTATTTTCGCGTTCTAAGCATTGTCCTTTCCTGCTGCTATTTACACCAATGGTTACAGATACAAGTAATGGCTACTTACCTGCTTCATCCACTTTAATCACATTGATTGGCCAGCTTTCCTTTGAGTGTCTCTGCATGACTATCAATAGCATCATGCCTCTTGCAATGAATTTGTGACCAGTGGCACTGTCTGTGGAAATTAGCTTTCTCATTTGTGGTATTTCCTTTTCATTCTCTTTCTTAATAGACCAGAACAGTTCCCAAAAATGTAACCACCCACCGTGGTCTTCACAGGAGGGGAGGCAAAATGAATCCCACTGAAGGGAAGATTATTTTAAAGATGATGTCTTCACTGAAAATAGTTACTTTAAATGTACTAAGTGGCTCCCAAATCCACAGTCTACTGTTGCTTCTTGCTGTTCAGCACTACCTGTGGCTGTCACTCTTCTCCACTGCCAGTAGATAACACTGCTTGCAGCAATATGGGTGAGCACAACACAGTTTATGGCTGATTCAAGCTCACTGAGGCAGCAGTTACCACGTTGTGTTGCTCCCTGTATACATGCAAATGCCTCTTTAACTGGAGGTGCCCACATTTTTCTAACCCTTTCATCCTGTCTCTAGGAGACAGACAATAAAATTAATTAAAGTAGGTTTTATTGCACATTTGGGAAAGTGATGGGCCTTTGTAGCTCTGGATCAGCAGTCTCTGATTTCATATTTGCATGAGGCTAATAAAGAAAACAAGACAACTGATGTAATGCCCTCTGCAGACAACATTTCCATAACTGATGGCATAATCTTCACGACCACAATGCTGCAATACATTAACTTGCCACTGTAAGTGATATTTACCTCTTTTGTGATAGTTTTGGGAAACTTAATGTTAAGCTGCTTTGTACACATCTGTATAATATGGTCAATAAAGTAAGTGTTGATTCCACTCAGAATTGCTTTTTAATCAGAATTCCTCTCTGGGCTCTTCTATTTTGTGAAAAGGTGCAATAAGCTTTTCATCTTTTTGTATTCATTAAGTATTGATGTTTTTGTTTGTTTGTTTGTTTCAAAAGCGGAATACCTGGCAGTTCCAGAGTGATTGGAACATTCCCTGGGATGGAAAGAGGGGAATGTTCCACTGATTTTCTTGCAGAAGCAATCTGGCTAATTTTAAAGTCTGTTTCAGAAATGTGCCCTACAACACCCCAAACATAATTCAATTTGGAAGAATAGCACTTTACAAATACAATTATTAATTAGCATGCTGAGTTAATGTAAATTTGTACAGCATTTGGGGATCTTGACAACACTCAGTAAAGCTGTATCATTTTCAGTAACTGTATTGCTTGCAAAAGGGATAAGGTATTTATAGGGGAAGGATTTGTTGAATGATTTGTTGAAACTGTCTGGAAAGGAATTCTGTAATTTCAATTTTCTTAGAGAAATTACAGTTGTTCCATTAGCAAGAGTGAGAATCCGTGTAAGGCTCTATTACTACAGTTGTTCTTATTAAACGATGATAAAATATGTGGCCTTATGGGAAGCCAGGATACAGTGACTTTGTCACAACGTTCTAGGTGTGAAATTCAAAGATCCTGAGGTCCATAAATAATTGAAATATTCTGTAAAAACTGTCTGCTCATATGGGATCTTTTTTTTCAATATTGTATTTATTTTCACGTAGAAAATTTAGCTTACCATTACAAGGAGTCCAAATTAAACTGATTTTCTTCTTCCTTATAGCCAACTGGCAGTTGAAGAGCTTGCTATTGTTTTCTGTTTGTTGAGTGTCTTTACGCTGCAGCTCTGTTGCAGCAGGCTCTTACAGCCATAGTGGGGCTCTCGAGAGTGAGGGTGCCTTCCCGCTGTCTCCATCCTCCCCTCACTCGCATCCCTTCCTGCGGAGTCCTTACAGTGAAGTTGCCAGGCTTGCAGATGTGGGGACAAAGTGGCACTCCCATCCGCTCGCTTGACTCTCAGGCTTTCTACCTGCACTAGCACTCACGCTGATACAAATTTAAATGGATCAATGCAAGAACAGAACTGCTTTTATCTTTCAATTGACCTATTTTCTGGTGGGATAACCGAGTTCCCAGGCAAGCTATTTAAATGTGAGAAATGTAACTTGTACCCTCCCTAAATGTGGTCCTTTTACCTTACTATTCCTGTAGATACATAGCCACTTTATGGGGCAAAATATAGATTGTATCATGAACAGCTTATAACTCTCCTCTGCCAAATAAAGCCCCAGTTTGTACAACGCAGTTTGTAATTTGGGTTGTAAAAACTGCTCAGTTCTTTTCCCTTAATTCTCGAGCAGCAGATCATGACAAGCTTTTACATGAGTGCCCAGATGAGGAATGCAAACCTTGTGTGTGGGATGCTCATTAACTCTCATGTTATACGTTGTTGTCTTTCTGGGGTCCAAGAGCCTCTTCTTCACTGTGGTCCGAAGGCTTTGCAGTGCTGCAGGCAGAGAAACCGGGTGTCGACGTCCTCCTGGGTACACTGGCCAGCGAGAATGGGCCAGCTGAACAGGAGACAAGCAGACCATCAGAGTGCATGGTCGTCCCAGTGCTGAGCTTGTACAAAGACGGATTGTACCACATACCGCAAAATCCCCTTATTAAAGCAGTAGCCAAATCAGTTTGGCATTTGGCGTTCTTTCTTGCTCCCAGCAAAGTCAATTGGAGCTCTGCAGCAGACTTCAATGAGAAAAGGATAAGGCATTAAATAACATGCTGCACGGCTTTTGTGTTACTTGAAAGAAATCCAGGCAGATCTTTGCCAGAGTGATTGTGAATGTGGTACTTTTCCAGAAGAGCTTGGAGGGCCTCAGGCTTGGTCAAAGGAGTGCAAATCAGCTCAAACCTAAAATTGTGCTAAGTTTTCCAAAACGTAAATGACAGACAACAAAAAAGCATGAGAAACATGGAAGCTATAATTCAAGTTAACATCTGAGCAGAGCACAAAAGAGAGATGCAGCTGGTTAAATGAACTTTTTTTCTAAAGAAACTTCACTTGTAATTTTTTTCATATTGAATTTTAAAAATAGCCTCCACTTTACCCTTTAAGTGAACTGGAAAAGAACAAATGACAATAGCATAGTAATTTGGGGGCCAATTTTCCTTAAATACATGTTCTATTCGATATTGAACCCTTTTGATATTTGGAAGCTTCAGGACTCCGTTCTCTGAAAGAAGCTGCATAAATTGAGGAACTCTGACAATACCGTTTGGCCTAATAGCTACTTGATCATGATTCCTTGGTGGATCCCACTGTTCTGGCTGATTGGAAGGCTCTCAGTTTCATCCAGTAATGCTGAAATGCCAGTCAAACTGCCATGGGTAGGGTTATGCATGCATTGTCGTTGTTAAGCCCTATTGTCAGGGTCTTTGTAATCTGGCTGTAAAATCATTCTTAACTGAGGGTACGTATACAAGCCTGTAAGCACATCCACTTGACTATTTTTGCATATTTTTCAAGTCACTTATTTTCTTTTGCCACCTTTTTTTTTTTTCTTTTTTTTTTTTTTTTTTAGCAAGAAGAAAAATGAAAGCCTTTCCCTGCAAAAACTGATATTCAAAGTTGAGATAAAGTGGGGTTTTTTTCAAGAAGTTCAGTTTTCTTCTGGTGTTGTTGCTAGACTAACCCTCACCAAAGGGCGTCTTTCCTCCTAAAAAAATGTCTTGAGAACACTTATGGGCTTCTGCAATGTTTGGGGCCACACTCTGCGAGACTTTTCGAAATGAGTTTGCAGTTGAAATTCCTGTGTCACTTCCTTGTCCTCTTCCTGCACTTCCTGCCCTGACTCATTCTGGATAGTGCCGTATTACAAGTAATTCCGTTAAAATCATTTGGCATTGTTGGTATAGTAATAAATGAGAAAGGGCACTGTAACAGATTCTTCTAGAAATAACTGAAATTTAGTAAAGAGAAATTTATTGTGCTGTAGTTTTTCTTGCATATTTAAAGCTTTTCCTTTTCTTTTGTAAGAACTGAGGATTTTATATATTGCGTGTCTCTCACATTATCTAATTGCACTTAATATTGGGCCCTTTCTTTGCAGAGGGGAAGAAGAGAGATTCTTATAAAGTGTATGCTGTATATGAGCAAAGATAGGCAGATCTTAAAAAAAAACACCCTTAAAGCACCACTCCTCCTTTCTCCCCTAAAGCTTTCATGCTACTTTTGCTCTCTTCCTTTCTTTATCTACCTGATCTATCTCAATACTTGTACTGTGCTCCACTATCTGATTTGGGAATATTATTCAAACTCAGTATTACAGAACAATTTATATCCTTTCACATTGATTTTGTGATTTTATTATATATTAAGGTTCTAATTAAAAATAATTTAAAGATGTTTTAATAAAAATATTATTGGAAACCAACAATTCAGCAGCTTAATTCAAGCAATATTTACATTGTTTTTAAAAATAGCCTTGTGATTCTTGATTACCTGTCATATAAAGGTGAATCAGTTATTAACCCATTACCTTACAATGTATTCATCAAGTGTTTTTTTTTCTTTTTTAACTGTGGCAAAATTAGGCTAAAAATAATAAATCAAACTTATTTTGTTTGCGAATGACAACATGAATAATTTTTTTCAACACTGCTGACAGGAGGGTTACACAGACACAGGGTCAGTAAACTCTCGCCCATTATATTCAAAGTCTATTTGTCTCAACAGCTCCAGGGCACGTCCTTGTCCCAAGAGACCAAGAGACCAAGATACACTTGAGTCTTGGGTCAGACATATGGAAGGACTTAAATGTTGGGTAGGTTTGGATGCCAGGACCCACAACCCAGCATGGATGCTGAGGATGTGGGATACTGCTCCCCAACCTTTCCTCTCAGGAAGGTGGTGGAGTGCTTTTTCTCTGTTGCAGTGTGCATGCAACGGTGTAGGAAATATGAATGTAGTACTTTTCAGTGTCCTCTTGCAGTCACTTCACTTTCACTTTTACATTTCTTACCCACCACTCATCTTTTCCTCCTCTCCTCTTAGTGTATCTATACAGAGCAGCAGAAAACTGCTTCCGACTACCTGTCTTCTCAGACAGCTTTTATAACCACTATAAGTTAACCATATACATCTATGCTGCTTCTGTTAAGTCATGTGCATGTGTCTTGCAGTCAGCCTGGGGATGTCTGCGTGCCCATGATACAACATGATTAGCAGCCTCCGGAGATCATCACCTGAAAACCAGGCATGTTACAAATTGGAGACCTTCCTGGGAGAAGTCAGAGAAATTTATGTAGTCCCTGCTGGCAATTTGCCTCGCTTCAGCCAAAGATATTGATTGTTAGATGCATTAATTTTAGGAAGCAGACTTTCTCCATTTTTTTTGCAAAGAGCCAATACACAGCTGTGAAATCATTTAGCTCACTTAACTAAGATTATTTGACAAGCAGGAAAGTTGTATTAATATAAACAAACATGTCTTTGTTTAATTGTCTTCCTTTTTCAAGCAACCCTGTTTGTTATGATCAAATGGAATGATCCTGAAACATTATTGTTGCTACCTTAGCACTCCCACAGAGGAAAGGTGTCAGATAAAGTAGTAAAAATATCGTAAATTGGCTCAATATTAGCAAGAAAGCCTCTTCTTCCCAGACTGTCTCTATTTCTTAGTGGTTTTTTTTCCTTCCAAGTCCTCTCTACAGGCTTTATTGCTCATTTTTGTTTCTTGAAGTTGTTTGTCTCTCCTCCTTCACACTTTTCTCAGACTTTTGTCTCTCAAACTAGCACCTCCTTTCAATACTGACTTCGCAAGAAATTTGTATCTTCCAAGAAAAAGGAAATTCTTTTTGGTCATCTCTACAGGGCCCTGAAGAGTTCTGAGCGGTGCAGCTTAAATGAAAATAAAAAGATAAGAATAATAATACTATTAGAACAAAGCAGATAGCAAAACAGAAGCTTGAGTTCAAATACCCTTGAAGGCAGATTGGATTTAGATGGGTGCGTGTATGCATGCTAAGGTGGCGGTAATGCCTCTTATAGCACTTTTCAGTGCAGCTGATGCTCCCCAGGACAAATGACAACAAAGAAACTTCACCATGGGACAATGCTACTTTTTCTTCCCAACATTGTGGCTGCATCCAGATTTTAATCCATGTGTCTGAAGCCATCTCTCGTTCAATATTTTGATTTAGCGTTTGGATGAAAATCTTGAAATGGTTACAGTTCAGCTCTAACTGCTGTAGAAATCCCTACACATTTGCACAATGTCAGCTGTATCAAACCTTTAACCAAAACTAGAGTCTCTGTTGTGTTTTCCATCTTAAATCCAAAATTTTACTGATACAACTGTCCTGGATCTGAATATCTGCTTCTTCAACCTATTTCTGAATGTCACAAAATGAGCAGGATGATTTTTCAAAGGATTTATTTTATGAACTGATCTACAACTCATAGTATCTGGGTGCAAGGAATACACTTTAAATGTACAAGAAATACACTTCAGTGTGTTTTTCATACCTTTGGGGTCCCCACTACTGAAATTTGTCACTTTCTTACCCTTCCCCTTTTCCAACTGTTTTCTAAACTGTTTAGCTTATTTTTGAAAACAAATAAATAAATAAAATAATGTCCTATTGTCACAGAAATACCTAATAGAAGGGAGTCAAAGATATGGGTTTTATTATCAGACTCATAAAATGGCACTTGATAAAGGATAAAGTGTCACATAAAAGACTTACCAGAAAGTAAGGATTTATGAATTACACGGAAAAAGAAGTGATATAAAAATGCAATAGAGAAGAGAGACAGGGGAGATACGATTTGTCATTGTGACTGACAGTCAAAAAATGGTATTCCTGATTCTGGTAGTGAGTAGTGATATCCTCTGAGACTCACTTTTACGATTAGTTGTCTGCTATATTCAGTATCCCTTATTGATGGAAACGTGAGGAGGAACAGCCTTATGATAGACCTTGGGAATATTCCAAAGTAAGAGAGGAGTCTACTGAATGATAAAATCTTGTTCCATGTGACACTGTTGAAACAGCCAAGCCACCAGGTTGTTGACTACAAGTTCATCTTTTTCAGTAGCTCATTCATGGGTTCTTACACAGCTACCTTGTGGCAACAAAATGTGGAGTTCAAGGTAGATAATTGCTATAGTGTAGCTAATGAAACACAGTGAAAAAATGCCAAAAGGCCAGTTGCAAACCTCAGTAAAAGCAATGACCAATGAGAGCCAAAAACCAATTAGGATTAAAGAGAACTGTCAAAAATCAACAGATTTGATTTTTTCCTAAAATATTTCTCACTTACATTCTTATGGTTTCTTTCTTCAAAATTAAATTATTTTATTGTCTTCTTCTTGGGAATGAAATAGCAAATATTCTGCATTTTGCTCTTCAGGCTTCTATGGGTTTAGTTTTGCAATATCTCCATGCTATACTAATTAATTAATTAGGTTTGAACTGGAGCCTTATTTTCAATATTGCCACATATTATGTTATTAAAATGTCCTAAATTTTGAACACAAACATTTGAAGAAGTAATAGCATTAAATTAGGCAAGGAAAGGTTGCTTTAGCTAAGGTCAAGGAAGGTCTTCAGTCTATTCCAGACTAAAGTTCTAAAAACTTGTGATCAAGCAAGAGTAGAAATTGTGTTTTGTAGTATGAAAGGAAGTGGTCTTGGATGCATATGTACCACCACCTCAACAGAGAATACATAGAAATTATGTTTTAATTTAAAATTCTTTGTGCTTTCCTGTAAAATTTCTGTAAGACTCCATATAAAAATCCCAAGGGAGTAAAAAAAAGCGTTTTGCATACACTGACTGTGCATGTGTTAAAGTCAATATCAATCTGATATTCATGGCCTTGGATATTAATATAATTGGCAAACTCTCTGCAATTTAGCCAGTGCCTCTTGACAGATTATTAGGTAGCTCAAGTTCCAGTTGACAGCCATTGAAGAATTCAATGCCCATTCTTCTACAGTCTCCAAACTTTCAAGTACTCTAATTTACAAATTATTTAATATTTTAAATATATATTTTATTTTAATTA
>VXAK01015329.1:13103-39338 GCA_013399435.1 Arenaria interpres
GGGGGGAAGCTTTCTGAAAAAGTTCAGAATCGGTTCACGTCTCAAATTTGAATTCCTCAGGCTTACTTTTGATTAGCTACACGTGTAGGTACACACACGCTTGGGTTTAATGTTAATGGTTTCATCTCCGTAACAAAGAACACACCAGTGAAAGCTTTTAGAAGATTGCTTTTTCCTTAAATGAAAAAGGTTTTATTTTATTCCTAATCTTGCACTATACATTTTCCCCATCTAATTCCCATTATATCCAGTCTAACTCCCATTACACACTATTGCAGTTTTCTGTGTATATTTGGCAAAAGAGTTACCATGGAATGGTTTGGGTTGGAAGGAACCTTTTAAAGACCATGTTGTCCGAGCCCCCCTGCCATGGGCAGGGACATCTTGCAGTAGATGTTGGTTAGTACCAACTTTGTTGGTTTTCATTCTAAAAATCTCAGGTTGGGCTTCCCTTCCCTGAGAGAACCTGCTCTTAACGCTGAGAAATAATGCTCAGAGAGGAACTGTGAATTGTATCATTTCTGCCACCGAAAAAGATGCGAGCAGACACAGAGACAAGTGGAAAAGCCCCTCGTTCTGTTGGGAGAGGTCTTATGGTCACATCTCACTAGAAGATTCCGCCTTTCACTTTGACAGCTGAGCTGGCTCGCTCCTATTTTAACAGTTTAGCATCTCCAGTTTGCTCAAATTTTCACACCACCCTTTTAAAAAAAGCTTATGTTCAAGTATTTTGTGTCCCGAACTAGGCTCTGCTGAGATCAGGATCATCTACCAATATCTCTGGAAGCCTTTTGGGGAAGCGTGGACCAAGAAAGGTGTGAAAAATACTCTCCTTGCAAGTGGCTGTTGAGCCCCTCTCTTTGACTTCAGGCTGCAGAGGTGGGACGCAGACCCGGGGAAACGCTTGTTCACAGACCGTCACACAACAGGGAGGGAACAGCCAATTCTCAGCCAACAGGAAAGGAAACACTCGGGAGAAGGTCCCCCAGTGTCACAAGAGAATGAAAGATTAAAAGCACAGTTGTACTGTATAAAAAACTAACAGCCACCCTATCAGGCCAGAGAAGAACCTGCCTTGCTCTCCTGAACACGAAAGGCCGGTCCTTCTGGCACCGGCGTCCTTTTGCACAAGACCTGTCAGAACATCCTCATTATGATCTTCGTTAATTGCTTTCAAGCAGCACTCCCCAAACCTTGCTTCAGCTCGTCTCAGCGTCCGTGAGGCCGCGGCTCCTGAAAAACCGCGTGCGCTACCCAACACAACCCCACCATCAGCTCTGAAATCACGTTACGCTTATGTTAAACCTCACGTACACATTCCCCGGGGACAGAAAATGGACAAGAAATTGCCTCTAACAAGCAGAGCAACAACCCTCCCAAAGGATCCTACCTTTTATGCAACCACTCCACCAAGATCCTAATGCCACACTATGGAAAAAAAAGAAAAGAAGTCTGAAAGCTGACAGCCAGATATTGAAGGACGACGGAATAAAAGCCCGCGGTGCCACTGATCTAAGTATTCAGCGCCATATGGATGTATTTTATGCTGTCTCTAGGCATTTTAAGACCAGCAAGAGAAGCAAGGAACTGTCACTTGTATTTAAAGTTTGGCAGTAGCTAAAGGGAAAAGGAAGATGCAGCGGTATTTTCTATTATCAATCTTTTTCTAAGTCAACATTAGCCTGTTGGCTTTCTTCAGACATGTTAGAATGCTATTTTATTTAATACTACGCTGTGGTTTTTTTCTTGAGGGAGATGCCAGTGAGTTTTACCTGGAGTTTGGTAGTTCTATTTATCAGTAATAAACGAAGCCATATATTGAGAGTGATCATTAATGACCCATAGGAGGCCAGAGCAGAAGGCACAGCCCGGACACAAAAAGCTGGACAAGGCTCCCCTTTGTATTTTGGTGAATGAAAGGTTCACACAAATCAATAAAAATTCGGGGAGAACGATCACAACTTTAATGACTTAGACTTGGGACTCTTTTCCACTAAGTAAATCCTAATAAGCACTGGCACAGTTGATAGAAGTAGAACAATAAGACTGATTATTAACACATGGGCAAGATCTCCCTTGGGACACACACCAAACCTTGTGACAGGGACAAAAATACATGATGATAAATAGCTTCATTAACTCTTGTGGGTTTTTGTCAGTAATTAGCTTTATTTTTCCTCCCAAAATGGGAAATATATGAAAGAGCACAGTGTAAAAAAACCTTGGTTTATTTGTTCAGTCGTGACCACGAAGAAATGAAACGCCGAACGTTGGTCGGTCCTTTAGTTCCATCCCATAACCCTCAGGTCACAGACTTCACAGCTGTGATAGTTTTTAAACAATTAAGATGCAAAGTACAAAGTTTTTACATTAAAAAATGGGGGGGGGGTTTCCACCACATTCACTAAAAAAATATCAAAGAATAAACAAGAGTCAGCCCCTGAACAGGAAGGAACAAAGGTATTAAAATTCTAGAAAGCAAAATATGACAGTTTGATTACTCTGTCAAGATAGTAAAATTAAAAAAAATCACGGATATGTTACCTCTTAAGAACAGCTATAAAAATTTGTTTTAAAATACAGGCGTGGTGTTCTGAAGATGAAGGCACTCATCTAGTCTTCTTCAGAGGAGCTCCAAGTCAACCACACAATACAAGCAGGGCTATTTTCACAGTTCAAGAGATTTCTGAAGACAACGGAGCCAAAATTAGTGTCCCAAGAGTGGGGGGGGGACCTTCAGGAAATTTCAGTTTTCCTCATCTGGTGTAACACCAAGCAGCTGGGAAGTTTCACAATGACACTTTATAGAAGTACTTCCACTTTTCTGTTGGTGAGAACATCTGTCACCTCTCACTTTTAGAGCTCTAAATCTTCAGTCATTTTGTACAGAAGGGCCAAATATTCTGATGAAATACGGCTGAAAGCAATTGAGTTTTGAAGAAGAGGAATCCTGCCCATTCCTGAATGACAGACACCCTTTAAGCTGCTGTGGAAGCCAGAAATTGTCTTCTACTGTCCACAGCAGACCAAGGTAGAAGCCTTTCCTTGGGGGAAAAGAGCTTTATAATCTTGTAAAGACCTGTAACAAAAATGCTGAGAATGAAGAATGCAAACACGTGCAACAACAAGCAACAGAAGAAAGAGGATTAACGGGATTGCACGTGCTAATTGCTACATAGTGTGGTAAATGTGGTTTCATTCAAATTACCAGACAGCAAGAAGAGGAAGACTAAACCTAAGATAAGGCAACAAGAAGATCAAGAAGTGCTGTAAGTCCCCAGATAAGAAAAAAAACCAAAAGAACAAGGAGACCGAGGAATTTTGGCCAGGCCGTAAGAGGGATGAGACAAAATCCCTAGAAGAAAGGTCTCAAAAAGTTTCAACTCTTAAGAGTAAAGTCCACAAGGGTTATAAAATCTAGAAGAATCCAAGAGACACGATGAGGACTCAACTGTGTCCCATCCTGTGTCACAATAAGCGACTCCGGCCGCAGCGCTTTATACATCTTGATGCTTTTGAGGACATGGCTGAGAGCGCACACCAGTAAAATCTACGCTAGAGCGACCGCCAGTGAAATCTGTTCAACTGGAAACAAACAACTCCTTTCACTTCCACACGGGCTTGCACCCAGCTTTATTACCTTTGGGTTGGCTTTTTTTAAGGCTATGGCTCTCAAGAATGGATTCTGGAAAGCAGTTTCTATTCCTGACTTTCCTGGTTCACTATGTCAGAAGCAGCAGCAAGATGTAGGGCTGCCTTTCTATAGAGTCATTACAATTTTTGTTAATTTTCTGTATTTTGAAAAAAATACCTCAAGGAGTAACTATTCTTGCCCACGGAGGAGAGAAGGGGCAGTCGTCACCATGCAGATGAGTTTAAAAGCAGAGAAGAGGAAGGATGAATGATGTGGTCATGTTTGCCATGTGAGATATCCAGAAAAATGGGGGGGGGGAAAGCATTAAGCTTGGTTAATTAACTAAAATGTACTCACAGGTCACCTTTACATTTCAAAGGCTGCTGCACAGGTTCTTCTTCTTATTTTTCAGGAATGAAAGAAAACAAAACAAAACAACAAACCAACATTTACAGTCTCATGAGGATATTTTTCACCACGGCCTGAAGACTGAGCTCTCCGTCTTGCCTTACGTAGTCACAGCTTTTTAAAACACGTTTCCAATCAGGCTTAAACTATCCTCCAAATGACTTTAGTATTTTAACTACTCACCAAATGCCTCAGAACGGAGGCTCTTCAAGCCTCAGCATAAATATTGCTAACACAAAGGAGGATCTATGAAACTGTAAGAGCACTTGGAAATACTGTAAAACGTGTCCCAATGATCTTCTGATCACGTCTGGGTGACCGTGAAGCTAAGGGAGGAGGATTCCTTGGTACAGAAGTCCATATGATCAAATATGGACCGTATCTGACAGAAGCCCATATGATCCATATGATTCTAAACTTCCCAGCAGCCAGGGACAGGGAGTGGAGGAAGGAGCTCTCAGCTGCAGGTCAACATAAGGAAGAGAATTTCTGGTGGAACTCCTCAGCAATTCAGCTGGCAAGAAGGTACAGATTGGAGAGCAAAGCCAGCCCATGCAGATGTTATTCGGAAGCTCCTCCTACATCTTAGAATCACAGAATGATATGGGGTCGGAAGGGACCTCTGGAGATGATCTAGTCATAGAAGTGATTTATTTATATGTTTTTTAAAACAGCAGTAGTAGTTCTTACAAAGTCACATCTTCCGGACTCCCCACTCTGCTTTTAAACACCAGATTCCACTATCGGACTGTACAACCACCTCCACTATCAAGTTAAGTTATATTTATATGTATATTTCTATGGAAAAAAAACATTGGGAAGCAGAGGAGTTGGAGGATGACAGGGAAAGAGAAGGAGAAGGAACAGTACTAGAACTTGGACAGTAAATTGTTGGGGGGTGTTTTTTGTTGTTGGTTGGGTTTTGGTTGGGGTTTTTTTTGTGGTTGGACTCAATGATCTCAAAGGGCCCTTCCAACCATGAAGATTCTGTGATTCTGTAAAGTCCTCTTCATTCCAGTTGCAATTTAGTTGGGAATGGCTGCCTGTCCCTAAGCCAGAGTATGAGGATTTACACGATTCAGTTTAAAAATCAAAGCACGAATAAATCCTGTATAATTCCACTACTAAAGACAAAATGGCACTGAGGTAAAGCACGCGAAAAAGGGTTCTAGGAAGTCCCACTGGAGAAAGATTAAATTCATTTTCTGTTGTCAGCAAGTCAGTGACTAAATGTTAATTCGGGCTCTAAAATGAGCCAAAATATGGCAGAGTGCTGGTATGAAGCTGGCTTACCACAGAGCTCTCTGTTCTGGGCTCCAGTTCAAGTGTCCTCGAAGTGGTCAGGGCTGAGCTGAAGCTGGGCAGTAACCAGGAGTTCAAAGGGTCAGAGCGGATGACATTTAGTATTGCCTTTTTACCAAAACACCCCGATTAGTTATTATTTCAACAGTCCCCACAACACTTTGGCTAAATATTTCCTTAATAATGCAATTTTTGGATAAACTGCAGAAGAATTCCAACTAACTGTGCGGCAGTTTACTCCATGACAAAAGACACCCAGCTTTGCTGCGAGCACGTTCACACAGATTGATATATAATATATAAATTCAGAGATACCTCATTCCTATAATACCTTCAGTCTGGGCAGAAATGCAACTGCATTAACATTTCATAAGGTGCCTGGAATACAAGCAAAGAAAAAAAAAAACCCCATTTGATGTTTATAGAATAGCTTACAGACAATTTCTACTTGCTGTATTTCTACTTTTACACGTTGACGTTACACAGAATTTCAGTCAGAAATTCACCTCCGATTCAAGGGTATTTTTTCAGCGTGTAAACACACTCGCACACGTTGCAAGTGCCAGGACAACTTCACCTTCGCCAAAAAGCTTTAGCCCTTGGGTCAGGTTGTTTCAAAAAGAGCTCTTGGAAAGTTACGCTGCTGAGTATTTCGCTAACGCAGCAGATTTATTATCGAGACATGCAACGCGTACCAAGCGCCAAGTCACTTCCATCCCAATCAATGGTTTCTAAGCTAAAGTCACAGAGCGAAGCCAAAAGAAGGAAAGTTTGCCCCATTAAATATTTACTCTGCCTTTAATTTTAACTGCGTGTTTATTAACTGGGTGGTGGTTTGGTTGGGGTTGGGTTTATTATTTCAACTGCTTTAGTGGTCTACTTGCCTCTTACACAAAAAATTGAGCCTATCAAGTTTAAAAGACCAATATTTAAGTTTTATTATTGTCACACAAGGGTAGCTTAATATTCACTTTATATACGATGGCAGTTAAAGCCTGTGGGGATTAATCCACTTTTTGAAGCATATATTACATACAGGCTACATCATTCAGACACCCCATTAAAAACAAGCGCAGCACTGAGCAAAAATCCACAAGGAGACCTTCAATAATTAATCATTCATAAGATCCAATTTCTTTTTTACATCTCAGTATTTTATTTTTAAATACCTAATTAAATGCTTGCAAAAGACTCGGAAGATGTAAAACGCTACGTCCACGGATCAAAAGTAATTAAGCCACTTTGGACAGACAGCACATTGAAAGCGCGGATCTGCTCTTTCTGGTGCTCTGCACCCAGCTCCTCGTGGGAAAGGAGCTACGGGCTCCTCCAGCACCTAAACCACAAGATTCAGGCAAAAAACAGTTATAAAAATGACATTTCCAAATCCAGAAAACTGATGCGAATATCGTAGATTGGCATGAAGTCAGAATCAACGCAATTGTTTCCCCCTCTCGCAATTGCAATTGGTTTTGGAATAAGCACGGTAAGAGTAAAAATAAATATTCAGGACTTCATTCCAGCTTTAATGGAATCTGAGCAAAAAGCACGATCCCTGCTCTTATGAAGCACTTGCTCGTATTTACTGGGAAAAAAAAAAGTGAGAAAGTGGCAAGAGAAGATATCACTTCAACTACATCGCCAGATTTTACTGCCAGTTTAAGTTCTCAACTTGAATAAGAGACTAATCAACACAGAAACATTTTTAAAACCTATGCAGATATTCAAAAGATAATGAGGAATTTGTAGTTTAAATACCTTGAACGCAGTATTTGTTTCCAGAACAAACTATATCCATGGACTTACACAGGAACCTGCCTATAAATCCTCAAACATAACAATGCTTTCCAAAAATAACTTTTGTTAAGAGAGGATAAGCTAAAAATGATAGGCTACAATCATCCAACAACAGAATATTCTTCTGGATTCTTCAGAATTAATATTGTGCTGGTGACATTTCCCTGTAAAATGATCTGTTTCATTGTCTCTGCACCACAAAGAGCAACGTCCTTTTCTCTGCCACCATCGAAAACAAATCTTAGTATCTGAGGAACATGAGAGATTCCTCTTCCCAATGCAAAGATACTTCAATACTTCCAGAAATCCTGAATTTTTCTTTCCATGATTTGTCTTCTCCTGAGATTTAAGTACAATCGTAATGGATACACTAGAAATTACATCAGGGAAAAGACTTGTTGCTACGTCTAATGGTTTGCCACCTGAAATCACTTGAGTTCAGCTACTAGTTTGGCTCCTTCCTGGATAACCTCAAATTATCTTCCTTTTCTTCTTGGTATAGAATTCCAGGATTGTGTTGGGTTATTTTCCACTCTAACCTCCAGAGCATTCCAATTCCAGCGGTCTTGCATCTTTTATTTTAAGGCATAAGATTAAGAAAGATGAAGAACAACTTAACAGTAAATAGTCTAAGAATAGAACCAAATCATTTTACATTAATGTTTGATTACAATTTAATTTGATTTGATGCTTCTTCCATAAAACAACCCCTGATCAACAATAACCCGTGCAGTTCACTCCTGCGCTGAGACGGCCAAAGATGGAGAGGTGAATATATTCCCACTCCTTCAGAACATGTACACATGGAAAAAGTCTTGCCTAAACGTAGATGGTCAATGCAATGTTCTTTAGATATTGGAGCATCTCTCTGCTGAGGAAAGGCTGAGGGACTTGGGGCTTTTTAGATTGGGGAAAAGAAGGCTGAGGGGGGATCTGATCAACACCTATAAATACTTAAAGGGTGGGTGTCAGGAGGATGGGGCCAGTCTTTTTTCAGTGGTGCCCAGTGACAGGACNAAGTCTAAGAGCAACAGTATCATCAGCTATCAATATTATTTGGGTTACATTCACGTGCGTGAAAAGCTCTATTCACCAGATACAGAAGGAATCACATCCGCTCCAGAGAGCGGAAAATACAGACAGAAATCAACACAAGAAGAAAGGGGATTAAAAAGCTTGGAGAGCTATAAGAGGAAAAGGCTATATTATTCAATTTTAAAAGAATAATAGTTCTCTGATTTTTTGCAGTCATGAAGACATACCAAACCACTCCCTAAGAAACCCTAAGAAATTTCTTTAACAACAGGGAAAGTCAATAAATTCTATTTAACCGATTCAACATTTTTGGAAAGTCTTGATGAGGACATGTTCAGCTGCTTCAAGTAACTGTGCTGCTGAACTAGGACGAAGTTTTAATTCAGTCTACTAATAAAGTTAATACAATGTTTATCATATTTTTGTTGAACAACTGACCCCCTAAAAAAAAAAAAAAAACTTACAAAAAGCCAAAACTGATCAAATTGGAATGGAGTTCAAGAGTCATTGCAAAATAATACATCTTAAACTTTAGCTTTCAGAATTACAGAAGCAAAACAGCATCTTCTGTCATTCAGGAGCGGCCCCAAACTAAGATGGTAAATCAAGCATTTCAACTGAACAGGTTCCACGGATAGAGTTTAGCACAGAAATAGATTCTACAAAATATGTGAAGTCCTTGCAGGTACACCGGAAGAAAACCAAATTCCCTCCGCATGTTTGATGGCCACAGCTTGAATGCATCATAATCAGTTGATTTTTTGAGGGCTACATGCCCACCCTGTGCCTCAACACTGCATAAACGTTATTAAAATAACCTGAGTCTTCGTAAAATCTCTAATTTTCACTTTAAGAAAGCGTGAAACTAAACTCTACACTGGTGGCCATATTATAACCTTTCACTGAAGTTATGGGGGGGAAAAAAAAAGGAGGAAAACTTCAAATTAGACATCCAAAAAACAGATGAAAATACCCCAATGTTATTGAGTCTATTGGAGGAGCCGGCACATCTGAAAGATCCTCTCAGCAGAGACAACCCACAACACCCCAATTGCTGTCCCTTGACTTGGAGAAGCCGAATTTTAACCTTCAGCTTCTTGTTTTTCCTTCTAGGTTGAGCTGCTGTTGTACTTCCCCCTGGAAAGCTCAACTGGACAGGACACAAAACGCTGATGGCACATAAAGCTGCCGAAACAAGGAGACACCTCATCCCTGGTTCTAGAGCTGCCCATTAAGAAGTACTCTATACATCACCTTAAAAAAGGAAAACTAAGGTTATTTACTAGACACTAGCACCACAAAATGGTACAGCCTTCAGGATTGCTCCTGACCTATATAGATTTCATGAAATATATAGATTTTTGGTGGAAAAAGGATGATATCTGGCATTAATTTACACTATTATGTGAATTTTGATCAAAGTTTAAGGCACTGGCAAGAAACTTCTAGACAAAGCATTTTATCCTTTCTTAAAAAAAAAAAAAAATTAAAATATTTTTCCTCTGAGGAGTTATCCAGGCAAACTGGATAAAAATAAACTCCAGCAATGATACAGCAACTGAACCACAAGATTCAAAGGTTTTGACTAATTTGTTTTGGGAGAGTCCGACAAAGTATTCATTAAATACTGCAAACAGGACAACACGGAGAAGGCCTCCATTTAAAAACATCTCAACAGTGGTTAATTAACTCATTATACGAGGTGTTATCAATTACAAAACACTAGAACAGATTCTATTTAGATGTGGGAAATCTATTAGGGAATTGAATGCTGTGAATAAAAACCTGGAAGAGCCCAGTGTAAGCAAGGTGGCTCCAACTCGTCAACACCTCCACAATATCAAAATGGGACTTGTGATAATGCTAAATTTGTGTTTTAGTTGGTATTTCATGCTCAGACAAAATGGAAGAGAGAAATCTGGACGGTTCAGCTTCTATTTGAAACCGTTCCAGCCATCTGAAGGCAAAAAGAGAAACATAGGATTGTCCTGTTTCAGAAGATGTGACCCATGGCGAGCCTCAGACCTCTCCCAAGACAGCAAAAATGGATTCCTCCCCTGGAACTACTAAGAAAGAGGGAGAAAAGTAGTTTTCATAAGCTAATTCTCATACATACAGATCATGTATCGATTACAGAGGGACAGGTGAACTATCACCTACCTTCTTTACATTTATCTGAATCATCCATATATTTCTAAACCATGAAACATCCCTATCTCCTTCGCAGCTCTGAACTTCAGTAATTCTCTGCCTCCATTTAAGATGCAGGTAAGGAGGGGTAAACTCACCCACGCTAACGCGAAGGCCTGATACTAGATTACATCCAAGGTAGTCACCCAAGGTTCCCGTTGTAATTAGTGAAATCCATTCTACTAATGATGAATATATGGTTCTGTAAGAGCTTTGTGTGAAGGCCACCACAACCTTACAGCCAGCTGTGTCACAGCAGTCGTGAAAGCTCCAACAGAGAAAACAGTATAGAGTTAGACCACCAAACCTCAGGATTTCTGACCTGTATCAGGAACAGGGTGGCCAGCAGGGCTGGGGAAGTGACCATCCCCCTGGACTGGGCACTGGGGAGGTCCCAACTTGAAGGCTGGGTCCAATTTTGGGTCCCTTACCACAAAAAAAGACATTGAGGGACTGGAGTGTGTCCAGAGAAGGACAACAGAGCTGGTGAGGGGTCTGGAGCACAAGTCTGGTGAGGAGCAGCTGAGGGGGTTCAGCCTGGAGAAAAGGAGGCTGAGGGGAGACCTTCTGGCTCTCTCCAACTCCCTGAAAGGAGGGTGTAGCCAGGGGGGGTCGGTCTCTTCTCCCAAGGAACAGGCAACGGGACAAGAGTCGCACCAGGGGAGGTTGAGGATGGAGATTGGGAAGAATTTCTTCACCGAAAGGGTTACCAAACAATGGAAGAGGCTGCCCAGGGCAGTGGTGGAGTCCCCATCCCTGGAGGGATTTCAAGGCCGGGCAGACGTGGTGCTGAGGGACATGGCTTAGTGGTGGGTTTGTCGGTGTTGGGTTGACGGTTGGACTCGATGGTCTCAAAGGTCCCTTCCAACCTGTACAATTCTATGATTCTTACTATACTTTCCCTAAAATACATAGCATAAAAGGACCCTGATCTTCACAGCAAGACACTATTCCTATGAAATTAAATTTCATCCTTCCTGCTTATTAGCTGCCCAAAGCACCTCTAAAAGTGCCAATTCAGCATTTTTTTCTGTTGTTATTCCTATATGCTTAAAAATGATTAATTATCTACCTACCATTCTCAGCTACAAGTCTAGTGAATAGATTTATTTCTACTTTTTTATAACAGGGAACTACTCTCCTCCCCTTCTATACAGCCCTTTCTTTACTCCTTCTGAGAGGGGTTCTAGCTTCCCACGAGGAAAAGCCAATATTCCCCTCCCTATTCAAAATACCTGTATTACAGAAATCTCAGATTCTGGCCTCAAAACAAACTGAAGAAGAATCTCAATGAAGCCTGTAATGCAAGAACACAATACCTGCTTGTCCAGTATCATCTCTGTCAGCTAGGAGAGCCATCTGGATTATTAATTTCTCTCAAGTGTTACTGAAGGGGTTCCAATGTAGTTTCTGCCCAAATGGCCGAAGATTTCACTGCATTTCAGGTTCACTTTCTAAACTGTCCCATCCCTTTATACATATATAGAATGTCATACATAAAAGGCAAACAAAAGCACTCCCTGCTTCTAAATCCCTGGTTTTTTAATTGTTTCAAGTATCCAGAAGTATCTTTAGGTTTTGCAAGTCTTTATTTCACCTATAAACTCCTTCCCGGTTATCCAAAGCTGGCCTCTCCCCCACACCCCAATACCACATAGTCACTGGTGGAGCGAATGTGTCTCCATCCTCTGCCATCTGAAGGTGGTCTCTATATCACTATGGTCAACTCTTCACCTTGAATGAAAAGTTTTGTCTCCACTATCTTCTCTTTGAATTAAGAGCCAGATTCACTGCTCTGATAGGAATAACCTGATTTTTCCAAAAAAAAAAGCTCACCTACCTCTGGAGAAAGCATGGGGAAGAGGGCATATTTCTGCAAACAAAAGCAGCTGACTTGAGTTTTTCCTGCAATGGTTGATTATCTGAAGTTTGGTTCATCACCTTTTCCTACAGATGATGCCTTCCTAATTAAACCCTGCTCGCTGCAGTCACCAAGAAATACAGCACTAGGACATCTGTCACCGCTGCATCTGTCATTCTGCTTGAAACATGATCTATTCTTGTCCTTTCTTCCTCTCCCACAAGGCTTAATTTAGGTTCTTTAGAGCCACAATTGCCTGACACCGTATTTCCACAACGCCTAGGCACAGCTGGATCCCCTCCTAGTAAATCTTTTGATTTACAGGGCGAGTAGCTCAGGTAGGGAAGTTCTTCAGCCCAGTGACAAGCGAGGCAAATACGGACACTGCCATCCTTCCTGCCAGGAGCTCTTTGTGTAAATAGGAAGTTTGACACAAAAATCTTGACAACTGTTACAAAGCATCCAGCCTTAAGCCAAATCCACTACAGGACTTCAAATGTTTATCTTCCAATTTCCCCTCTGAATAAGCGTGCAGAGCAGAACCTCTGTCCTCTGTTTCCACAGTCTCCCCCCCGTCCCAGGTTAAGTATTACTTGCATAATTTAATGAGCTCAAGTCAGATAAATACAGCTCTGAGGAAAAAGACCTGGGAGTCCTGGTGGACAACAGGATGCCCATGAGCCAGCAATGGGCCCTTGTGGCCAAGAAGGCCAATGGCATCCTGGGGGGCATCAGGAAGAGTGTGACCAGCAGAACCTATGTCCTCTGCTCTGCCCTGGGGAGGCCACAGCTGGAGCACTGGGACCAGTTCTGCGCTCTCCAGAAGGACAGAGAACTGCTGGAAAGGGGACAGCAGAGGGCTACAAAGATGATGAGGGGCCTGGAGCATCTCTCTTATGAGGAAGGGCTGAGGGACTTGGGTCTTTTTAGTCTGGAGAAGAGAAGGCTGAGGGGGGATCTGATCAACACCTATAAATACTTAAAGGGTGGGTGTCAGGAGGATGGGGCCAGTCTTTTTCCAGTGGTGCCCAGGGACAGGACAAGAGGAAACGGGCACAAACTTGAATATAAGAAGTTCCATCTCACCATGAGGAGGAACTTCTTTCCTGTGAGGGTGGCAGAGCCCTGGAAGAGGCTGCCCAGAGAGGTGGTGGAGTCTCCTTCTCCGGAGACATTCAATCAAAACCCACCCAGATGTGTTCCTGTGCAACCTGCTCTGGGTGGACCCGCTCTGGCAGGGGGTTGGACTGGATGATCTCCAGAGGTCCCTTCTGACCCCATATCATTCTGCGATTCTGTGAAATCTTAAAAACTGCATTATAAGACAGAAACAACACTGGCAAATTAGAGGAAACTAGATAAAAACCCCATGCAGCAGCTTGCAGCAGTGAGAGAAAAAGATAGTGTAGATTAAGGCAGTCTCACAGGAGAAATCCCTCCTTCACGGTATGGTGGGATACAACACACAAGACTTTCTATAGCTACAGAACGTAATGTTGAGATGGCAATATCCTGAGGCAGAGAACAGCTGCAGAAGGGAGGAGATAAAATGGGCGGCCACCTGAGTATACATTTCTGGAGCGAAACATTCATGGTTTCTACGCTTTTCAGCACTAAACATTATTCCGATGCAAGCTAAACCAGCATATGCTATCATCTAGCTCAGGGAATTCAGCCATCGTTTCCCTGTACCACATGCTGAACGGAGTCCTTAAACCAAGCTATCGCTATCTTCCTAAATACATTTTGCCCTTGAAAGCACAAGAAGCAATGCTAAGTCAGCCTTTTCAAGCAGCGAATTAGAGAAGTTTCAGGAGACCTATTAAAATGCCAGGGGATAACACAGACTTCCCTTCCCTCCATCCTTTTAGCTAGTTTAAGTTCTGCCTAATGTTTCCCCGGCACCATTATCCACTTGCAAGCAAATATTTCGCCCTGCTCCCTCCTCCTGTGACCACCCAACCTACACTGCCCCCAAAGAAAGCTCTGCCCTCTCACACTGTAGTGGCTTTCGTCCTGCCTGGGGGAAGGAGAGAAAAAACAACAAAAAGAAGAGCTCCTTCTCTGTGTCTCCATCTTATTCCCAGAACCTACCATCTCCTGGGCAGCTCTGGAAGGACTAAGACTTGACCTTTACTCTTTCCTGCAGAACAGCTTCCACAAGAGCTCTCTTCTCTCCAACTCATTCTTCGGGCAGAAAGACAGGGGAGCATTTATTCAGAACGAAGCTGGAACAAGATCTTAAAATAGTCCCGATTTAAGGTCGGTGCAGCCTGGCTTCTGAGAGAAGAGGCAGCTTGTAAGGAAAAGAAATGCACAGAGGACATTCTGTGTGCTTTCATTAAGCACAGCGCGGATTCAGTTGGCGTTTGCTGATCCGAGCTGACAAGGATGTCTGCAGAGAACACCTGGGGACCGGTGCAAAAATAACCAGAGATGTACACAATCTTCTGCACAACAATACGCACGGGTTCGCCTTTATGATGCAACTCCACAGCAACCCAGGAGGAAAACAGCCGGTATTAAGAGTACAACACGTATAAGAGTGCATGTTACAAGAGCAGCACAGAACCCTGGTTTTCATTACCAAAATAAACCAACCACAATTTATTTTTTTAGCAACAGAAACCAAAAACCGTATAGAAATTGAGAACAGCACAGTTTCAGAAGTTGCACACTGTGGTCTCCTCAGACATGGCCTCAAGTTGCACCAGGAGATGTTTAAGTTGGGTATTAGATGAAACTTCTTTCACCTAAAGGGTTGTCAAAATAAGTTACAAGAAAGACCCTGAGGGGCTGGAGCGTGTCCAGAGAAGGACAACGGAGCTGGGGAGGGGTCTGGAGCACAAGTCTGGTGAGGAGAGGCTGAGGGAGCTGGGGGGGTTCAGCCTGGAGAAAAGGAGGCTGAGGGGAGACCTTCTGGCTCTCTCCAACTCCCTGAAAGGAGGGTGTAGCCAGGGGGGGGTCGGTCTCTTCTCCCAAGGAACAGGCCATGGGACAAGAGGAAACGGCCTCAAATCGCACCAGGGGAGGTTGAGGATGGAGTTTGGGAACAATTTCTTCACCAAAAGATTTGTCAAGCCTTGGCAGAGGCTGCCCAGGGCAGTGGTGGAGCCACTATCCCTGGAGAGATTTCAAAGCCGGGCAGACATGGTGCTGAGGGACATGGGTCAGTGGTGGGTTTGTCAGTGTTGGGTTGATGGTTGGACTCCATGATCTCAAAGGTCCCTTCCAGCCTCAATCATTCTATGATACTCGCATAACTCCAAGCAACACGTGGCTACAAATACCTTACGTTAAAAATTCATGAGTAGTGTATCCTCACACGACACTACCCATTTCTCCTTCGCAACTCTGCTCCCGAGCGGCGCCAGCTTCCCTCCTGGGGTCTGGGGCAGAACGGAGACCACGGACACTGGATTCTCCTGCTGCCTTCTCCACCTGCACTGCAAGTTAAGAACTTCAAGATCAAACGATGTTAATCCGGCAAACTAAGTAACGTTAATCCGGCACAACAATTTTCAGCCTCTAAACTTCCCGAGACACAGACCTCTCTGTAGGGAGTTTAAACCAGTTCACAATAAACTTGTTTTTTTCCCCAGTTGCGTTTGACAAATGCCTTGGAAAGAGGCCATGGAGCCTGAGGAGTCTCCAGACCAAGCTTTAATACCCACCCAGAAAAAAAAAAATTAATAAAAGTTAGTCTTCAAAAGATAAAAATTTGGTTCCATATAGTCAATGGCAGAAGTTTCTTGGGTTTTGGGGTTTTTTTTCTAGAAAAAGGCTATTCCAAAAAGAATTATAGGGTTCAACTACAGACAAAAAGAAAGCGCTTATGTGACAAATTGGGTTTGGTGCAGAATATTCTTTAGAGGAGAATTATCTACACTCTGCTGGGATACAATATCTTGAAATAAATATTCTCCTTGAGCAGTATTTTCCAGAGGAACAATCCCTTCATATAAGGTCTCTAAGGACATATACAAGTTTCTTTTCAACTATAATATTTACTCTCCAAGATACACACAGAAAAGACTTGTTTCTAACTTTAGGAATTCCTTGTATAAACGTGCACAGAAGGTAGTTTTGGGTCTTCGGGCTGTCAGACCTACAAAACCAGCTTCAAGTGTGCCACAGGGTTCGTCAAGGACCTCAAAGACACATGACCAAACACAGGTGGTCACATCTGTTTGCCATTAAAGTGCATAAAAGAGCTTCCACCAAGTCCAGCAAATACTGCAAAACATCTGGTTGCTTTCTTCTTCCGCTGTGTGGCTGATGGTGGCAACGGGGAATTATCTGGTGAAATCAAAGCAGCACAGAAATACAAGATAAAAGCAGATTCCTGAATCGGGTATTTTAGCCAAGCATTTGAGAAGCACCAAATCGGGGAAAAAAAGGCATGGAGTTGTTTTGAAACTCCTTAAAAATATTTGATGTAGGACACTTTGCCTCTTCCACTGTCCAAAGGGTTAAGATGGGAAGCCTTTGCTCTTCCTGGGATCAAGGAAAAATCCAGGACAGCCAGGGACACCCCTACTAAGGGTACGGGGCTGCTCCACCTTCAAAGGGACACGCTTCAAACAATAAGGCTTGATTTAACCTCAAATCGAGCAGGCAAAGCCACATCTCCAGTCTTTGACTCATTCCCTGCAAGTCCTGCACAGCCTACACCAACCATTTAAAACATCATCCACACGATTCCATAGGGAATTTTTTTTCCCCCTCTTGATGGCAGGTACTGGAGGCAACGCATGTAGTAATAATTAGGACAAGGTTCTATACATTCTGCAGTTTAATGATTTGGTGGAAAACCCAGCTGTCTTCCATAGAAGGACAAAAAAAAAAAATCCCTCTTGTATTTTTAAGCTAAATTATAGAATTCCTAAGGCCAAGACTGCATTTAACTGCAAAT
Organism: Arenaria interpres; assembly: GCA_013399435.1. Classification (NCBI taxonomy): domain Eukaryota; kingdom Metazoa; phylum Chordata; class Aves; order Charadriiformes; family Scolopacidae; genus Arenaria; species Arenaria interpres. The sequence goes on from VXAK01015329.1 coordinate 30,246, forward strand.
TATTTGCTGTGACAACATAAACAGTCCACCAAGTCTACAGATATAAATAGAGACAACCTATCAGCCCTTTGCACTCTTGAACAGAGAAGGGGGGGGAATAATTTTTTAACACCAAAGCAGCAGATGATTGCAAGATTGTGATGCTTTCAGTGGGAAAAGCTATTTTCGAGTCTGTTATTACACTATCAAATAAAGAGGTAAGTTTTATGGGACACAAGCTTTTGATCTGCCTACTGTTTATGCAGTTTCAGGAAAAAAAACAAACCTATCCCCTTCTCCAAGTCACACTGAGGTTTAAGAGCAAATGAAAATAAAAAAGTAGAGAAGAACTATGGTCACAAAGTTAATTGTATGATGGTGGATAAAAGCCACTCCAATCAATGACTGCTCAGCAAAAAAAAAAGGCAAAAGATAACTCCACTAGGAAAAAAAAGCTGAATACATAAAGAACGGATATTAAGAGGCAGCTTGGAAAGCTGAGGACTTATAAGAACCTGAACTGGTGGGTGGATCTGGAAACAAGGAGCTGGAAGAAAGCCACCCTGTGAAGACCTCCTGTGAAGGTTTGTGAAGACCCAACCTGTGAAAAAAAGGCATTCCGAGGTCAGATGAAATAAAAAAAAAAAAAGAAAAAAAAAACCAACATAACTTAGGATTTCCTTGAGATGATATACCAAACTCAACCTTTCTTCAGCCATTTTAATTTAAGCCTCCTCCAGCTGTGTTCAGCTGCTACGCTGGAAGATTCTCCTACGGCTTTATCCAAGCAAGCAGCCGAAGCTCAGCTTTAGTAAAGCCATCCTAGCTTTTATGCAGACGCAAGTGATTTTCAGCCATTTTGAGTGAGCCAAGGACACAATACTCAAAAACCGCTTCAGCAGCAAATGCATCAGTCTGAAAGCAGGGGAAAGGGGGGGAAATAAAATAAAAATCAGGTAACATAGATAAGACAAATAAGACAGCAAACCTCTAGCATTGAGGACCTGCCTAGTGAAGTCAAGAAGGGGTCAGAACTTCCTTTGAAAGAGAAGACACTGCAGCACGGTGCTTCATTGCCAATTAATTCTGTTAGACATGGAAGTTAAGCCCTGGTCATCTACTTTCCCAATACTGCCTGCATCCATCAGGAAACATTACCTGCCGATTCCGTCGCTTTTCCAAAAGCAAGTGCTCTCCACTTACCTGCCTTTCTCATCGAACGCCCTCCACCCTGGTCCTGAGCTCACGCTGCTCTCCCCAAGATTTATCGATCTCTGGGTACAGGCTATGCTTTCGCTCGCAGCACTTACAATAAATTTTGTTCTCTCCATTTCCTCCGCCACCTCAGACATCCACTAGATGATTCAATCACCCATCTAGTTCAAATTCTTCTGCTAAGCCTTCCTTCTGTCAGGCCATAAAAAAAAAAATAAAAGATAAAATAAATAGTCCTCCCATCACTGACAAGCAGGGTTTCTCACAGCCATTTCTGCGCTGGCAGAAAAGGACAGAGACGGTAATGAGTGAATATTTTCTACTCCCAGAGAAGGCAACATCTTCATTAAAACAAATGAAGTGCCTGGCCCTACGAGCTGCGGAGAAAGACTTCTGCGGCTCAGATTAATACGATGCCGCCTGCCCGTTTCTGTGCAGACGGTTTCAGAGCCTCCTCGAGGGCGGAACTCTCGCCCCGAGAGCAGGAATTCACTCTTCCTCGACTCCAGCAGCAGCTACTTAGACCCCTTGGCAGAGATCAAACCGACAGGAACCTCCTCAATCCCGTATCAGCCGCTGCTTGGAGCTGTGCCGGTGAGACTGCACCCTCCGAGGGCCCCTCTCCTTTCAGCTACACGTCTATTCTAGATTTAATTCCCTTCCCTTTGTGTCACACGGATCAAGAACATTAAGAAAATGAACTGGCTGTAACTCAAACCTAGACAGAGGCAAGGACAGGAAGCGTAGCAGGAAGCATTTAGAGGAATGGACTAAACCGGCCTCTGCGTTAATTACAGAGATGTCGGAGCGAGGGGGGGGTTTTTTGTGCTGCAGCAATTGCCGATTGCTCTCCTAGAAGCAAATCATTAAAAACCATCACTTCGCAGGATAAATGCCCCTCATTTCTACGGTCGCAAACGTTAATAGTACAGAGATTTAAGTGGTCGCAATTCAAGACATAAAAGAGATCAAGTGAAAGTTAAGACCATTTTCTCATTAGCAGGTTTACCTGCACCTTCCACTGGTGCAGCTGGTTCTGGCCACGTCTGAAGACAAAATAGCTACCTGCTTATCAGTGTCGCTCCAGTATTTCTTCCTCCCTCTTTCAGTTCTGGACAAATATGCTTTAGATTTAAACCAAAGCCTCAATTCTGTGTGTTGATGACACCTACACATGTCTGGATAAGAGAACACTACGAGCCTGCAAATCTCAGAATAGCTGCGTGGCATCTCCAGGGGATACTGGCAGCCAGTCAAGTCATGGAAACTCTTAGAAGCATGGCCCAACTCTCCGCGTTTAAATGGAAGCAACCACCACGGGCGATGCCAGCGTCTGTCTGTCTGTCCTCAAGCCAGGCACCTGCACTCATCGAAGGAGCCAAGGTCAAGCAGGATTCTTTCGCTTGCGGAGTTCCCAGTTAGACTCCAGGCCAGCTGCTGGCCTCTCCAGCTCTGGTCGTTGCCATGGGACTAAAGAAGAAGCTGTTATAGGGACAAAAAATGCCCTACCTGAAGAAAAGTGGTGCCCAGTGACAGGAGAAGAGGAAATGGGCACAAATTTGAAGATAAGAAGTTCCATCTCAACATGGGGAGGAACTTCTTTCCTGTGAGGGTGGCAGAGCCCTGGCAGAGGCTGCCCAGAGAGGTGGTGGAGTCTCCTTCTCTGGAGACATTCAAACCCCACCTGGACACGTTCCTGTGGGACCTGCTCTGGGTGGACCTGCTCTGGCAGGGGGTTGGACTGGATGCTCTCCAGAGGTCCCTTCCAACCCCAGATCATTCTGTGAGTCTGTGAAAATGGACTCCAGAACACGTGCTCTTAACTGGTTCCTACTGCTGGTCAGAGTCTTAAGGATTTTGCATTTGGCTTTGCAAAAATAGTTTAAAAGTCAAACTTCAGGACACCGCACATTGTATTCCTCAGCGTCCCTCGTGCACACTGTTACTAAACCAGTTTGCATCATCACACTGGGTATCCCAGAAGTCTGAGAAGTCTTTTTCAAATCATCCAGCCGACTGGGAAACCCTGCCCTGGCACTCGGGCAGCGCTGACTCATCCCGGTTTACAGCGGTCCAGCAGAAAGAACCTGCTAACGGGGGACAAAACAAAAAAAAAAGGAAAGTTACACCCTTATTCTAAAACGTCAAATTAAATAAATGGCACTATTGTGCTATACAGCTGAATAAGGACTTCCTTCCTCATTTGAAGCCTGAACTCCGTTTGACAGGCTCAACAGGAGGCAGCCCGAAGGGAGCAAGGGGCTCCAGAGCTCGGCGGCACGCGAAAAAATAATAGGTCCACGTATCCAACAAGGGGGGGTTTCAGCAGCACGTTTTATAACCACAGCGAGTCGCACACGGCATCAGGAGTAGGAGTTCTTTCCACTTAAACCCCCAATTTTGGTACCGCTTTGCATTTGGAGCTGGTTATTTTCTTCAGTTGGTATTTTAACTGGTTGACAACCTGTAAGCAGCCATTTCCATCTCACAAGGATCTCAGTCGCTCAATATGGCCTTTGCACTAAGTTTGATGTTTTCTAAGTATAATACAGGTGCATACCCACACACACAAACTTACTGAACTATTACGTAGTTCACAGACGAGAAGAATTTATTTAGATTTCGTTTCACATAATATAGCGATTTTTTTTTGGATGCACAAGGCTGCACTTGGGTAAGAGTTAAATACTATTGAAACACACAAAAAAGTCTTTTTTTCCCCCCCAGTTAATATTACTGAAATATTCCAAAACATATTTAGCCCATCATGTTTTGGACATAAGAAAATATCTGATGTAAAGTAATGATTCAATTGTTCGCTGTGCCTGGGCCCTTCAATATATCAGAGCCAGAAGAGTTGGGTTTATGTTGAGAGGAAAACAAAGAATCCATTTAGCTTTTCAACCTTGTGTAAGCTCAGTAAATAAATCAAGAAAACGGACCTGAAAAATTCTACTTTCCCCACCAGCCCATATGTTGACTGCTGTTTGTTTGCTGAGACACCCGTTCTTCATTCTCCCATAAATAATTTATACTAATATGTCATACTCATAATCATTTTGATTATACCAGTTCCTTTTCCAAACCCTGTTCCATATCAGAAGAGACACATCGGAGCTCCCAGACCCTTTCAGAAACATTCCTCCATCCCAAGGTAACTGCTCTTGCAGGTTACAGGACTCACAGGTGAGTTTTGGAGCTTGTCTTGAGAAATCTGACGGTGTTCGTGTCAAGACTTTGATTTATTTTGAGCCACGTTTCAAACCATTGAGAGCTTTTGTTTGCTTGGTTTGGTGGTTTGTCAGCTTGGGTTTTGGTTTTGTTTCGTTTTTAAATCAGTAGCATACACAACTGGTACATGAACACAATAAATGCCTTCAGACTCCTGGACTAAATCATCAGGTAAATAGGAAGGCAGCTATTTCCTCACAAACTGATTACAGAAGACAGATTTTTAACGATGGGTGAAGTGGAGAAGAATGGCTGACAACTGTTGGCTCTGATAATTTCCAAATGCTAGATCTTCTGCTGAGGTGGCCTCAGATGAGGCTCCTCACCTTTGTTTCTCTGTTAGTCCCATTTACAGCTGCAGTAAAAGCCTCAGAAATCAGCTTTGTAGGACCTGGATCATGTGCCAAGGAAGTGTCAAATATCACCAAACACCCCAATTTGCTGCAGATATAAAATCCATCATTTTAAATCAAGGGATAAGAAGATCCTTTCCTTCCAAGTTCACAAATTATTTCTCAGATATACACAAAGAACCATACCAAAGTGCAGAAAGGTATGTTTCCTTCTTGGAGAAAAAGATTGAAATGTCTTTTTTTCAAAGTCTGACGTGCTTCTTTTAGACACTGCTATTGAAAGGGCTATTTCAGAGATGGAGAAGAGAAAGAACCTGGACAATATTCAGCTTCCAGATATACCCAAGAAAATGAAGTTCAATGACTCATGGAAAATGCACATAGTCCAAATATAAACTCAAGTATCTGAAGACCCGCCCACAGGAAAACCAAGACATTCGGAAATTAACAGGAGGGAAGGGGATAAGATTTTTAAACCACCAGTGGGACAAGCTAATAGCTCTCTGGAGCTCACAAAGCAGAGAATTCCTTAAAAAGCAGGGAGTTTTAAGTTGCACAGGGATGCCAGTCTCTGCAGACGGGCTGAACTGTGACCGGTGTTACGCCAGCTTCATGTTACACACAAACCACCTGCAGTTCTCCAGTTATCTAATAAGACACATCACACCGTTCAGCAGTGCCTGTACCAACATCGTTATGCAACCGTATCGTTCATTAGTGCTTTCCAAACAGTTATATTCCTTAAGTTCTTACACTGTGCTTATCAGGTTTTTCAACGTTTAAAAAAAAAATAAATAAATCTTGGTTCCCGATAAAGAAAATTAGAACAAATCAGCATTTTTTAAGATCTCATGCAACGCAGAAATGCCAGAAGAAAGAGGCAACAGGGACTTATTTTGCTTTCTGTACATGTTAATGCCCTTCAGACTTGCTCGCCAATAAAAGCTGCAGCATAAACCCATGTGATGGAAGAATATTTCTGTTGCAGTGCCCCAGCATTCAGTTCTGCTCCCTCAATCAAAAAAAAAAAAAAAAAATCAAAAAAATCGATGTATTAAGCAGCAAAGCTGCTCATATGCAAGATAAAACTAAAGATGTGATTAATATTTGAATATATATCATATTTACTGCAAGCTAGCCTATAGCACAGGTGGTAACTGCTGTGACCCAGAAATCAGAATTCTGTAAACTTGAGGCATTAAGACTGATGAAAATCATCTGATAAAACAAGATCAAAGGCAGCGAGAAGCATCTTCTCCCCCACCACCACAATAGCTCGATCGAAATCCCTCAGCACAGAGCTCTCTCTGCCTTTTCATTAAAGATTAGCATATTTAAAACCGCTAAACTCTGTATAATCTTCAATCATTGAGAAAAGTAATTCAATTAAGGCAAGCGCTGGTGGAGTTGCCTTCTTGCTAGCCACCCGATGCTATAGCCTTGTACTACAAGTTAAAAAATAAAAAATAAGAAAGAGAAGCTTCTTCTAGCTGGACACGGCTTACGTCGCGGGCTGGTGATGAATTCACTGGACATGCGGCAAGTACCCAGGCTCAGCTGGGGAGGGGCGTGGGGGACACAAGAACCATATTGCTATGGAGAGGCAATGACTTGCAGTAAATCCCAATACGAGCCCCGAGTGACCCGATGTCATTTAGCCACCGCACGCCATCACCGACAGGACACGGGGACGGGGGAGCTGCGGCGGTGTGTCAGCCGAGCACTCGAGGAGCTGGCGCATTAAAGGCAGAGGGTATAACGGACACAGGAGACAAGAAGATTTCGGGGATCGGGGAGGAAGGAAAGAAGGGGCTTTAAAAAAAATATGATTCAGCATCTTGGTGTAGAAAAGGGAATCTGCAGCTGGCGATGAACAGGGTAACTAGGAAGAATCACTGCAGTCCACACGAACGCCTAGGTATACGGCATCGAACTCCCACAATATGGCTGAGGATACCAGCTTTAAAAAAATAAATAAATAAAAAAAAAATCAGACACTGCATCCACTGTGCAATCCCACTTCCAAGTAGGAATAAAACACCTAGAGATGCTTCCAGATCTCACACGGAATGGTAATTGCCTTTGCTCACACCATGGCGTGGAAGGGCTGTAACGCCCGCGCGGCAATGAACTCGGGTTAAGAATTTCTGAGCCATAACATACCCATTTATCGAGGAGAGCACGTACAGCCAGCACAGAAGGTCTGATATTAGCCAGCTTGGGTTGCTGAGGCAGCTTAATCAAACACGGGAGCCCTTCATAAGATTTCATTTGTCATTCTGAAGCCCCTGAATGTAAATGAAACAGAAGCCTTCAGCCTCCCCACCAGCAGCAGGAGGGTATCTTTAATTATGGCCTTCCAACAGGGCAGACAACCTTTTAGGTGAAGAGGAAGGGAATGCAGCAATCCAGCGCAACAGTTGTACAAAGAGATCTTCTCATTTATGAAAGCTGCTATTATAAAAAAAAAAAAAAACAACCACAGAACAACTTTATTTCTACATTTCCCTTAACCTTCAAAACAAAGAATGACAAAGGGAGCTACGTGTAAGCAAAGCCCACTCCAACTCCCTTTGCAGCATCAGAGACGCTTCTGTAATTATCTCCATCGTATAGAAGAACGTTATTAGCGCATTTATTCTTCCAGGAGCCATTTGTAATGGGAGCTATTCACCCTTTGGACAGTCAAAAAAATAAATTAATTAATTAAAAATTACAGAGAATGACATCATGACAGCAGTAGCTTAAGAGATTCGAGCCGAATTTAGAAAAAGCCGTTTCTCCATCAGAGATGAGAATGGTCCGGGTGTTGGGTTGGAGCATGCCCACACCGAGGGCTCACACTGCCATCGGCATCGCCACGTTCGGCAACCGGGTTGAGCACGGATCAGTCACGGAGTCATCGCCCAGGATCCAAGACAAAGGCAGGTCTGAAACCCACACCGCAGCTGCCAGCCGGGCCCTGACCAGCCAGATTCAAATCAGCTTCAACCCATCCATAAACCACAGTCAAGACAGCACTTACAGCCCTACGGGTATTTAGTTAGGAGTATTTTGCTGGGTTATACCCATAAAACCCCTCCTCTCCACCCTAGATTTGATGCTCTGAACGGGAATTATTCTAAACCTTCCAGTATAAACACAATTAGCTCAGAAGAAAAAAAATTAGAGACTAGAAGCAGCAGATATTCGACGTTATGTCTGCTAGAATAGACAAGAAATCCACGTGTAAACTAAAAGCTGCTGAGATTTTAAGGTCTGCACCGGGTGCTACAACCTTCCACGGAGGTATTCGAAAAGCTTCGCCAAATCAAAGCTCCGAAATGCAGTAAAACAAGCCAAGCATTTTGAAAATGCACAGCTAATACTTAAGATTCCTGTTACCAAATACCTTAGGGGGAAAAAAAAACACACCAACAAAACATACAACAAACCAACACCGAACCAGCATCTTCTATACATTGACCCTTTTCCAAAATCTTCATAAAATGGCTGGCCAAACAGCACCTCACCAAATACATCAGGTGACTTGCCCCCCCAAAAACACCCCAAGTTGAACTCGTGCTCCCTGAATCCCTAATATGACGAGGAGCTGTTCCGACGCCAAAAAAATAAAATATATTAAGTTTTTTTTTTAAAAAAAGAAAGAAGACGGAAGGAGCAGACTAAAGTAAACTGCCAATGTATAGGTAAATATAATTTTAATAGCAGCCTTATCACCAAGCTCATCTGCATATGAGTGAGGAAACACCAAGATATAAGCCATTTGGGAGGAAAAAAAAAAGACTAGTATTTCATCATCTCCTACCACATAGAGACCAAAGGTGGCTGAGGGAGCAAATACCCCACCCTGAGACAGAGAATATTTTGCACCTACTCATTATGTCAAAGATCGCTCGATATCTTCACCAGGATTACACAAAGCATTTACCAAATTAGCTTTTTTTTTTTTTTCCAGAGACCTCTCCAAAGTGCAAGGTTTGAAATGCAGGATCGGGGAGAGAGGCCTCCTCCTGAGGAGGTTTGTTTGATTTTCTTACTCCAAAGACGGGGAAGAAAAATCTCCCTGAGTGAATTAAATATTTAGAGCCCCGGATCCGCTTCGCCCAGACGCGACTCCCTCCTCGAAAAATGCTGTATTTTACACAGAAAACCCCCGCCATCGGGACTCCTGCCCCCTAAAAAAAACCCCAAAAAAAGGGAGCTGGGATCAAATGAATCAGCAACTGTTTCTGGAGATGTGGCCGCTGGGGTTTGGTGGTTTTTGGGTGGGTTGTTGTTTTGGTTTTTTTTCTTCTTTTTAAAACCCCGACTG